>VXBS01001760.1:2246992-2271067 GCA_013400255.1 Sitta europaea
ATTACTTAAGACAGACATTTAGGGCAGAAAAATATAGCACTTCACAAAATTACATGATACTACCAATAAAATACTTTAGCACATTAGTATGCATAACAGTTTTGAGCCACATACGTGCATATATTGTACACTTAGCACATACAGTATACACACATACATGGTATTGTCTTCACCCTCATCCCCCCTCCCCCAACCTCAAATTTGACTGTTGAACTGCAAACCCCCTAGCACATCACCAAGAGTAAGCATGCAATGTCCTAGATATTTTGTACTGCTGCTCTAAGTTAAATGTGGCATGACATGCAGGATGCCTCCACACAGTGCATAAACTTTATCCGATAGCAAATTTACTGCCCACTTTGAAAAGAGGAAAAGATATCAAACATTTCTTTTAATTAAAGAATTGCAATTCAGAAAGTTTTGTTAGCCTTGACTAATGCAAGGCTGCAAGGGCAGACAGTTGCACTGGAGAAACACTGGGTGATACCTGAAGTCACTCCTGGTACTGTCTCAGACAGCTGCTTGCCCTGCTACTTTCTAGATATGCCCCTGCTCAAGTATGGCAGGAATATCCATCCTTGTGCAAATAAAAAAACTAACCAAATGCCTGCTAAACATCCAATATGCAATTTTCAAATCATCAAGCATTTACTCATAACAAAGTCAGTTATTCTTGTATCCATTGTACTGTTACCTGACGCAGATTCCTGGTTACTTTCACATCATGCCAGGCATTGTCATTAAATTTCCCATTCACAGGTTCCACCAGCGCTTCAAAGGCCCCTGAGCCCAAATTAATGACCAAGGAGACAGCTCCATTTTTCAGTGCAAGATTGACATAATCAGCCGATTTTCCTGTGTGAAGCATCAGTCCGTTCCTCTGAAGCGTTTTAAACGACAGAGTTATTTCATCACTGCTACTCTGTATGGGGTTCTGAGACAAATCATAGCAGAAGTATTCTGATCCCTTGAATGTCGCAATATATTCTTCTTTTCCTGGCAAACAGAAGGAGAGAAACAAACAAATAAATCGCTGGCACTTAACTAAAGGCAACTTGCATGAATTACTTTCATAGCTAATTTAACAATATTAGTGTAAGCACTGCATCAAAAAATAATTCATTTAAAACACTTAAAATCCATGAAGAAAGGAGATAAATGAGATTTACTGTGAACATATTTTTAACTATTTTCTAACAGAATTTTTACGTACATGATTAAACTCAGAAAATAAACTGCACCAGCTATTCTATTAATGCTATTAATCTGATCTGAAACACATCTAAATATATAATATTCAGCTGAATGTACAGACCAAAGCATTATTCTAGGCAAAACACAGATGTTTTCCTTCCCAACTCTCACTAAAATTATGACACCTCTAAAAGAATCAATAACCTAGATACTTCCAGTAGCTCTGCCTAAGGTCTTGAATAAACTAAAGCTACAAAGCATTCACTTAGGAATCTACCTTAAAGCTTTATATATAGCGCTGTGCCAGAGAGAAAGTTAACATGAATCAGTAAATGAACAGGGCTTTTTTTTTTTGGCACGTACTTTTACTAGCTCTTATGTGCCATACAGGTTATTTTTCTTAGTTTATCCTGAAGGTGAAACACAAATAGCTAAGCTTTCAATCTCAGAAAAGCAAGTATAACCTATATGGAGATTACATTTCCCCTAAAATCTTATACATGAACATGTACACTGACCTTACACCAGAGGTGTATGGAATTTAGAGCTGTGCAAAGGCAAAAATTATCCATTTAGAGGTGTATGGGGTTTAGAGCTATAAAAAGGCAAAAATTATCTGTTTAGTTAATAATAAGTTAGTAAAATCCCAATGAAAACCTGCAGATTTTCTGCAGTGTAAGGATGAAGGTGTGAAAACCTGAGGATGTCAAATTTTATTTTTCTTGTGAGTAAACTAAACCTCCCAGACAGAGCTGCTGCACACATCAGTGTGATACTATCAAAACAAGCCCAAAACACATGTATAAATAAAAAGATAAAGGGAATAACAGTGTGAATTTAAGAGAACTGTGCATGACAGAAAATGTAAAAAACAGGTGTGAGGACACAAGGTTTTTTGAGAAGTCCCTGGATTTGTCTTCTGTTGTAGCCTATACACTCACTTTGATCCTGGATATTTAAAAAGTTTCTCCTTAGATAATAGACTAAGTTCAGAGATTACTACAAAATACTTCAGATAAGGCACCAAACAAGCATTTTGCTTTAACTTTGCTTTTTAATAAGAACATTAGAAGTCATTAGTTTATTTACTTGAAGAGCATTCTCTCAGATTTGATGCAAAACTCTTGGTGGGACTGTGTTTTGATTTTTTGTTATTTTTTTTGTGAGGGTTTGTGGGGCTTTTATTGCAGCAACAGCCAAATCAGACTACTACGTAAAAAACCCAATATGACTGTTTATCAATTATACTCTCTTTACAGCTCAAAGTGAGATTCAGCTGTATAGCAACTGATAGCAACACATCCTGGACCCTGACACATTTCAGTAGAGGAGGAACACCTTGGCTCCTGATGCACAAAGGATTCACAAACAATGCATTTTCTGGGGTTTCAATGCACTCAAAGCAGCAGCCTGCATCTCATCTAATGAATATTTAATAACAGCATAAAATGCTCAAGAAGAAATTTATTTGCTATGGGTGCTTGCTGCACAGGCATATTAAAGCCTGAATACTTACAATGGAGAGGTGATAAAACAGATGCAGCAACCTGGTATTTGTAGTTTTGTCCCAGGTATTTAATGACTATAGAGTAAAAAAACTGAAGGACATAAATGAATCAACATGCAAAATATTTATGTCCACACATTATGCACTGTAAACTGCTTCTGTAAAACCAGATCATTCACACAGACACAAAAATGTATGGAACTTAAATACATGCCAGGCCCTTTGTAAAAAAATTATTCCTAAACAAGGACTTGAAGAAGCAAGCAGTTTATCCAAGAAAAAGATTGAGTACTTCTTCAAGCAATGCCCCTGCAGAGCTCACTGATTATTTTTCAACCCTTTCTCATTCCTTTTAGAATCACTAATACAGTCCATAACACTCAATATCTTCAAATTAAAATTTTTGAACACATTACTTATGCTTATATCAATCTAGCATTCACTTGTTTAAAACTGAATTTCACTTGAAAACAAAATCTAAAACTGAGCACAGCATTTTATTTCAGAGGAAACATTTTGGTGAAAAAGCCTGAACACTGTGGATAAAGACACTAACTACATGCTTTTCCTACCAAACTATCTTTTCTGCTCACCCAACAAATCAAAAATACCCATTATTTGCTATTTTTACACTGTTTCCATGCCATGGATTCAAACATCATCTTCTATGACAATATTGTAGTTTGGCCAAACTGCAAATGCTACATAAATTATTTGGAGCAGGGGAAGGAATACCTCCACATTTCTCCAGTCTTCTGAGTAATATTCATTCCTCACAAAAAAATTGAACTTCCCTTTTATGATCATTTGGATAAAACCTCAGGCATATTTGCCCTCAATCTAGCATTGGTATTTGGGAAATGATTGGACACTCCAAATCCAAATCTGCCTTGCCATGCCCAGCTCTGGAAGGGGTAGATAGGAGGTAAAAGACCCACAAGTTTGCCACAGGCTAGCAAAGATTCGGAAAACCAAGAAGAGGAAATCAGGTTACAAATCTTTTTTTGTGCTTTGTTACTGAAAATCAGACTATTTAGCCCACATAGAGCAGAAGGCACATAAGTCAAAATGTTTCGGCTCAGGACAGAAAAACCTCTAAACAATATAGGTATTCAACCCTGTATCAACTTCTTAGTATCAAAATGATAGCTCTTTTGCACTTGATATGAATGCATGCATTTAGAACGGACATTAAAAAAAACAATCTATAAAACATTAAAATGTTTTATGCAAAAAAACTCCACCCATAATCCATTGCTACATTTCATACCATAATTTTTGTTGATCCTTTAAACAAATTAAGAACAGGCTTCATTAATAACCAGTTGTGTAAACTGCTGGTTGTTTGTTTATTTTTTTTTTTCAAATTATCACTTAATGACACTTAGGGAAACCATTAAAAATGCATGGCAGTCATTCTAGCCAGTATGAAGTGTTGCACTTCATTTAATGATTAAAATGTAATTACCTGCATAGAAAAGCACAAGATAATATGAACACCATAAAGGAGTGTAACATGTTTTTATTTTGAGTACTGTAAGGTGTTGTATGTTATGGCAGTGAAAATCCAGAATTACAGGAGATGTGCAAATATAGAATGGCATGATCTGTTGTGTCACGGAAAGGATTCAAACAAGAGAAGCACTCTAGGAAAGCACCTGTTGCTGCTGAAAGGGTTTCTTTGTCTCACTGAAGTCAACAACAGTTCTAATATTTAATTCTTTGGAAGTTCATTTAATCCTTAAAGCAATACTTCCATGGCCTTAGCAGATTTTACAGTCCCACATAAGCACTATGCTAAACTTTATGGCACATCCACCTGTCTCACTGGCAGTATTACATCATAAACTAGGTCTGTCTGTATCCATAATAATTTGATCATGTGCCCATGCCTCATTTAAATCTCAAACATAGGACTAGATGCTTTGCTCTTACTAGGTAGTAACAATAATGGAACTGTACACAAGAGAAATAAAATTGCAGCAAATCAAATCTGCTTATTGATAGCTGCAATGTTCCTTTACATAAAAAGAACCCAAAAGTTTACTAACTAAACCCCAACAACCCAAGTGACAAACCCATCTAGTATCACACAACAAAACCTAGTAGAGTGCTGACAATTTATCTGTCTGCAAAAGTAATTACTGTCAAAGAGAAAATAAGCTGACACCACCGATACTCTACTGCTAAGAATCAAGTTACTTCTCCATAATCATCAAAATACTAAATGTGTTCTGAATAAATAAATTATGCTAAACCAGAGTCTAGTCTAGATGTACTGTTCAGTGTTCCATTTCACAAGAATGTAAAAATTTTAACATTTATCCTCTACACCATCAACTTATAAAGTCTCTCTGAAAAAGTAATGCAACTTAGGAAAACTACTCTAAAAGAGCATGTAGACAAAACCATTAAAAAGAACAACTGATACACTAAAATCAGACAGCCCCAATTGCTACTTCTGTGGCAAATATTGCAGTAATAGCAAACTAATGGTTTGTCATTCCATACAAAGGGAATCCTCTCCACATGAGGCGTGCACCATTGAACCTGGAATGGCCTCAGTATGCAGCATGCCCAAGGTTTCTCAGCACACTGCTCTTTTAGGAAGCCAGCCTTTACCCTTCCATTAATACATCACTCACTGGATCTCAAGAGAAAAAATTACAAAGACTAAAAAGTAGTTCTCCAAATTTGATACTGAATTTGGCTGGTTTTCATTCTCCAATCCCATAATAAAGGATGACCAGACTGCATCTAGAAATAAAACACAGGCACTCAAAGAAGAAACCAAAATAGTACTGTCTAATTTTTAAAAAAATCAAGACTTAAGTATGAAAACAACAAAAATGATGGAATTATATAAAGCCTAAAAAATTCATTCTGAGAGAATGCAGAGGTCTGCTTTATCAGTTAGGGTTAATTTTTACAAGTACTGCTGTTGTTATATACTGGTGGTTTTCTGTTCCTATCTCTTGTAAATAAATTTTTTAATGGAAGAATCTTCCATGCTTCCTTTAATTTCTCAGTCTTTCTTTTTCTTTACAGAAACTATACTCCTTGGCCTCTAAACAAGCCTCCACAGAAGATTCCAAGGAAGCAATTTGGAGAAAAAAAAAACCAGATTCATGAGTCACAGCTGGGAAATATCTACCCATTTATTTACCTTTTTGGTTTTTTGTTTTTTTTTTTTAAATGGTCTCTTCCCTCTCCAGTAAGTACAAATTTCTGTGTCACTTCCCTTTGTGAGGGAATAATTTCATTATGAAGTAATCATGCCTAGCCTAACTTGAGAATAAAACCAGAGAAGTTACTTAAGACAATAAGCAATTTATTCGGAAGGACTGTGTAATTACTTCTCAAGGGCTTAATATTATTTTAAATTATCCTTAAAAAAATACAAACAAACAAACAAACAAACAAAAAAAAAACCAAAAAAAAAACCAACAAACCAACTGTAGAAATGTCTATTCATCCCAAAGATTCAGGGATCAGGTGAATCAATGAACCAATCCAAGGCTTTCTCTGGCAGAAAATGTTCCACTCAAAACCATGACAAAGTCAAATGTTGGTTAGTTGATATAACCAAGTGGACTGCCATAGTTGCTGTTCCTGGAATGTACTACCAGAACATGCTTTATCTCAAAAAAACACACTGCAACTGTGATCCTGGGAACCAAAGTACAGAAAAAGTAAAACATAAAAGTAAAACAAGTATCCACTGCAGTAAAAAGAGTTGCAAAGAACACTTTTACCTGCTGAGGAAGATTTTACAGCCTAACTGATACAAAGTCAGGTATAATCTCATGATGCAAAGAAACTTGGGAAAGTTTCACAGCTCCTGTTTTGTTTCACACACCATCACTAAATCAGTAGCCAATCACAAGTACGAACCTCTGAAGTAGGAGCCTCTGATCCCTTCCCACCATCTCAGATTAGGATAAAATTATGATCGTTTCTATTCATGATAAATGACTTGCAGGGAACACTAGATAAGTGATAAATTACTCCATTTTGCTAAACAGCCATTTAAATTCATAACTAAAATGGCTACACCATGCAATTTCCTCACTAATTTTCAAGTCCTTTTATTTAATCACACAGAGTATGCACTTCAAAAGCTTTGCATTGGGGAGGGAGAGGAAAGCAAGCAGGAGTTTTCAGGAATGAAGCCATTTTAGTGTACATTAAATACTAAATTGCTAGAAGGTGAAAATAAGAGAACCTTTTTCCAGTTAGCAGTTGCACCATTAATAAGTAGATTACAGTATCCTGCACTTTAGATCGTAGTGATAATGCCTCAAAAAATTACTCAAAATGCTACAGTTTGAAATTGTGATTTTAAAGGCATTCTTGTTAAATTAAGAATAAACTGCAAAATGCCAAATACTCTCACATCACTTCTGCATTCACTGGAGAAACTACTTTTACTCAACCTTACTGTTGCCTTGAAACTCATTTATGAATTTTGGTAAGAAGTTGGGAATCTAGATCAGAATTATACCAACAAATAAACACAGGCCTCAGTTTCTCCACCAAAGGTAAAAACTATGCTGGACAACTTTCCAAAGGCCTTTTCCAGGTCTCATGGTTGCCACTGACTTACAGCTAAACTGCAAAATGCAGATTTCTAGCTTTCGAAGGATCAGAATCACGGACTTTCAGTAACAGATTGTTTATAGAATTGACAGAAAAACTAATCTTATAATAAGAAAAAATAGTGGTTTTATTTTTACTCCCCATAAGTATATAATTTGTGCAAATGCAAGTTTTAGAATTAATTTGTTTTGAGAGATGTAACAGGCAAGGTAAATTCTTCCTCTGCATCCTGGGCTGGCTCTCTTCTGCTTGTATCTTACAGAGGAGAGCTGCACCAAGAATAAATGCCATTATTCTTGCAAAAATTGAAAGCAGTCTCTGCCCTAGATAAAATTCCATTTTCTTCTCGGATGAAGCAGTAGCACCTTACTTTTTGCTGAGTATTTTCCAAATGAATTGCATTTGCTTTTCATTGTCCTAAGTAAAAATTTGAAATAGGAGAAGAAAGAAAAATTGTTTTTACTTTGTTGGAGTTATATTCAAATACACATTTCAAATGAAAGAACAAGGAAGAAAATAATCCCCAGCTAACATATTATGTGTGTAGAAAGAGTTAATGAGTTAAACGATCTGATAAGGAACAGTTTCAAAGCTAATAAGAAACTTCTGAGACATCAGTTGAATACCTCTCATATGGCACCACACAGCACCAGAGGATTAGTGCAGCATGTCCTGGGGTTTAGATGCAATAAAAAAAACCAAGCAATTTTCTAGTCCTAATTAACTCCAGCTAAAAGAAGCTCTTTGCAGCAATAAGCTTTCCAGAGATGCAAGGGGAATGCCACTGCAATGGTATTACGTACATGAGCCACTGGTATAAAACCAGTTCTGCACTAGTTTCTGAGAGTTACTACAGTAATATGTAGCATTTGACTCAATAAAGAGGTTTTGAAAAAGGTAAAACAAAATACCTTGCAGAGGGGACTGACAAAGCCATCTTCTTTTTTTTTTTTTTTTTCCTCTGCCTAAGATTATATCATTGAAGGAAAGTCTACATAGAAACATTTGGGAAAAGTTGGTTGCATCTCTGTGTTAGTCTTCAAAACACATTTGAAAGAAGCTATTTACAACTCTTGGTCTTCCTAAAAACATGGGAAATTTAATATGAAACCAGTTGTTTTATTACATCTTCCAGCCTGTTGAGGATACTCTCATTTAAGAAAGATTTTTCACATACAAAACAAAAAAATTATCTTTCCATGTTACTGAGCATACAAGGAATATATTCTATGAAAGGATCCTACAGGAACAAAGAGGATCTGAGAAGCTGAAGTCTCAGCTGAAGAAATCTGCTGTTCAAAATAATGAGCAGAGAGATGTGCTAATGGCCTGTTGCTGCACTAGAAATATTTGTTCTATTCTAAGCAAGCCATGCCTGATATCTCTTTGCAACCCTGCCTCTTCAAATGAAGTGAAAGGAATTACTATGTCAGTTACAAAGAGTAAAAGAACTCTCTAATTGATTAATTCTAGATATAGAAGAGGCTCAAAACTTCTCAAAGAAAGGCAGACAACTAGTCAAAAATATTCTTTGAGCTTCATGATCTCAATTCATTGTCACATGGAAAATAATTCATCCAAAACTGTATTTTTTAACATAAGGCTGCATATAAGACGTAGTATCAGGATAAATATGCCTTCTTGTGATGCATTTGATATTTCTTTTGGCACCCCAGAATTATCTTCAACCACCATCAGTACCTAGGTCAAGTGTTCAAATGAGCTACAGGATCAGAAATGCTATTATCAAAAACTAAAGAGTTGTAAGAAATTCAATAGAATGATTTTGGATGTGTTTTTTTCTGCAAAAGATTGACAAAGGAAGAAGAATTTACATTTAGTGAGCAAAAGAATGGTGCCAATTTAAATTGGTTTGAATAATTGGTATTGAATTCTAATATCTGATAAATATCATTAAATATCCAGATAACCTTCCTCTAAATGTTAAATTGATTAATGATCACTACAATGACTAATGATATTTTACCTTTATGAATGTAACTGATGGACAAAGCACTAAGGACAATATTCAATTGAGGAGCAGAGTACAGACCTTTAGAGGACTGGGTTAGGAACAGACAATATTCTGCTCTGAAAAGAACAATCAACTATGTGTCCACAGTTTAAAATGAAAAAGAAAAAAAAAATGTGTATTTTAAAATGGAAATAAATTGAAAAAAGTAGTAACTATTTGTATAACAGGGCTTCTGGTCAAGGTCATGGCAATAAAAGCAGCTGAACTGACTGTACTTTGCAGAGAAAAACACCCACAGGTATTGATACAAAACTGCAACCACCTGCATATGTATGGGAAGAAACATTCAAGGGCAAATCCAGAATCAGGAAATAAGTATTTAAAAATTCAGATAAAACACTCAAAAGGACTTCCCAGCACACAGAAAACCTTGTTGGTTATGATAGTGCTGATACCATCACTTGAGACAGCGACGTATCTTCCTAGAAATCTTGTGACCTATTACTTTCAGGTTTTTTTTTTTCCTGTTGTTTCAATGCTGCCCTGCACTCTCTTCTTCCCTGTTTCTTAGATTTTCTCCTTCAGAGACCTTTCTTATTGCACTGCAATTCCTGCTGAGAGGCAAAGGTTGGCTAAGCTGTATGCTGGTCAGTGTTCTCACTAATCAGCAGCCACTGGAAATCCCCAATCACATCTGAATATCAAAATAAGCCCTAATAATAAAAAACCCCTCACACCTCTATTTATATTTTGTGTGCAACAGTAAGATAAAGGAATGTACAAAAGTAGGATGGTTAAGGATAGGGGAAAAGGCAAACTGAATTCGAACTAATTTACATTTTATTCTGGAAAAGACACCAAAGCTTCATGAAATCTACAGAAGTGTGACAGATGATATTCTACACTGATGTATTATGCTATTTTTTGCTTTTCTGCCACTATTGTTTGTTCTTAAATTAACACTCCCTTTCCAAGACAATAAAGAAAAAAGCAAAATCACCATTATTTTTGTAATGGTTTGACAGGAGAGAACTGTTTTCAATATCCCTTCTTCTTCCTACCCCCAATCAAAATTTAAGTCATAGGACTTCAGAACTTGGGAGAAGTTGAGGAAAGAGCACTGTCCACAAAATCAAGAGCTTATAACTGAATATAACACCAGGGTTTTGTGCAAATAACAACCAGAGATATTCAGATGATAATTTCACACGCAGTAGTCTCAAAATATGATTTATCTCACTATAAATAAAATACATAAGGATTTTTTGCTAATAATCACAGATAGCTATCAATGTAATTTGCATAAATTTTTAAAGGACTAGTAGCAAACAAAATACATAACAAAGAATTTTAAGAAAAAAACTGTTGTTGAAATAAATCATTGCCACTACAAAGCCACTTCATTAAAGAAGGCTGCTTATTCTGTATCTGACATTCCAATTCTGTAGCATGGAAAAGTTTCTTAAACACATATCAAGACATCAATGACATATTAAAGCTCTAAAATCCATTCCCCCACACCTTTTTTTCTGTAATTCTTTAACGTTTACCCCCATAACATGATAAAGGTGGATACAATTCAAAGAAATTTGATGGATACCTTAACTTGTTTCAAGTAAAAACTGTTACTTTTAAACAAGATAATTCTTGCTGTCACTTCAAAGAATCACAGAATAGGTCAAGGGACCTGCGTAAGGGACCACAGTGGGACATTTGTTCTGGTCTCCCTGCACAAGCAGGGTCATCACAGAGCACGCAGCATAAGATTATGTTCAGATGGTTCTGGAATCTCTCCAGCAAGGGAGATTCCACACCACACCTTCTCTTAGCAATCCATCCCTGTTCATGGTTCCTGCACAGCAAAGTTCTTCCTCATGTGCAGGTGGAACCTCTTGTGCATCAGTTCCTGCCCATTGTCTCTTGTCCTATTGAGTGGAGTCTGGTCTGTCCTCTGACACCTTTCCTCAGAGACATTGATGAGGTTCCCTCTCAGCCACCTCTCCTTGGGGCTGAACAGGCCCAGCTCCCTCAGCCTTTCCTCCTAAGAGAGGTTCTCCAGACCCTTGAGCACCTCTGTGGTCCTCCACTGGACCAGCTCCAGCAGCTCCACGTCTCTCCTGTCCCGAGGATCCCAGAACTGGGCACAGCACTCCAGACTGGCCCCACCAGGGCTGAGCAGAGGGGCAGGATCACTCCCTGACCTGCTGCCAATGCAGTTCCTGATGCAGCCCAGGACACCTCTGGCCTTCTTGGCCACAAGGACACACTGCTGGCTCAGGGACAGCTTGTCGTCCACCAGGACCCCCAGGTCCTTCTCCACAGCACTTCTTTTCAGTAAATACTAGGGCTTGGCAACATTCACTCTTAAACAGACTCTAATAATGTTCTAACATACTTCCAGTAAGCTATAACAAAATAAGGTTTTCAAGATCTACTCTTGACACCAATTTTTCTTTTTTTAAATGAGACCTTCAAAAATTGATAAGCAGGTTTCCTGGCCTGACCATAGTGTAAAAACTATACGTGCATTGATTTATTTTCAACTATGAATATATAAGAAGAGCTATGTCTAGATTTATATTTGAAGGACCATTTTAGGCATGTATTTTAGAAATACAAAAAATTTCTAATTCTCTCCAAGTCTTATTATCAAATCTGTAAAAAACCAAGAAGACTTCTGCAAGTAGAAAAATAATCAGCATTATATATGCTTCACATTCAGTTTTTTGAAGACTGACTAGTCCCTTCTCCCTTAATTCAGTCAGTATTACCTCCTTATTTTTTCAGAAGTCATAAGACTTTGAAACTATTTGATAAGGAGGCCTCCCTACTGAGATTACCAATAGCCTTTTTATAGAAGCCTGCAGGAACACTGTAAAAGCAAAAGAAGATTAGCAGAGTATAAAAATAATTGGACTCTAGTGCTATATTGATATTTTAGAGGAAAGATTTGCTGTCATGACTGGGCCAAGTTATCTGCTGGTAAATTCCACTGAAGACAGCACATTCACACCACAGGTACTTTATCCTGCTCTTTGTGCAATAAATATGTCTAAGAAGGTGAGATACTTAGAGTATCATAGATCATGTGACATTTGCATCATTGCATGGATCTTACATAAAATTTAACTCATTTTTCAGGTAATGGAAAGGGTAGAGAAAAGATGGAGATAGAAAGAGTGACACTGTCAGAGATACTGCCTCATTTTAGAAGCATTAGATATTAAGAAGTAATTTCACCTCTCCAGGAACAGGTCTAAAATAACTGCTTAAAATAGTTCAATATTTCCTATTACTGCATAGGAGCTTAGCATTATTTACAGCCTTCTGCCCTACAGATATGAAACAGAAACAAGACTGTAATCATACAAAGAACACTTACAGAAGAAAATGCAACTGAAAAAATAATTTAACATATCTAACAAAGGATAATCAAAAGAGAAAAGCTGTGACATTCTACTGACAAGCATATTACATAAATTTCAAGTTTGAATACTCTTCCTTTTTCCATAATCTAATCTGCATTCAGGGTTTGAAGTTTCTCCTCATTTCAAGGCACCAAGACTGTGTTCACTACAGCTGCTGGTACTCCACTAAGTCCTCCACTCCACTGGAGAGGGAGGGAAAAAAGCAGTGGAGCCCGCATCCTTCACCAAATGTTTTGGCAACTGACATCTATTTTCCACAAATTTTCAGGCCCTAAGCAATGCAGAAAAGAAGGCAAGGCTGAAGCCTGTGTCAACAACAGCAGGAACCATGGGCTGGCTCCTCCTGCCTGGCTTGAGCATGACTGCTGGTTCCACACTAAACCACACAGGAATCAGGAGCAACGACTACAGCCAGATTAACTATTCACACACAAATACCTCAGCCTAGAACAAATTCTATGAAAACTTTCCATGTACTCAACCCCTTCTTCTCCCCTCCGAGGGAAAAAAAATCCCTCTACACTATAGAGTAAGTGAAAGTTTGCTTCAAATCCTAATTTGAACACAAAACTCTTACCAGCAGTCTCCATTTCTTCTCTCCCACCTGAGCCTCCTAGTCTCCTGTAATAACCCATCAGCTGTTTAGATGTACAGCCCCAGAGGCTGGTTAGGTTTTACATTTGTTACATTAGGAAAATGCCATCATGCAGTAGCCAGAGTGACAGGATCAATATACAGAAAATGCTTGCACCCTGACTTATATAGGCTATTTATTCAACCTTCTTCTAGAACCCTACTGTTTTCTTTGTATTGCTGAATATAGTTTTGTTTTTCTAAAGTACCTCCTCATTTTACAGCACACTGAGAAAATAAGTAAAGCCCTTTATGCACAGTACATAAGACATTTGATTCTGAATACATGCCATTATACTTCTAAAGGTATTTGATTACTACTATGGATACTTTCAAATTAATTAATATTGAAGAGCTCTTGACAAAACACACCAGCATTCATCACAGAACCACCAGGTCAGTTATTATGTTCTCAAAATTATTTAAACCCTTCTGAACTTTCAGGAAAGGGAATAACTCCATCTGTGAAGAAATCATTCTGTAATTATTATCTCAATTTCTCCCCATGGCTCCTACACCTTTACAAATTTCCCAAGGGATCGGATTCAAAACTAATAGGAACCTGTGCTTAATGTATTTTAGAATCCTGCCCATCAGTTCCATTGTTGAGGTAACTTTATATCACAGTACTCAAATGAAATGGTACAGATGTAAATGGTTTAAAATTAAAGGTATGTGCATCATTAAGGATTCTGCTTAATTGTCATTAAATTAGAAATTTTCAGACCAGCAGTCCATTCTTTCTTTATTCACGTCTACCTGATTTCATTGTTATTGGATTCCTAAACTGAAATTTAGAGGTAAAACACAGTTTAACTGGAGGATAATTTGATTATTTTATTATTCAAGGATTCTTTGTTTTTACTTCAGTCTGGGACTATGGAGACAATATGCACACTGAAGTATTTCCATCTAATAAGCAAAAGCAGTCAACATTCATCAGTCTGTTAGCAATGAAATTAGGAATGTTTGATGTATCCTGGGGCAGCTCCTGCAGCTCTTGCTTTTCCTGGTACACCCCTCTCAGTTTTTTCCCTACTCCCCCAATAATAAGTTAATATGCAACTTTCCACGCTGCCATACAAGAAATACAGAGTAATTTAAGCAGCTTCAGGCTCCCCCATTTTTGTTTTTTATCCTCATCTTCCACATTTTGGGGCTTTTTGTGTAAGCCCAAAGAAAAGCTGAACAGCAGCCTGCCCTGGCTACTCAGAATACAGTAACACAAACAGAACTTTTCTTCATCCATCCTGTTGTGGATCTTTTGTCATGTGGATGCCTAGCACAGGAAATTAGCCATTAAATTACTAAATCCATTTATCTCTGTATTAGCAAAGAACTGCTCCATAATAAACTCAGAAATCTACCACAGATTTCCAAATTTGGTTTCAGAACAAGCTGCATTTTGACCCATTTCTGGTGGTGCAATCATCACCATCCAGATATTTCTCCCTGGTTAGTGAGTAGTGTCAGGACAAAATAACTTTTAAGTATTCCTTGGTTTCTCTCAAGACTCATAAAATGACATTAAATCTTCCTCATCAAGTTTTCAAGCCTAGAATTATGTTTGGAAAAGCACATTTTCATTCTCTTAACACTACTAATTATGTAGAGTAACTTTCAGATGATCTACTACATCCTGTGTTTACTCACTCCAGTCCAGCCCTTGTTTTTTCCTATAGGCACAGCTGACCATAGACCATGATCTATGAACCAAAAAAAACCCCCCCAAAATCCTCAAGTGGGCAGATGCAGGATAAATTTGTGTTTTGGCTGCTATACACCCACAGCTTTCTCTCATTAATTGAGCTGTAACTTGAGTAGTGACCCAATTTTTGCTGTATCTTTTATTGTCAGAACAAAACCAATTATGAGCAGTTCCCAACAAAGTTAAATCTTTTTCACATCTTTCTTAAAACACCCTGCTCATTTCTGATACACTTAAATTTAATTCAGTCTCTGTAGACCTCCCAATGTCTTGAATGTACACAGATGAATGCAGAAAGATTAAACATTTTCTTACTGTGACCTACAACAATGTGCTGAAACTTTAATTATGATGTTAATTCAGGCATTGGGCCCAGTGGATTTATTATATCCCAGAAGCTAACACAATCTACTGTGAAGTGAGATGTAGGCATTAGCTGCATCTAAGTATTTTGTGTACAAATATTTAGGCTGTGTAACAAAAGGCTACACACTAAAACTAATTTTAAAATGTAATCCTAATTCAGGGGCTTTTTCCTCAAGTAGAATTCTAGTTACTCAGAAAGAAGCTGAAAGTGTGGCTCCTTGTAGCAACAAAAGCTTTTGTCTCAGCCAAACATTATCATCCCCAAATTCAAGGCTTTTGAAGAAAGACTGGTATTTACTAGATTAAAAAAATTAAAAATTATTATTATACTTGTCAAAACTATCATCATAGGATAACATTGGGGAAAAAAACCCCAATCAAAAACTTTTTTTTTTTTTTTCCACTGCAGGACAAGATGAAGTACATTCCACACTGTATTAGAACAATAATATCCAATCCCAAAATAGGTCATTCAGAATAAAGATGGCTTATATATATAAGACAAGATAAATGACTGAAAATTAAGGTTTGACCTCCTGTCTAATAGACAAATATAGGTGTTTCTGATCAGCTATCCCTGACATCAAATACAGTTTTGTATCATTCACAAAGTTAAAACGTCTACTGGGTATTTTGGTTTTTTTAATTATCCCCCATCTCAGCCAATATTTTTCTTATTTACCACTAGCGGAATGATTGACAAAAATGAAAGTCATATTTTAAATATTTTTGAAGAGAAAAAGAAAGGTGGAGAAACTTGATGGGGTGCACTTGCCAGACATTGGTAAAACCACTGAAACTTTGCTGACTACACAAACTCTTTTCAAGCAATGGAGCTGGAGGTAGCTCATATAGTCTTATTTTTCCTTGGTTACATCAGAATATTTTCTATTATGGAATCACAAAAGCACCTGTATTGTAATTAGAAGCAATCTGGCTTTCATCAAGAGAATATTAAAAAAATGTTTAATACAATAAAGGCAAGCAAGAATTAATGAAAGCTTTCAGGCTTTATATTACCAAAGCAGGGATTTTGTCCTGTGCTCATTTTTGATTACACATTTTAATTGCTTACCAACATATTGCCTTGATAACCATCACAAAGATAATTCCAAATTACCAGATATAAATCTTTTTGTTCCAAATAATAAAAAAAAAAGGTACAAAGGACTCCTTCTATCAATATGTTCTCAAGTTGATGTAAATAAAGATGCTTGATGTTAAAGGCCACGAATAGCTCAAGTATATCTTTGTATTATTTTTAAGCAATGTGCCCATAAGAATATTTGCTTCCTGAGTTACATGAAACATTTTCCCACAGCAAGACCTCACATTCAAGGGATTCTTACATTTTTCTATTCTACTCAAGTCTTACGCTTACATTCATATCCTTCATGTGAAAATAAGCTTAATAGAGCACAGCTCTAATACAAACCTCATTATATTTTAGTTTTGTTTTTTTTTTTTTCTTTAAATTCTCCAAGATCTGAGCTGGATCACACTAGAAAGATAACATTTCAACTTTAATCAATTATATGAATGCAATCTAATTCTCATTTGTATATATGTACATAAATAGACAGACAGGAAGAATTTCCTGGTTATGAACTTCCTTAAATTTCATTAAATTTTCAATAAATTCGTTGCTTCCTCTCCATTTCTGTAAATTTTTAGATACATAAATTTAAAAGAAAAAATAAAATTAAAGTATTCTAAGAAAGAATTTTAAAATATGCAAGCCCATCTGATGAACTATGTCCATGATTTCTTCTTGCTTAAAACTAAACACTTTTTTTCTTGATAGTGAGAAAAGAATGCTTTTTTCCACAGCTAAAGAAGGTTCAAAGTTACCATGGTAACTGAACAAAAAGTCACTAAGGACTTGCTGCTAAAGGCCTTTATAGTATATAAAAAGTACATTCAGTTGGAGGAATTGGAAAGTCTTTTATGGTTATTTTAAATACATAGAACTAGCCAACTCAGTGGTGATTATTGTGAACAAATGGTAAAAGTCTGTCTTGGTTATTTTTGCAGTAAGGTGCACCACTGAGAGGCTTGTTAATTAAAGGTCAACTACACTAAATGGCTTAAGAGAATACTGGAAAACCTGTTCTTGCATGAACCTTGTTGTATTAAATTTTCCTCAGCTAAGTATTTTGTTGTCAGAAAAAAAGATAATTTAAGCAAAGTATTCATTATACCTCAACTGAAGCAACTCCTTTCTTGCCTCAGTCTCACAACTTAATGGAGCAAGTTAGCAAAAAACCAGCTAAGCCATGAGGTGTGTGAGAAAATGCAGCCCTGCTTTTACATTGTTGAACATACCACTATATACATATACTCACATAAAAGCCCCACATATTTCTAATTTTATCTTGTAAGGTGTGCAAGAGTATTTGTACTTTTCTATATTAGCTATAACTGGCTCAAAATAATTAATTAGATAGTATTATACTCATAGTTTTTAAAAGTCAGACCCAAACTTCCACTGGCATTTCTAGGGATAGGGATTCCATCCTTCTTGTGGGGTTGTGCAATACAGCATAACTGGTATTTTAATGAACTAAGTTCTTAACCATACCCCACTGCTGATAAATTTTATTACTCTACTCTGTTCAGGGCAGTTGTTGAGCAATTGAGTTCCTTGAAAGGAAGACAGGCTGAAATTTGGTTAGGCACTTAAATTTACTCTGAGATTTACCCAGACCATTAACCAGCAAAGAAGGCATGAACAACTTTATTCTGCCCTTCGGTACTCATGCTTTTATTCCTGTGTCTTTCTACTAGTTGTATAAATAGTTCTTATTCATTTTTCTGAGGTCTCGCTACAGGATGCCAAAGCCTGCAAAGTCATTCAGGAAATTTCAATTATAAACAAGTAATTGGCTGAGAGAACAAAATCCCACACTGGTATGCTTGCCACTGATTTCTTTAAAAGCGTAAAATAATCACATGCTTTTACTTTACATCCTGTCAGTCATCCCACTTCACATACAGGCCTTGCAAATTTACACCTTGCATTAGGATGGACCCTAGAGAATTTTGCTAATTAATTTAGGGCTGTATTATAAGAAACATCTAGTATATTGTCATAAGCCTTTCACTAAAGTTATGTAGAGATGAAAGGATGTTTGGGTCAGCCTACACTTTTTAAAATTGGTGGTATTTTTAGTTCCAGCTCAAGAAGTTTTAGACTTATCTAGCAGGAGTGCACAGTGCAGTGCTTGCAGTGTAAAAACACACCACCTCACCTAAGCAAAAACTTCTGAATTCTGCAGTTACTCACCCTGTGGCATGTTTTCAGTGTGTGCACATTAATGTATGATTTAATTCAGAACATTAGTGCAGATTTATCTTCCTGCTGAGCAGAACGATGTGAAATGCCAACTTCAAGGGCATTCCAGTCTTATGAGAGCTGCAGCAAAACCTTGCACGGACAAAGGTTTATATTTTGAAAGTCAAAGATTTATCCTCTCTATTCTATAGAATAACACTTTTCTTACATTCAGAAACCATGTTCATTTAACTAGTGTATAATGATGAAGCCAGTTGTTCTGGGCTGCATCAAAAAAGGTGTGGCCAGCAGGTTGAGGGAGGTGTTTCTGCCCCTCTACTCAGCCCTTGTGAGTAGGTTACTCCCCCTGGAGTGATCCAGCCAGCTCTGGTCCTCAGCACAAGGATGTGGACCCTGCTGGACCTCCATTGGAGCAGGTCCAGAGGAGAGCCAGAAAGATGCTCAGATGGATGGATCACCCCTCCTGTGAAAGCAGGCTGAGAGAACTGGAGTTGTTTAGTCTGGAGAAGACATCAGGGAGACCATAGAGCACCTTCAAGTACCTAAAGAGTTCTTATTCCAAAAAAAAAAAAAAAAAAAAAAAAAAAAAGAGGGAAAGTGACTTTTTACACAAGCAGATAGTGCTAGGTCAAGGGAGAACATATTTTAGCTTAAGGAAGAGATATTTAGATTAGATGTTTGGAAGAATTCCATACTTGGTGAGGCACTGGCACAGGTTGCCCAGAGAAGCTGTGGATGCCCCATCCCTGGAAGTGTTCTGGGCCAGCCTGGATGAGGCTTTGAGCAGCCTGGTCTAGTGGGTGGCATCCCAGCCCATGAGAGAGGGGTTGGATTTTTGAGGGCCCTTCCAACCCAAACCATTCTGTGATTCTAGGTTTTGGTAATTTATCAATCCTGAAATAGTTAACCTCTGGGGATTTCAGTATTTCTTTTTACATTACACCTAGCTATTACCAGAGCAGATGGGAACATACTGAGGGGGCAATTTATGTGCCATAGCACATCTTGTGGTTCTATTTATTTAATAATCCAGACTTGGAACCCATCTGGACCACTTGGAGCTCCATGTTAGAGCCATGTCCTCAGTTTCATTTTCTCCTTATATGTTGTTAGGGAGAAGAGATGGCACATACCTGGTTCTCACCCAGCATGGAGTTAAAATAGGACTGAATCACCAATCTAGACCCAGTCACTGACAAATATTTCCAGTTCCCAACACTTAGACATGAAGTACAGAGCTTATTTGTAAAATATTAGTCAAATAAAACCAATATCTTCTAATAATTTTCTCTGTCTTCCCTTGAAAAAGCTTCTGAAATATCCTATATGTAGCAAATACACTAAACTTAAGAACTGAATTAAAACCCTGTAATTTATTCTTGGCACTTTGCATTTCACTTAGATTTGAAAATGACAAGCTGTTGGTCCAATTTTTGTCAACATGTTTTTAATTAGTTCTGAATTTATGACAATTAAAGCTCACTGTTGTTTTTAAAATGAAGTTACTGAATTTGCCTTAATTTGTTTTCATTGCTCAGCAATGTGTGCATTTTAATTCAACATGGAAATATTCCATCCTCTCTGCTTTCTGTAGGGAAGACGCTACCATCAACATTATCGTCTCTTTTTTCCCCGTGAAAATTATTGACTAGAAAATAAACTGAAAATATCTTTTGGGAATGCTGGCCATGCTCCATGTTTGACTGGCTCCATCTGTATCTCAGCTGACTCAAAGAACCCAATGTATTTAAACTCTTTTTTTGTGGAGAAAAATTAAAAAAAAAAAAAGAGGAAAAAGAGGAAAATTAAATATTGCAAGATAACACTGATTTTGTATTTCTTGGGTCTGCAGCTGTATATTTGTTTTTAGGCAAATAATGTCTATTATTCATTAATGTAGGGCCATATACATCACAAAAACCGTGAAAGATGTACTTGGCTTAAAATCTGAGACACTACACAAAAATTAATTGCCACTTAAACTTTTTTGGGGACAAGGAAAGAGAGTGTTGAAGTGTGACTGGCATTCTAATGAAGAAATAATTTTGGCAAGTTCTTAGGGCCTTAATAATAAATGAGAAAATTCTATATATTAGAAGAGCAAGGTTTAATCTCATATGCCTCAACCTCATTTCTCCTCCCTTGCTTTCATTTTTCATCAGGAAAGTAATTTTCTCTTCACAGGTCCTCTGTGAATTCATATTGTTCATGCACCATTTCCTTCATGAATGGCTGTAGACTGATCTATACTTATATGGAGTATCTGCAGACTACTTGTCTTGGTCAGAAATTGCAGCAGAATCTTCTAAAAGAGTGCTTTAAAAAATCTGAAGGAACAGAAGCTGAAATTATTAACCAAGCACATGGAAGTCTAACAGAAATACAGTATGACAACCTGTTTTCTTCTTCAGCTAACATGAGTTTACTAAAAAAATTATATACCAAGACCATTTATTTTGTAAGAATTCCAAAATCAGTTTTGCTGTTGAGGATTTTGTCCCCTTTTTAACTTATATTTTCTCTTTTAAGGTAGCTTTTGCATACTGTCACAGTAAACCAAGAATTAAACAACACTCTTACAAGCTCTTATAATTGGAAAAAGTAATTTTTTTCTTATAGATTGTTGTTTTACTAGTTTAATAGTTAAAGTAAAAAAACCCAAGACCTTGCTCTAATATCCAATTCAAATTTCTAAATAATAGAGAAAGCTGAATAAATTCCCAGAGCCCTAACTGTATCTCCATACTTAAAAAACCCATTACCATAACTGAATACCTAAAAAAGTATGGGAGAAAAAATTAAAGCATTCATAAATTTAACTCTAACATCTGTTACTTTTCACAGTGAAAGTCCGAATTAAATAATATTTTTCTCTGTTTTTGCTCAATGCCATCACTCCCTGTCTGTTTTATGCTAGTAAAAAATTAACCCTATTACTAAGATGACTCTGTCTCAGTTGCTGTGTGTACTGTTTGCAAGATTTAACAACCTTTGTAATAAATCTGTTAACTTTTTACAGCTGCATACAGATGTGGCCCAGCACAGGAGTAAAGATGCATCCGGTTGCCAAAGACACCAAAAGTTCAACAAACAGGGAGTATTCATCAAAACTAAACTCACTTAACATCTAGCTTGTAACAGCGGTCTCTAAGAAACACTCCTAACCCCCTGCCCCCCTCAACTCCTTCTAAACAGGAAACAAACCCCTTGAACCACATCCACCATTCCTTTCCTGCTAGGAATCTCATTCAAACACGTTTTTCAGCTCTACCACAGCCTTTGTAATTGACTTTCAGGGGTGGTCCTGTTCAGGGCCAGGAGCTGGGCTCCCTGATCCTTGTGGGTCCCTTCCAACTCAGCACAATCTGTGATTTGGTGACTTGTAATTAAATCCCAACAATAAAAGGTGATAAGATCTCTTTTCTTTAAATTTCCCCTTTTGTGCTTGTATACAGAAACATAATAGCTCTTGATCACTTATCAAAGAGGACTGTAAAGTCAACAATGCACTTGCCCCAGCACACATCCATATGGGAAAGCCGCCTTCCCAAGAGCATTACTGCCTTTTGTTCATGCCTGTCCTGTAATTGGTGCAGTCAAGTCAGAGTAATGTGCTGGAATTCTGTTGTTCTCTTCAATGCCTCTTATCAGAGCCAGACTTTGTAATGTGTTTGAAATGTGGATTACTTGTTCAGAGAAGGAGGCCAAGTGGAAGCTGAATAACCCTGACCTTTCTGAGCTTGGAAAATCAAAACAATACCAAAAAAAAAAAAAAAAAAAAAAAAAAAAGAAAAAAGAGCATTCATGACTGGAATGAGATCTTTTCATCCTTTTCTGTTAAACAATCATTTTGCTCAAAATATATTGAGAAAGTTGTGAGAGTTCAAATGCAGTCATGCCACCACTGATACAAGAAATCTTGGAAAACAGTGAGAAGGAAATGCCTCTACCTTAAATCTGTTTCTATGGTTTTCAACTACACACAATGTTTCTTCCATCAACTCATCTCTGAATCACATGTTTGCTTTCATAGGTTTGATAAATGCAATTTATGAATTGTAAATACGGTCTCCTGTTGAAAAGGCATAATACTTGGTATAACACTTAACTTAGAATAACACTTGGAACGCCTTTGTTATTGTTGTTGTAAATATCAACCCCCCCTTCAAGAATGCAGCTATTTGCTCTCACAGTTGAAATCTCTTGTGGTAGGAAGCATACCTGTTTTTGAGACTACCGTTCCTGACACACCCACTAAACAGCTTGAAAGACCCCATTTTCTTTTCTATTACTGACCTTCCTCTCAAGGAGATCCTTTGCATAACCATCATCTTGACATTCTCTTCAGATAAATCTTTACAGTGATGTACACACACAATAAAATCAATACTTTCTAAAAGGACAGCAAACGGGAATGGGTTTTGACAGGTCATCTACAAGATTTGGCAAAACTTATTTTACCATCTTTGTTGTCATCAAGAGATGTTTGAAGCCTTTCAAGCAACCTTCCTGTAAAACTAGATCTAAAGTTGACAGTGGTTATGCAGGACATTGAGACCACAGCTTCATATCCCATTTATTTGTCTTCTATCATAATAGCAAAAAAGTCTCTACCTCAAAGAGACCGATACTTGTCCTTTTGCATAGCAGAAAAGGGGATCATTATATAATGAACTAACTAATTAACTATCTATTAATAGGGTTTCTGGGTACTCCAACAGCACAAACAATAGCAGCATTGATGGCATAAAACACATGATTTCATAATACCCCAAGAAAAGTATAAAAAATCTTATTCTCCGTGTGGCTAAACCCAGCAGGCTCTTCACTCCCATCCAGTATCCCTGCACCTCTTGACTCCACTTTCCTAATTGAGACATGCTGTACTTACATAAGGGTACTTCATTCTTTCTCCTACTTCCCTCCAACCTATAACCTTCTTTCACAAAGGCACTGCAGCCTTGCAACAGTGACTCAAGAACTACTTAAACCTGTAACAAGCAAATTTGTTTGGGGTGTTACCCTCCAAAAGCAACCATATGCCCAACGCATTTTTTTTTTTTTATTTAATTGGTTTGCAGTCATAACAAAAGATCACGTTGCATGCATTTATCACAAGACAGTGATTTTCTGAGAGGCTGTGACACAGGATGCTATGATACCAGTTACAGCAGAATTGTTAGGCCTATTAAGCAGCACTGCCTATCCAGAGCAACAACAATGGAAGCACAAAACTTGAGGGCAGAATTACTCATCATTCTGAAAATCAGGCTTCTCAGCTTATATCAGTCAAACTTTAGTCTGGCACTGTTGGTGTTTAATACCACTGTACTAAACCGGAGGTAAAAAGTTATTTAAAAAAAAAAAAAA
>VXBS01001760.1:2271083-2287585 GCA_013400255.1 Sitta europaea
AAAAAAAAAAAAGACTAACAAGCATGACACACATTATTGTCCTTGTTACTAAGGTATAACTCTGCTGTGTAGCTGTGGTCTGGCAGGGGCTGTCACTTCCACTTGCCATTGTTCCCAGTTACTGTGGTCTGATGAGACATGGTGCAAGATCACATGTCACATCTCTTGAATCGAAACACTAACGCAGTGATTTGCTTAATACAGAAACAGCTTCATAAGGAAATTTGCATGTACAGGACTTTATTTTCTTGAAGGACTGGGAGAAGGAGCAGGAGATCATACATATGCCTGATGTTGACAGGTTTTTCTTAAACCACATAATACCAAGGTGGTTTGAACTGCCTGCTCCACGTTCTCTCATTTGTCCAGTGGCTGCAATATAAACAAGCCTATTTTTTACATTTGCTTGTGTGTGTTTGAATTTAGAACATAATTACTTCAATTAAGAAAAAACCCCAAACAACACTTTAAAGCTCTGGTACTGTTATTACAAATAATTAAATGAAGGATTCCTATGTATCTTTTTCTGAGATAAGAAAAAAACTATTTCTTTAAATAAACTTTACAAACATAGATACAACTGCAGTTTTTCGTAGTATAAAAGTCTTCCACTGTTCTAGAATCTCATAAAAGTGTGGGTAATTCAGCTGACCAGTACCCTGCAGGTCACACTTTAGTTTAATTTCACAGCATCAAGTTTTTGGCCTATATCTGTCACACACAGTAGCAATCTCACTTTGCAGCTGCTACAAGACATAGAGTTCTGATAAAACACAAGTCCACATTTCCACACCAAACTAAAGAATTATCTAGTTGTACTCTTTTAAGATACAATTCTCCAGTTTTGAAAGAATTACTTATATTTCACTAGCAGAAACATCAGCTTTAAACCCTACCTTGCTGAAGACTGCCTTATCTACTATCCAAATGAAACAATACATTAGGGACAAAGGATCCAAAACAAGATATTTACTTCTATCTTGGATTTCAAAGGTACACCATAAGCAAGAATAGGTATTTCCAAAAAGTAAGCCAAATATTGATTTGGTCACAAACACCAAGTCATATATTATTGCATATTTTAAGGAACTTACAGCAGCACTGCCATGGGAGAGCAACAACATAATAGATGACCATAGTAACTTGATAAAAATGCTTTAATGAAAGTCATTTGGGACATTTTTCAGGCCCAGGGACACCTTGGCCCAAGGCCTCTATCAGGGTACCCATCTAACATCAGCAGAATCAGGCCTGACTTTACAGTGGAAACTGGAAAGTTTTAGGTATACGTGTCTTATCTAAAATGTATTCAGAAACTGGAAGAGATTTGACCTTAAGTTCTATTGATTTAAGGGAAAGAAGTTGCAAGTGCAGAGCTGTTAATGCATGCAAACCTACCAGTTAACCCACCTGCATCAGGAATATTTTCTTCCTGAACATATATATTCTATAAGGTAAATAAAGACCTAGCTGATGAATTGGCATTTTCAGTGGTCTTGTATTTGAAAGCTTCTTAACAAGGGTATTTTTATTCTGTGTCATCATGAACATTAACCATGTGCTTGTTAAACTACTTAGTGCAGACTCTAAGGAGTTAAGCAGGGAAGTTACCTTTCCAAAAAAAGGATCATTCTGTGAATCTCCAATCATTGTATACTAACAAATTTTCTGGTGTACAGTTTGAACTTTACACTTAAACACAAACATAGACTTACATTCTCTATGTGACTACCAAATATATTTGATATTTCACTGATTCTTTTTCCCTCAACTATTCTTCAAATTCTTGTTTCTTGAGAATTAATACTCAACAGCTGCTAATGAATCCTGCAATAACAATGCACAATTTCAAAGTTCTCTGGAGGAAGAGCCAAGAACCTGTACCTTTCCTTCTGCTTTCAGATTTTAATGAAAAACACAGAAAGAAGCTACAGGTTAAATAAGATTGATACACAATCTGCAACATCAGAATATGCTGCCAGCTATGAAATTTTGAAGGTTCAGCCTGGGAGAATGGACAGACTGTGGTGGATACATTCAGAGTTTGATCATCAAGATGATATTTTTATCAGGAATAGTAAAATATTAGTAAAATTGTATATCACATATACAAGTGAAAGAAATATTCAATTCACTTAGAATGCACACATGGTCATACAGCAATATAAGTCCCTTTATCAGTAAAGCAATTTTCTTTGTGAAATACTTACTAAGGAGAAAGTATTTTAGTACTCTCAATCACAGTATTCTTATGCCTGCAATTGATAACCTGAAGGTATTCTAATTATCTTGTTATTTGGCAGAAGCTACTTATTTTTACTTCCTATTTAATTGAGGCTAGTCTCTAAAGGTTGCACATTATCATTACCTCTATTATAATCAACAGTATGTTGCTTTGTGTGCAATTCAACATCCAAGAAATCTCATCTCCATCTAGCATGATTAAATTCTGCTAAACAGAATTCTAGTTCATTCTTTGGCTTCTGTCTCTTGTCCATGAATTATTTCATTTGGGATTGTAAACAGTCTTTGATTCATGAACTAAACTCTGGATTAAATTTAATAACACTAACAATGCAAAACTGTGCATATTATATTTCCCCAGTGTTATTAAAGTCACTAGATGCAAGAAAACATTTCTTTTCCCTTTCTAAGTCTCAGCCCAACAGACAAGAATGGTGACTATTGAACATTGTCTATCTTTGGGACCTTTGTAATCAAGAGTGATTCTTAAACACTCTCCTGAGGCAAGTTCAGACACTCAAGGTGACACCCCTTCTTTTGAGGAAAGTTTAAACATATTTCCTCGATTTCTACACCAAGTGGTCAAAGCTCAGCACATTCTAACTACCTAAAAGCTGTCACACAGCTGAAACGTGAGTGGAGGTGGGATGGAAAGATTATTAAAGAGGTAAAGAACATGGTTTCTTACTATTACTTCACAAAATGTTTGAGTGGAGGAGAAAAAAACATTAATTTCTTTTAGACTTCATCCAGTTAAGGACACCTACGATTAATATGCCAACAATTCTAACTAAGCTTTAGGTAGGACTCAAACTTGCTGTTGTACTCAAATGTTGAATAAAAATGTTGCAGTGGCACTGGAGTTCTCATTCCAGAAGAACAGAGATTTGTTCTCCAAAATTATTCTTTTAATTTTTGGTGAGCCTTACTGTATAGATGAATTAATTAAAAATTCTTCATAGTAAACATGAAATTTTATTGATTATTTCAGCTCTACAATTTAATCCTAAAGTATCTATGATACTGTAATAGAACATGGCAGAAGAGATTCCTTACTTTTTTATGGACACTTGCATAGAACCCTATATTTCTCTAGCATCAACACAATATTTAGGCAAGATTATTTTAACATCCTTAGCAATAACAGTCTTTACAAAGAATGGAAGTCACCTTCCCATAAACAAATAATAATATCATGGAAATGCTATTTACCATTTCAAAGATTATCCACATCATCAGCACATACACAGTTCATCCAATCCCCTGAACTCTGCAGAACTTTAGGAAACTGAAACCGCAAGGCTATTTCAGATAATTAATTGTATTGTCAAACTTTCATATGGTTTCTAAAAAAATGCACTGTATTCTGGTGGACTGAGGGTGGTTTTCATATTTCAAGACTTTTTCAGCTATGTCAAAAGCAAAACAGTAAGGAAAGATTTCCCCAACAGGTGTTTCTTCAGGCTCGCTACATATTTCATTTACATTTGAAGTAAACAGAAAATGGAGGTGTATCATTAGACATTGAACAACAAAACCAAAGAAAGATAAGGCACAGTTACCTCACAATCAAGTTTAAAGAGCCTACACATGATTTTGTTTTAAAAAGTTTCTAGACTCTGGCCTTGGGAGAGCACAAAAGCTATTGATTTAATCTACTGTCACTAAAAGTGCACTGCTCTGATAAAGAAATGTTGCTGAACCTATATGTGGGGTATTTTGCTGACTTTCTAAAAACATTGTGTCTGTTATCACAATCAGCATTAGTCTAGGAAATGAAAGTAGTATTAGCTTAATGTTACCTAATCCTGGCTTTTTTGACCTAGTGAAATCCCTGCAAGCAACAGCTGCATAGAGACCTGGAACACCTTCCCACTGCAGCCTCATTTAAGAGAAACTGCTATGAAGCACAGTTAAATGCTGATGATAGAATTGATCCCCAACTTGAAGTCACCTGAAAACACTCCAGAACCTACAAAGGTCATGCATGACACAAGAGAAATAGCTTGTTTTGCATTAACTGAAGTTTCACAACAGCATTAAATCACATCATTGGAAAAAGAACCAAGTCCTAAAACATAGTCTGAAAATTATGCTGGAATACTTATTTCTTCCAAATGTTTCACTATGGTGTTTTGACCAAGGATGGGTCTAAATTGAGCACTTATGCACAGTACCAGAAAACAGCAAGGCTAGGAAAACTACAAGATTTTATTTCTAAAGAGACCCCTGAAGATGACAAGACAAGATTTGTGATTATTCAATTTAAAGAAGAATTGCAAATTTAAATTACCAAAAATAGTTACCAATTGGAATCTAGAAATTTTAAAATAAAAATATGAAGAATCAATAGAAACTTTCCTTCCAGCAATATTCTGCAAGAAGAAAATGCTTGGCAGAGTGTTCGGTATGTGATAGGAATATTTACTTTTACCCTCACAGCCAGAACTAATTTGATGTTTATTCAACACCCACATTTGCAAGCAAGAATTCTATGTTTATGTCCCTGTGATGCTTTATTCCTTTCATGTGGCCAAAGTACATTAGAAAGATAATCACTGAAAACAAAATTATATCTTCTGCTTTAATATTAAAACCTAAATACTACCAGAACTTGAGCAAATTTCTCAAAAAGAGAAGAAAATGGACAAGTTGGCTTGCTGCCCACTATGGTTCCACAGCTATTTCCTAGCTCAAAACATGGCCCTAGCTTCAGACTTTTTTTAACCTAAGGGAAAAACAGGTTTTCCAGGGCATTGTATTGATGCCATATGCATGTATTAAAAGTCTTTAGACCTATTACTGGGAGCAGTGTATTGCTGTAAACATTTTTTTCATTTAATACATTTAAAGGGACTTGTCAGCATTGCCTGATTTGAACAAATATGCCATAGATGTTATCAGATTTGTATGTTATTTAATACCTAAAGTTTCCTGAAAAACAAAACTGGCTAAATACATGGCTTAACATGCTTGGCTGTAAAATAAAGTTATAAACTTGACACCATCAGCTATTTGATCTAAATGGGAGAGCTGAGTAACTCCATGCTTCAACTTGAGATAATTTAAAGTACCCAAAATTTACAGTACCCAAGCTGTGAAATTCAGACCCCGCCATTGAAATCTTCCACTTTCACCAATCCAATCGACATTCTGCAAAATATCCTTCACTGCCCACATCACATTTGAGCATTTTCAAGTAATATCTATTAATAGAACTATGTAAATCATAAAATATGTATGTTTCCTGAAAGCTTGTCAATCCTTTCAATTTTCATAGGAAGCAGCATTTTCTGAAAAAGGAGAAAAAACTTAGAGAAGTCTACTTAGAGGTAAGTTGTATGTTAAACCCTGCAGAAATAACCCTTGTCTTTCTACTATGAGACCATGCAACAAAGACTACAAAGTATATCTCAGCTGATGATATCAACTGAAAAACTGGGTTGTGGGCAAGACAGTTGAAACAGACTTTTATTTCTCACCTGTAGCTAAATCACTGCAAATTCGACAGATTTTTTACCAAAAAAAACCCAAAACATTTATAGTTTTAAAAGTTTGTAGAACACATATGGGGAAATTGAAAGCAAAAAAAAAAAAAACAAACCAAAAAAAACCTCAAACAAACAAATAAACCCCCAAACAAATAAAACCCCAAACAAAACCCAAACAAAACCCAAGCAACAAACCAACAAACAAACAAATGAAAAGATTAAACATTGCCTTTGTCATTGGATTTATACTAGATGCTCCTTCCAAGCATTTATTTCCCAATTAAACCAAACTTATTAAGGGAAATGATAATTCATAAACCACAAATATTTTTTTTCTGTTATTTGAAATAAAACTTAAAATAGCAAATGTAAGCTATAAATACATATTCATTTCATGTTGACAGTCAAATCATTATGTTCACTTCAATCAATACTGTAGCCTGAGGGACTCTCCTCATTTGAAACTATATGAAATCAATATACACGTTCTTACATACATTCTCAAGAGAGAAACACAGGAGAGATCTCCTTTGCAACAAATTTCAGGCTGTGACAGTTTCCTTTTTGTTTAGGGCAGTAATGGAGCTGTTCCTCATTTTGCAATCTTGCATTCTCTGCAGTAATGCCATTGAAATGTGTTCCTGTGATATAGTACATATAAAGCAAGATGCTAAATTGGAGCATCTAAAACATTAACTTCAGAAGCTTTCAGAAATATTTAATAAAAAGATTGCAAATGTCAGTTGTACCAGGCCCTTAAAACTCTTAATTTTTATGGTAGCTTATATTCAAAATAAAACAATGTTGAGATTAATTAGACTATGAGTTCTTACTGATAGATCTAAGTGTCTGACTACTATGAATATTGCCCTTTTATCTACCCTTTTCTTTATTATTTTGTTTGCCTACTTTGTGAGCAGTACTGTGCTATAGTATTTTGTGCTAATAGCAGATGATTTTCCTTCTATTTGCCACTTGTTCTCATTTTATCTTTTTCAAGGTCAAAGTGTTCTCTAAAAAGCTGCTTTAGAGCCTTTTTTAATGTTACAACTACTTCTTTTCTTCTTCATTTTCAGGCATGTTTAAAATACTAATCAGACTGCAAAAAGATACACTCTAATTCAATCTAACACACTGAATAAAATTCATCCATCTAATAATACTTTGTTCTGCTTTATTTTATGAAGCCTCCACAGAAAGTTAATTTTGCAACCAACCTCATTACATTTGTAAGTAATAGCAGCCAGAGATAAGAAAATAGAGTGAGATTTATCCTTTACGGTCTAGCCACTCAGTGCTTTACTGAAACTCCCACTCATTACCAACAGTTTGTTCCTGTGTCACAGTGCCTGCTTCACTCTCTGCAGTAATTCTATCTCCACACAATGTTCTCAAAAACTTTCTCACACTTACATCAGCATTGAGCTTTTCCACTATGAAATTTCGGTGTACCTGCCATTGTCAACATTTTACGGCAAAAGGGATATTGCCAGAGACAGACTGTCAAGTCAACAAATTTGAAAGCAATATGGAAAATAAGGGAGTCAGGTCTCTAAAATCCACCACTCCGTTTCCATCAGCTTCAAGAAAACCAAGGTTTCCTTTCTGCAAACTCTATCCTGGTATTTCTCACACTTTCCTTTGATAAAACTCCCATTCAGGCACACAATGCCAGAGTGACATAGTAGGTACTAAATAACATGTTAATTATCAACCAGCTCTGCCCCACAACCATGTCACCTTAAACCTATATGCACTGGTCAATAACAGCACACTAAAGAAACACCTTTGGGGGATGTAGGCTGGGGGAAGGTCAAATCAGCAATGGAGATGTGACAGTGTGGTACACACACTTATTTCTCATATCCAAAATGACCAAATCAGAACATGGGTTTGAGAAGTGGGAGCTATACTTGCAATTCAAGCTCCAAAATAAACAGTTCTTCAATCAAAAATTAATCTCCCTGCCTACACAAATGTACTTTCAATCTACATTTCTTCAGCTAAATCACAGTCATGAGTGTAAAACCCAGAACTAGTAAGGATTATTTAATTTTGAGACACTTATTTAATATCTCTCTTCATTGGTCTATCTCCAGGAGAGAGGATCAAGATACCTTCTCTGATAATAAAAATCCATAACCCACATTGAATACAATCTGCCAATATGAAATTGCAACCATTTTGAGCAACTAAAGATTCCTCTGCAAAAGTCAGTTAGCATCATAAAAAAAACCCCAAACCTATTTCCTTTTAAAGAACTCCAGGATGTGAGAAGATGGGACAGACGGAATCTCACTTAAAAGTCTCACTTAAAGTTGCAGGTGGCACGCTAAAGACAAACGCAGAATGCTTTGTGGCAGATGGCCTGCCTTTCAATCAGCAAAAGAAAAAAAGTATTAGATAAAAACCTTTCCAGCAGCAACATGACATTATCCTCCCCACCTTACCTGTGCAAAAAATCAGTAGTAAGTTTCAAAAATTAAGTAAGATTTAATGCTTGCTTAAACCATGTCCTGGCATGATGCTGCAGTTTTACTTTTCCAAGGATATGAAATATTTCATGTTTTTTGTACGCTTGGCTTGCTTATCATTTCTGCAAAGCTATCTGCAGCTTACTGTGCATATGAAATAAAGTAGAAAAAATACATCACCATTATTAGGGGGAAAAATGGACTTGTCATTATTCATTGTTACAGATTTTGACCTCAGCCTCTCAGTCAGACATAATAAAATGTTCTTCCTAGCTAAATTTTTAGATCATAGTCTTCAGAATTTTTTTATTTCATTATTTTCATGAACTCTTGATGTCAGTAAATTAGCTATATAGATTACTGCAGACCATTTTCCTATGACTTCTACATATTCAAGACTTTATTACAAAACAAGCCATAATTGCAAATCCATGGAAACTCGAGCTCAGAGCTTCACTCAATACATCTGTCAGCTGGGCACATGCATTGGCCGGTAATATTCTGATTTTCTACAAGAGTTCATAGCCTCATTCATGTTATCTTGAACATCTCTGAATAACCACACAAATGGTAGACTTCAGGTTATGTAATAATACATGAAAGGATTTCATCAGGCCTGCAATAAAAATCATATCATGCTTGGCATCAGATCCATTATGCCTCTATGAACATTTCATGGGAGAGCTGGTAAACCACAGCAGTGGCAATGTCTGGGTGAATTTCTTACCCTGCTTTGTCTCTTATCATTTTCCTCCTCTGCTCCTTAGCTCCCTAAGAGGGACACACACAGCTAAGTGAACTCTCAATTCACCCCACCAACACTTGTCAAGCAGTAGTAATTTAGAATCCCATTCTACAAAGGGCTGAGCACATTCTGGCTCAGGTCCAGCCGAGCACTTATTGCCTAAGTACTGCTAACAGACACATGGCACAGCAGCAAGCTCGGGTCTAGCTTAAGCTTATCCTTCAGCTGCTGCTGGGAGGGGGTCAGGTTTAAGGTGTAGGTCACTTTTGTTAGCTGCTGTAAATTAGATGGGTTGTCTTCTGTGTCAGTGTTGTGGGAGGGAGGGGTTTATGCAGTATTTATTTTTTAACCATAAACAACTGCCAAAAAAAACCCCTTTCACCCTAACATTTTTCAGTGTTATCCTTCCACGTAGCTAAATATGTCCCTTATAGACACCAAAAAGCAAACCTGCTGGACTTCATGTATTTCAAGGTCTGAACAATTTTAGTGTAGGATTTATTCACACAAGAGCGAACAATTCCCAAATCTGCTTTTCAAGGAAACTTGGCGTACAGGCATGACTCCACAATTACCTGTTTCCTAGCATTCTGGCCATCACTTATTTTGACATAAGTAATCAAATCAGGGGTTGTGTTGCACCTGCAAACCACCTTGACATGCAGACCACTTAAATACCACGTCTCTGCAGGGGCTTAACAAAGTGTTTCCTATTCAGAGAAGAATGGGCAGGAAAAGAGTGACCAAGTGGCAAGGAATGTCACAGCTTTCTCCCAAGTGTCCTTTTTATTGCTACTTACCCTGCAAGCTCAGAGACAGTCAACAAAACCCTACACCTTCATTTAAAAAGTTATTAAAAAAAGTGCTGATATTTCTCTATATATATTTATATCTTTTTTTATACATATATGCATATTCAGTCACACACTTGTACAGAGATAACAAACTGGTGTTTTTTGCATTGGCACCCCTGCCCTCAGAAGGGACTTTGCTGACTGATCCCAAGTAGAAAAGACAGGTGTACAGCAGTGTGAACTAAGCAAAACCATGCAAGCTCTTAAAAGTGGACATTTTTTCCCCAGAAATATAATTTTCATCTGTTGACTGCTATCACCTCAGTAATGCCTAATCAATAATGTTCTCATTACGCTCTTTTAAAGCTAATTACGTTATTTACTCTCACATACCCAAGTCTACTACCAGATCTTTGCTGGAATCCTTACCAGGTAACAAAAAAAGCTACATTTTGTATCTTTTAATGAATAAAAGCAGATTAAAGAGCTACTGTACTGTATGTTTCAAGCTAAACAGACCACCATCATAAAAGATAAAATCCACAGACAGGCAAACCTATTCTCAAGGTAGAAATGTTATGAAAATACTCTCTTAGCTTATGCATGAACCAGCTAATTTCAAAAATCGTCCTTATTAGGTTTGTAATTTGAATCAGTCCCCTCACCAGTTCACGCAAATTTACTTGAAAAAGTATTTTTCCTCATTTTCAAATCAATAAAAAATACTGTAAGCAAGGCCCAAAAACTCAACTCCTGCCATTCTGAGTGGGGGGAGAAAAATAAACCAAAAATACACACTTGCAACGACAATAGTTAGTTTTATGTTGGTGTTGAGGAACAAAGAGCATAATTCACCCAATAGCTCAGAAAAGCACTATTAAAACAGGATTTCTCAGTTATTTACTCAACTCATGACTATTAAGATTATTATAAGCCATTACATGCAAGAATACATAAGGTCCTGCTAATTTCCTCTGTTACAACATGTAACTTAACAGAGAACAAAAGAATGATTCCCAAAGTGTCATAAAACATTGGCTTTGAACGTTTTTACTGCTTTGTAGTTTTAAAATTTATTTTAGATATCATTCCATTTTAAAAGTTTGCTTCTAAGTGCCATCCATTCTTAGGGCTTTTAGGGGAAGGTCTCAGCACCTTCCAGGACTTGAATATTGCTTCATTTTTTCACATTATCATCTGTGTCCCCTGTGCCCCCTGCAAACACAGAGATACTAAATCAAATAACTCCTGAATCTGAAGCAAACAACTGATTTTTGACATTTAAAATACTTGTCTGGAAGAGCCTGACAAATAGAATTTTTCATTTAATTGTAAATAAGGTGATATTTTACTGCAGTGATCAGAGATAAATCTTTACAGACAATTTAAAGGTCTGTGTGCAATATTGCACACCATATTATGCAGGAGAAAATGGCATTTCTCTCCCCATCTGTCAAAAATACTCACTAGAAGCAGATGCATTGGAAGATTGTTGGAACATTGGTGGGGAAGAAAATTGACTTCTCCGACAAGAACAACTTAGTGAGACACACCCAGGGGAAGTTTCAGGTCTCCCAGCTCAGAAATAAAGGTTTAATTTCACCAGAGACTTTTAAACTTTTCCATTTAAAAATCTTCATTGTGAAACTCTAAAAGAGATATTATCCAAATTCCTAAAACACACTCACACTTCCACCCAGTTACGATGAGGACTTGTCTCATTTCAGAATATGTAACACATGAAGAATTTAAGAATGGGGCTTTCTGACATAGAATGCCTTGTCCTCTCTGCTAAATAAGGTTGCAGATACCCTATCTATACATATATATATATATATATAAGTAAAAATCTTCATTTTTTACTAACAATTCTTCATGCTACCAAAATCAGACACAGGAGTAGTTTAAATGTAAAACCAGAAAAATAAAACAAAATTATAGTTTTAAAAAATTTTAAAAAGTAGTTAAAAATGACAATGAAATAAAAACCCATCCTTCCCATGGAACCTTTAGTGCCCATCCCATCTGTCTGAAGCCCTAGCTTTCAAGAAGGAAGGTTCATTTCTTCCCAGCTGCATTTCAGCAATATGTACACACTCATCTGCATCTACAGTTGTACCCACAGTGCCAAAGTGTGCATGCACAATCTCCCACAAGCACATTATCTCTATTTCTGACATAATTCTAACATAATAGATAGGCTTTACAAACATCATAATTCTGTATGTTTACCAGAACTTACTTCCATGACTATACAATACAGAATAAAATGTTTTAAGAAAAAAAGCACTGAAATACACAGAAAAGTCAACTCTGAGACAGATTGTTCACTGAAACTTAAAGACTGTAAGATCATTTTGAGAAAACAACTATTTTTGGGGTAAAACATGCTTCTATGGTAATTTTTTAGGAACTGTTCAAGTTCATGATTTCCCTTAAGATAACTGTATTTGTTCATGTTTTTTTTAGTATGAAAATTGGTTTTATGTTGTTTCAAACAGATTTTATTCAAGTAAAGAAACATCGTTAATTCAATACACTCGATAATCATTTATACTGTCTGTAAATGAGCATTGAAGGCAATGAAACTGTAATTTTAAAACCAGAGCAGCATCCCCTGAATAAAGCATTATGTACCAAGATGTACAAATGTACAGTGATGGTCACACAGACACATAAAATACAGAAACATTTAGCAGTTTCTAAATATTTGAGCTCTGATATAGAGTGATCTGTTGCAAAGAGATGCAAGAGATATGTACTTGTAAAGAAGTGCATTGCAGCCTTTAAATCAACACCTTTTAAAAGGTTATTGTCACTGCAATTGATGCCTAATTCGGGTCTACCTAGAAGTAGAGACCAGACAAGTTAAAAGGCCAAAAGCAGATATATTTAAGGAATGGTCTTCAGGTACATAAAGGGCAGACAGAGCCTCTGCAAGGGGCTGCACCCCAGAGGGACAATGGCCAGGAGTCTTTCAGACAGATCTAGGTGTGATCTATTTACACATCAGACATCAATCCTCTGATTATGGCTTCTGGTAATGAAGTCATATTTCCCCAGTTTGTTCCTTCCCAATTCACTTTTGTTTACACTTTTCAGGGCCTGAAGCTATAAGGTGTTCTTGGATCAAAGGCCCAGAGGGATTGTTTTTGTTTGACCAAAGTGTGAAGACAGTTAATTGCACTTTATATGGAGGTTAGAGTTATACACTAATGCAGTACAGGAGTTGAAAAAACATAAAAGCTAAAATCTTTAAGCATCACAATAAAACAGAGTTAGCAATGTTTTTGCCTAAGTACTTCTGAGCATTTCAGGCCAACCTGAGTCAAAAACCAAAATGTGGTCTAAGCAGAGGACAGCATCAGAAAACAAAGGTGGAAAACACATCTATAATAATTCAAGGCCTTCCAGAAAACAAACAATAAGAGAAGCTTGATTCCCAAGTACCAAACCCAGAAAATTCTGCATGAGACTGGATATTTATGATTTCATGTTCAGATTAACAAACACTCTCTGAAATTTAGCTGCTGTACTCCAGTAAGACGTTGTCTTGTCCAGTAATTCTCTACTGGCATTGCTCTAGTCTTGATTTTACACATATCAGGTTTTGTTTCCCTTTGTATTTCCAGAATCAGACATTTCACATCTTCACAGTGCATGTGTAACCTGTGCCTGCATTTTCTGTAGCATAAACTGCTCTTTATTGACTCCCTGTTCCACATGCTTGTGCCATTAAATAAGACTCTTCTTTTTTTCTACCAAGACGTTTGGATGTTTTGATAATGAATTTAGTCAATATTTAAGAGCCACATGGGCTTTGGGCAGTATATTAGCAGAAACTGCAAACCATTCTTAATTCAGGATCCTGGGATCCTGAAATCCTGGGATCCTGAAATCCTGGGAAGTGATGTTATTTTTTTGAAAATCCTTGGCTGAAAGGTATTTTCATCTTTGCTTTGTTTGTTTGATTTGTTTGAGGTGTGTGTGTGGGGGGGGGTTATAAAATACCTATAAATCCATTTAGTTCAGCTCTAATTTTACCAAGCTCTAGCAAGACTGTAAACACAACTGCTCAATTGTAAAAATTTGTGGGACGATCACTATTTTTCACAGGGGTGTTAGGGATCCATCAGGAGGCTGCTCCTGTTTACAAGACTTGAAAAATTCAGCTGAAAGCTCTTTGAACTCCAACTGGTTTAATTCAGAGGAAACTGCAGCTTTAGCAGAAGCTGCACAGTACCAGGCACCACCAGACTTCTTTAGAAGGTTCTGTCTCAACTATTTTATTTCCACTAGGAAATGAGAGAGTTATCTTGGCCTCACAGTCTTATTTTGATAAATACATTAAAAGTGCAATTTGACAGGATTTTTAATCATTATTCTCAGACATACAATTTGAATTAAATCAAGCTCATCCAGTCCTGGAATGGTGTGGCATCTTTGCTACATCTGGGTAGGAATAGACCCAATTATTCATATTTTGCCACCTTGCCAAGAACTTCATCCAGATAGTGACTGACTGTAGTGTTGAATTCATCTCTCCAAGCAATTCTTCATATGTATTAAAGTAGGGCTGAAACTGCCAAAATGGAAAACTTCACAAAGAAGGAAGGCTTTTCATGCTCTAATTGTCATTATCTACATTTCAAATTAATTTCTGACATATTCATTCTGTTGCCAACCCCCCACCTTCATAAACACTGACATCATTTGGGTCTTTTTGGTTATGGAAGTCTTCCCAATGTGTGGAGAAGTATTTTAAAGGAAGAAAACTTTTGGTGTCTTCTTCCCTTATTCTCTCATCACCACTTTTTGTAGGGCCAACTGTGTTCCTTAGTGATTTTATTCAAAAAAATCATCATTACTTCCTGACTAAGCAGCGTGGCATTATTTAAGTCTCTCCAAACATTTCTACCTGAAAAATAAGATATTATCAAAATAATGCCATGGACCATACCTGCAGGTACAGCTCTGATCTACTTTCACAGACATCTTTGGAATAAACCCTAATTCTTTTAATATTTCCATTGAGGCATCATCATTATCATTATGATTCCGAGTACATAACCACTGGAATTGGCAGAGAAAAATGCTGTGCAGGTTATGATATGTGAAGTATATAAATACTACAAGAAATAAGTAGTTCTGCTCTGTTTTGTTCTTAAACCATGGATCTGAAAAAATTCCAATATAGATTTTTTGCAGTGAATATATAGAAGTAGAGGTAAAATAAGATGCACACTCGTATTACAGGAATGAAAGCTGCATAAAATGAATAGCAGCTCTTCCTATACAAAATTATCAAAACATTTGAAACATCAGAAGTGTCATTTTCACAGAAATATTTATCTTCTTGCTTCTATATTCATACTATTGAACAGCAGCACAATCCCTTTTGTTGCCTTTTTTAAAATGCCCTTTACTACTGTGCAAGAATAAAAAGACTTTAGACCAGAGCCTATTTTATTGTGTATCATAAGATTTTTTTCTGAAATCTAAACCAAAGAAATCCAAAAAACATTGAGAGTTATAAGTCTACACTGCTTCTCTTTGCTGTTTTCCTTTTCATTAACTCCAGCAAAGACTTTTTGACAACTGTCAGCTGCAGCATCCAGCCAACCATTCGCCCTCTCCCTCTCAAAAGTCTGTTGAGAATATTTTCTTCTTCCTTATTTCTCACTTCCCCAACAGAGGCACCCTGCTGAAGCACCAAACTAATTACAATGCTCAAATGTGCAGAACAAGAGCAGAGAAAAGCAACAAAAATATCAAATGCACATCAACACACAAGTCAGCAGTAGAGTCCCACAACAGGAAGGTATTACAGAAGATACAAGATGAGCTGCTCAGGTTCTGCCAGTTTCAGTCTGTCCATGTAAGAAGAGAAAAGTAGTCCTGTTTGAAAAATTTAAACTGTACAACACACAGTGAGGAGCAGCAGCAGTGGCATAAGTGCACCCAGCATCACACTTCTTGCAGCAGTCCAACTGACTAAAAAACAGACTAATATTCAAATAAATAATTTGACAACAGTGCTGCCCCATCCATATCTTTTGGACATCCCACAATTTCAAAACTTTCTCAACTGGTGTTCATTAGCTAATTAATTTTACAAATGTAAACAATATTTTTTATTTTAAGACGTTCTCTAAACACTTAACAAACTCTTCTATATTTTTGGTCTGGCAAGGCCAGTTACTAGGCTATGCTGTTTACTGGAAAAGTGAATACTGTGTACTTCTACCCTCTGTGCTTTCTCTATTCTGACCATTTTATTTACATATATATATAGGGGTTTTTTTCTAATACATTGAAACACTACAAATGTGGTTTTAATGGTAGTTCACAGCAATGATTGCATTACTCTTAGTGCAAACTCAAAATCTCTGAAATACTGCAAGATCCATCCTTGAAAGAACAGAATATTTCACCTGTGTTCTAGATTGATTTTTCATCAAGTTTATCTAATTTACCTGCAAAGGATTAGACATGCTGAAAAAAACCCACCTCTTTAATTCTAGTGGACCTTGCAGGCTTGCCCTGATTTGGCCTGGTCGGCCAATGCTTAATATTGACACATAATTAAACCAATGAAAAGGGTAGAACGCGTTCACGGACACACACTTTCAGACAGAAGCTGTGGGAATAGCTCGCCGTTCCAGCAGAGCACAGGCGATGGGCCGGCCCAGTGCGCTGGGTGGGCTCTGCTGCGGCCGGGCCGCTCCCCGGCAGGCACCGAGCCCCTCCGGCA
>VXBS01001762.1:4406-46280 GCA_013400255.1 Sitta europaea
GGGGGGGGCTGCAAAACCTGATCTCTGGGTGATATCCCTGTCCAAGGAAGTGGGGTTGGAAACAGGTGATCTTTAAGGTCAAAGCCAACCCAAACCATTCTGAGAGTCTATTATTGTATACACCATTCATATATACATAGACACTTGATAAGATTTCACCTGAGCCTTCTCCAACTCTCTTGGTCTTTCCTCATTTAAATATACATGTATTTACTTGACTCAACTGATAGAAGCCTTCACTTCAATAAAAAGGGATGTTTTTGCAGGTCAATGATACAGTGCCAAAAATAATTTAGAGACTTGAGAAGTCATTTCAAAATTCTAAAATTTTCCAGCTGCAAAGCCAAGCGCTTACTATGTTGTGTTTGGTGCCTAGAGGGAAAATACCTCTGGAATGTTGGGGGCTAATTCTCAGTTCAGATCTGCATTCTCCACTGTGGTGAAGAATTAGTAAAAAAAAATCAAACTTGGGTGGCCTTTTTCAATTTTTTTTAATTTCTGTAGGTTTCATCTGCCTAATTCCTCTAAAAGACTCTTAAAAATCTGAATTTCATGACTGAAATGAGACAGGAAATTAGAATTCACCCATTTCCATTAAGTTCTAACTTCAGTTCTAGTATGTACATATATATTTTATATGTATATGTACATGTAGGTGTTGTTGCTGTAAACCTCTTGTTAGGGGTAGAAAGTAGCCAAGACACAGACATTTAATAACTTGAAAAGGGACCAGGCTTACTCTTCCTTATAGCTTAGCCAGGCTGACTCTGATTTCAGCAAGCTCCTACTGCAGACTGTGACTGCTACTTATCTCCTACTGAACTATATCTGCAAAAACTAACTAATTTTTGTTAATTTAATTGTAGACTCTGAATACAGGCCTCAGCTATNAAGAGGGCAGAAAGTTATTAGAGGGAGGATGGAACACATCTCCTATGGGGAAGGAGAAAGAAAAAAAAAAAAAGGCTGAAAGAAGTTGTTCAGCCTGGAGTAGACAAAGTTCTAGGGAAACCTTATTGTAGCCTCTCAATATACAAAGGGAGTAATAAGAAAGGTAGAGAAAGACATGACTTTGAGCAACCAGATCCTTCCATTGACAGAATGATATTGGAACTCTGAAGGTTCCATTCAACCCAAATAATTCTATGGTTCTGTACAGGCAGCCAGTAACAGGACAAGGGGCAATGGCTTCAANGTGAAGAATTAGTAAAAAAAAATCAAACTTGGGTGGCCTTTTTCAATTTTTTTTAATTTCTGTAGGTTTCATCTGCCTAATTCCTCTAAAAGACTCTTAAAAATCTGAATTTCATGACTGAAATGAGACAGGAAATTAGAATTCACCCATTTCCATTAAGTTCTAACTTCAGTTCTAGTATGTACATATATATTTTATATGTATATGTACATGTAGGTGTTGTTGCTGTAAACCTCTTGTTAGGGGTAGAAAGTAGCCAAGACACAGACATTTAATAACTTGAAAAGGGACCAGGCTTACTCTTCCTTATAGCTTAGCCAGGCTGACTCTGATTTCAGCAAGCTCCTACTGCAGACTGTGACTGCTACTTATCTCCTACTGAACTATATCTGCAAAAACTAACTAATTTTTGTTAATTTAATTGTAGACTCTGAATACAGGCCTCAGCTATGACTCTAGGTGCCAATAGCAGGCTCTAACACCATCAAACCCAGACTGACCTTCCAGCAGATCTTTTTGCCACCAGCAACTCTCTTCCTTGTTTCATTCTTCTTTGTGCCTTTCTGGTGCTTATCCTTCTACCCCAGGACTCCTCTACCTCCTTAGGGTCACCTTCTCAAAAAGTTCCCTTAACCACCCAACCCACCCCTTTTATCACACTTACCTCTATTAGTCACAGCTGAGACCCATTAGGAGCAAGGCTGTCCCTCTTCTTTGGTAATTAGTACAACTGTGACTTATCAGGGATAAGGTCACCTGTAATTCCTTCTTTCACACCTGTATGTNTGGCCTCACTAAGAGAGGTCAGGTTTAGACTAGATGTTAGGAAGCAATTCTTTACCCAGAGGGTGGTAAAGCACTAGAGTAGGTGGCTCACAGAAGCTGTGAATACCCCATTGCTGGAAGCCTTTGAGGTCAGATTGGGGGAGGGGGCTGGGGGNGGCCTTTTTCAATTTTTTTTAATTTCTGTAGGTTTCATCTGCCTAATTCCTCTAAAAGACTCTTAAAAATCTGAATTTCATGACTGAAATGAGACAGGAAATTAGAATTCACCCATTTCCATTAAGTTCTAACTTCAGTTCTAGTATGTACATATATATTTTATATGTATATGTACATGTAGGTGTTGTTGCTGTAAACCTCTTGTTAGGGGTAGAAAGTAGCCAAGACACAGACATTTAATAACTTGAAAAGGGACCAGGCTTACTCTTCCTTATAGCTTAGCCAGGCTGACTCTGATTTCAGCAAGCTCCTACTGCAGACTGTGACTGCTACTTATCTCCTACTGAACTATATCTGCAAAAACTAACTAATTTTTGTTAATTTAATTGTAGACTCTGAATACAGGCCTCAGCTATGACTCTAGGTGCCAATAGCAGGCTCTAACACCATCAAACCCAGACTGACCTTCCAGCAGATCTTTTTGCCACCAGCAACTCTCTTCCTTGTTTCATTCTTCTTTGTGCCTTTCTGGTGCTTATCCTTCTACCCCAGGACTCCTCTACCTCCTTAGGGTCACCTTCTCAAAAAGTTCCCTTAACCACCCAACCCACCCCTTTTATCACACTTACCTCTATTAGTCACAGCTGAGACCCATTAGGAGCAAGGCTGTCCCTCTTCTTTGGTAATTAGTACAACTGTGACTTATCAGGGATAAGGTCACCTGTAATTCCTTCTTTCACACCTGTATGTAAATATAAATGAATAAAATCCTTATATTTTTTCATTGTTATTTTCTCTTTTGAGTTCTTTGGCAATTTCAGTTGCCTGCCAGAGATAATACTTTACTTTGATAACCAGTAATGAAATCTATATATTTTAGTGAATATGAAGTCAGAATTTATTAAATTGCTTAAAGGACTGAATACATTTTGAAGAGTGAAGTGTAAATAACCAGAAAGCAGTGGTATAACTGCAGTATTTTAACACATTTTTTCTAAGTTTTTCTTCTAGATAAAATACAAAGGAGCTGGTTATCCAAATCAGCAGCATACCATAGTTTTTACTCCCTTTTTGAAGGGATTTGACAGAAACTGTGGGCTAATTAAGGCTATTTATAAGAAACTAAAGCAGGTCATAAGATCTTTTGTGCCTACAAGATAGGATGGAAAGGGAAAATATTTGTTACTGAAATTGTGAAATAGGTGGTTAGAAACACCCTAGAATCAGTTACCCTAAAAATGCTTGGATCATGTGATCCTTGTTGCAAAGGTAGGAATCTGGACTTGATGACCACTGTTCTTCTCTTGAAAAATTGTGACATTTTAAAAGTAAAGTCACATCTATTAATTTCTTAAATCTCAGTAATGAGGTTTTACAGGTATCCTGTGTTGTGCAACAACCAAGAAATCCAAAATAGGTTCAAATAAATGTTTGTCATTTCTGTTTTTTTCATGCAAGTTTCACCTTTCTACTCTGCAGAACTGCTGCACCTACCATCTAGCAAACAGAGTGATTTTTTGTGATCAGTGACACTCATCTTCTGTTCAAGAGAGGCGTTTTTCTGATGTCTGCTCAAGTCGTATGCTCACATCCAAGCCAACAGGACACCACGTTTAGCTCGGTGTTGACATCATTACCAGGAGTGTTAATACACTTTGCCTGTCAGCACTGCCTTAACTGAAGCTGCCCTGCATTAAATCTGTAATCTGAGCTCTTCGTGGCATGCTGAGTTCAGTGTCTTTTGTTTTGCAAATGAAATCATTTCGCACCACTGCATTTAACCTTATGGTGTTTCTGGTGTTTATTGGGATAATTTGTGAGGAAATACCTAAATACTCTTAAATGCTGTAGCAAGCAGTGATGGTTACTCAGCAGATGCTGATTTTTTGTTCCGGTTAGTTATCAGACAGCACCATGTCAGGACACTTTGTTATTTTTTTTTTCTCAAGCAAAACTAAAGTACTGGTTAAAAACATGATCAGAGAATGGGAAGTGTATATTGAAAAATAATTTTTTAAAAAATTAAAAATCAGATCCTTATGTCTAAGACTGACAACTGGAAAATTTCCATGTATAGCCAGAAAGAAACCAATTTATAAGTATCATGCAACTAGTAAATTAAAAACTTGATTTCCTTGGGAATACTGTAACATGAGATACTTGAGATATTGCAACGCTTCAGTGTATAAATTTAAATTCTGAGTGTCACAAGTCAAGTGGAAACACAGGGATGATAGGCAACAGAGTAGAAGTTGGCACAGCTGTGTGGTGCAGAGTATGGGCATGAAAGCAGTTACAATCACTTGGTATTTTAGAAGAAAACTTTAACAGCAGTTCTGAAATTGAGCTAAGCTAAGTTTCTTTCATTTATACTTTCATACCTCTAATGTAACAGCCCCTGATAATATTCTTGTAATAGTTTTTATATGCTTTAACATGTTGAGAATTTACTTCCGGAAAGGATATTGTACTTCAGATCCCTTGCTGGCAGTATAATGTGTTTTCTGTATTTTAATAATTTTTCCAGTAGATGGCAGTAGCCGCTTATTGGCTGATAAATGAGCACCACCGTAGTGCCCTATTTGAACATAGACCAGTAAAACCCAAATATGTTCCTATGCAGGTTAACACACAACTGATCTGTAATTGTGCTTGTTACAAGTGTGTCACCTCTTTGCTCTGTCTGAGCATGTAATCTTTTCTGAATATTTTCCTTTTGAGTCTGTTGGTTTGCTTAGAAATGTATGAAGGTATAAAACTAATAAAGCTGTTACAGTGCTACAAGGGTTAAGGACAAATATATCTCAAAGTGTGCTTGGTTCTGAGGTCATTGGATTATACCTACATTTGAAAACTGTTCTGGGTTGCTCTGAGTTGATTAATTTTGTAATATCTTACATTCAGATTAGAATGCTTTATTGTAAATTATCTGACATTAAATTGTGCTTCCATGATTGGAGTTTTACTCAAATAATATTACAGGTTTTCTTGTGCCAATATCAGTATGGATGATTCTGCATTGTGAAATATGTCATGTTGCAAGACTGTCAAAACCTACCATTATTCTTGTATTTTGTTTTTCTGCTTCTAGGCTTTCTGTCCATCCATGTTGCCTTTTCTGTCCTGGAGGCATGTTACAGAAATTGTTTTTGTGCTGTTTAAACACTGGTCTGAAGACATGTGGTTGTGCTGAATTCATAAGGAGTTCACGAACCAAAGCTCTTGCTTTATCTGCCATATATGATGTTGGATGGAGTCATATTCTGAGAGGCTTGGAGAGAAGGCATGTTTTCACCAGAATGAAATATAACTGATTTATTTTAACTGATCTGCAGTTGCATAAACAGTCACCATTATGTAGAGGAAGGAATACATGGGATTAAATCTGGTTTTGCCAAATATCTCATAAGCAGATTTAGGCATAAGAATTAAGTGATCTGGTGTTTTTATGAAAAGTTTGATGATATTTTGGTAACTGGGATTTAGCAGCCTCAGTAACACAAACATGAGAATATAAAACACACTGCATCTCAGAAACCCCTAAAGAGATATGGGGAACTAGAAGACCCTGGAAAATACTGAAGAATCAACCTGAAGCACAAGCAGAGGACATAATGAATGCATAAGGTCAAATCCAGTAAACAGAAATTGATACAGTGGAATTCAACTTGAGTGTAGGAGGGTAGGGAGGTTTAAATAAGTTATTGGCACTAACACATTTTTCCAGCCTTTTTTTGTTTCATGGATTAAGTGCCTTGCCTTACTACCTTGCCTGCATCTTGGCTTTTGTTCAGCGGTCCTGCACATGACCTGCTAGCACTTCCCCTTTTCTGTAAGTACATACTAGCAGAAACAGTGTCCCACTCTGTCCCAGATCATGGTGCTTCATCTCTTTCTTTCTGCCGAGTTCACTCTGATTCTCTGAGAAGGGTGTTGTTCAGGTGACAGTTTTAAAGACAGACATACAGAGAAGGGCAAGTGTTATCTTTGTGAGGATCAAAGAGCACACATAACTCTCAGCTTTTCACTAATACACTGTCAATATGTGTCTTTACAGTATTCACAGGAGCATCCAGCTTATCAGTGGTCATTCATTTCTCTGGCTTGGCAGGGCTACCAGTTTTTACTGTGTAGCTTCATATGGCACCTGGGGAGTAGCTATGCATGTAAGGAAGGTAACTTTTTTCTCTTTTTTGCCTTATAGATCTAAGGCCATGGAAAAGAAAGGGTGGGGAGAGGGAAGAGATAATGAATGACAATGCAAATGGCAGCAACTTCTTGGCATGCATAGCAAAGTAGACACTTGAATCTACACAGTGCTATGAAAGCCTACAAGATTTTTATAAGATAATTTTTTGGTATTGCTATCTGATGAATAAAAGACTTGACATTTTCTTCTTACTGTTTTGGTTCACTGATCCTCCTTTTATTTCATCATCGTAACATATTCAGAGACTCTGAAATAACATGGAAACGTCAACCTTGTTACAAGATCTGTATTACAAACTATGCATGAATAGGCAGAAAAATAACATTAAATGGGATAACAATTATCAAATCTGATTAAACTATGATAAACAGTACACTGAGCCAAGAATAAAAGTAGCATTCCGAAGACATGTCTTCTAAGAAAAAAATGTATACTGATGAAAAGCTGAAATTAGTATCAGTATGTGAGTACAATACTTTCCTCATTTTCTTGGTTTTGTCTCATTTTTCATGTTCTCCTTTCTGACTTACCAGGCTTGCTTCTCTCCTACTCGCTTTGCAAGGTTCTTTCTTACTTGCTGTGCTGAGCTTCTGCAGAACACATCCATCAGCAATCAAAGGAAACATGTTTTAGGTTTTTTTTTTCACTTCTGGAATCTTGGTCTTTCAGTCTTGTAGATGTGGCACTGTATTACATCTTGGTCTTTCTTATATATCTCATTACTGTAGGAGAATTTTCCATATGCAGATCAAACACTTGTATACCACAGAGGAACATTTTTCTCTGTTTATGAACCTTGGGGTATAGAGTTAAAAAAACCCCTCAAACATTTTGACAATCAATAGGCTTCTTTGATTTAGAGAATGTCAGCTCTGTAAAATGATTTGGTTTTGACTGAGCCTGAAGCCACTCTTTCCTTTGCCAGTCATTCTGATTCACAAGTTACTCTCCACTTTGTATATGTTGGCAACAACTACCTATGTTCATCATAATTTGCTCCTGACTGCCTGACTTCACTATGAAAACAAAATAGGGTAATAGAACCAAAAGGGCAGTAAGACCAATAGAAGGGAAACATTGCTAATGACAGAGGAGCTTCAAGATTGAATGAATTTGTCCCACTGGGCAGTGGGAGTGTGCACAACAAGCTTCTCACAACCCAAGTTAGATGACAGAAAATGAGTGAAGTCCAGCACAATGGTCACAGACATATCACACGGTGTCCTGCTCCATCTGCTGTGATAAGCATGACAGAGACAAGGTGGGTCACTGGTGACCAGCATCCTGTAATAGGTCATTTCCATGTGGACACTACAATTGTAAAGGCAAAGTCTGGCTTTGGACCAGTTGACTCCTGAACAGGGACCAACTCTCCCACTCTCAGGTATCTTCCATATCCCCAGCAAACATGAATTTGTTTGTTCCTACTATTTCAGGCACAGTGCTGAAGATTTGCTTCTCTGTCTAGAGAGATAGAGAGGAGGTAGAAAAATTGTACTGACCTTGCCTTGAACTCTCCTTGCACCTGCTCAAAACAGGCCTGTAGAAAGCAAAAGTTCTCCTAGGCAAGACCTGGCAAACTGCCCACCAAGATGTCAAAATGATTTGCTGTGACCTTGCTCCACAACAGCTCAATTAAGTTCTAGGTTCTGTACAACTTGCCAGTCAGGATGAATATTTCAGCATCAATAACATATTTCTGGTGAACACTGATTCTTTCAAGTTGTTGTTGGACTAAAAATATGATAGGTCATTGGCTTCTAGACTAGTCCTTTCACAGACATTGTACACAGTTGGCTGTCTGACCTTCCTGACACTGGTAATGTCAAGTTCCTGGAAGACAAAGAGAACTTAAGCTTTGGCAGATACCAAGAAGTTATCTGCTGCCACAACAGACTGACCATTCCAACTCTAGGTAAGTGTTTATCTCATGTGCATACACATTCTGATTTCCTGGAAGGAATATTTAGAGTACGTGTAAACTTTGTTAGAATGCACTGTTGTTCTGGAGATGATACATTTCTCTAGGTGTATAAATGCATGCTTTATGTGATTTACATAGCTGCTGAGCAAGTAGGTTACTACTCCCAAGCAGGAGTGGTTGGCTTCTAGTGGTCAGCTAGCTCTGTTGCTATTTAATCCCTCTAAAATCTGTTTACAGAATTGTTTGTGTGAACGCTCCATATCCTTTTCATCCTGATCCCATCTGAGCTTGTTTTGCTGTGAGCTTTACACTCTCTGTGGAGTATGTGAGCAAACACATACATTTTTTATTTCCATAATTTCTTATTTTCCAAAGATTCGTTGTGTGATAAACATTACTTAATTTGAATCAGAACTAAAAATTCTGCCTTTGTGCAGGAATGGTATAAGTGTAAAAATGCCATAGAAGTATTTCATTATAGTCATTTGAAACATTCATTCTGGTTCTTTTTCTTTGCCCTCAAAAAAATTTCTAGCATCTCTGAGTAGTTTTATGTTATAAAAAGATGTTTTATTCCTAAATGTCAAAAGTCACGCAGACAAGGCAGAAGGATGGCGTTGCTGAACAGGGATCTTCTCTTGGAAATAAGATGGAAAAGGAAGGTTATGTCCAGTGGAAGCAAGGTCAGGTAACCTGGGAAGAATATAGGGATGTTATTTGCCAGCGTAGGGTGAAAATTTGTGTGGCCAAGGCTCAGTTAGAGATGAAGCTGGCAAGAGCTGTGGAGGGGCAATAAAAAGAAGTTTATTTCAGATATGTTAATGACAAAAGGCAGTTACAGCCTGTTGCAGGATAAGAATGGTCATCTCCCAAACAGGGACAAGCAGAAGTGTTTAATACATTCTTTGCCTCTGTCTTCAACACAGGCCAGGAGTTGGACTCTCTGAGCCTGATGGTTCCCATCCCACTCAGCATATTCTGTGATGCTAAATTATTTCTGTCGTTCTGTGTATCTACCTAGCCCCAAAGTGTGGAAACACAGTGAACAGCTCTAGCAGCAAAAAACGCTTTACGGTGTTTTTCAGTTTTTCTCTAATATATTTTAAGATGAGGGAAGGGCATGAACATACCAGAATGCTATGGGGCATAACTAGCAAATTATTGTGATGTGTGAGTGATTGTGAGGCAGACAAGAGTCCTGTGATGAATCTAGATCTTCAGTATAGTCTGCTGCCTCTGCTATAGCATGTCTCAGTAGGTGGAAGCACTCAGTATTGAACACTATATATGTGTTAATTGTGCTATTTGCTATCACATAGTTCTTTAAAAACCTAATCAGACACATTGGGACCAGCCTGAAGAGTAATTAAGATGGCATTGATTTTCCTTCATTGTCATGGACTCTGGAGGTTGGACCAGGAAACCGATAATTCTTAAGGCACTACAGTCCTTGCAAATAGATCTGGAGCCTTATCTAATCCCATTTTTTTCTTGACCCCAGAGAATTCACTGGGGATAGTTCAGAGATGAGCACTGTCCTTCAGGACTGTGCCCTTCAGTTTGAATACAGATTCTGCAGGTGTTAAACAAGTGAAAACAGCTCAGCTGGCAGCAGTTGCAGACTTAATGAAATAATAGATGGGAAAAGGGAGTATTTGCCTCAGTTAACAATATCCTTCACAAATCAGCTAATATAACTGTGAGGACATGGTATTTTGTCAGCAAAGAAATTACTGAGACAAGTTTCAAGCAAATTCCTGAAAAATAGATTTATCAGGTATGTAGACATGTCACTAACTTGTATCCTGTCAGGAGTTAAGAAAAATTCCTGCTTTTGTTTTTTTCACCAGTAGAACAAAAGGTTATTTCATTTAAAAGGAAAAAAATAAAAGGTGAACTAGTGTTCAACTCAACTATTGAGTAATTCATTTAGTTTGTGAAATCAAAAAGCAGCTAAGGACTTCTGCTTGAACAATAAATTAGGCTTTTCTTTAATTGTAAGACTCACCTGTTCACAATGCTGCAACACTGATTGGAACTACATTAGAGTTTAAAGACAGTCTCTCTCCATCTCTATGTGGATGTGAAATGTAAGAAATGTATGATTTTTAGTATTGTTTAACAAAAGATCTTTGTTTATCAAAATACTTTTTCAGCAAGATCATGATTACAGAAATGCTGAACAAACCTGGTATCAGAGTTTTTAATGAGAACTTAAGATTTTGACCTTTATTTTTGCATCTTTCAACATCCTTTTCATCTTTCAATCAGAGTTTTTAATGAGAACTTAAGATTTTGATCTTTATTTTTCCATCTTTCAACAAGAGGCAAAGCCTTATGAATACTTCTCTGTGTCAGCTGTCTGGTTTTGAATCAGAACTTCTTGATTTGGTACTCTGAGTAGAAAAGATCCAGCAGTCCAGACACATCTCCTAGTAGAAACTTGGGACACTAATGGAAATATTTCACCCACAATGAGATTTGATGAATTATGGTGCTGGGAATTTGTTGGTTGTCTGCAGCCAGAAGGCATGAGATTTGTGAAAGGGGGAACTGGTAAGCCATCTTTGCTAAATAAGGTTCTTCCCTACTATCCTGTCATCTTATAAAATCATGTATTTGAAGTTCTCATTCCTATTTACTAAAAGGCCTCCTAAAGTATACAAGTCAGTTCCATTTAATATGTGTTTAGCTAGCTTGGAAAATAATCAATTTTTAAACTTCCACATGAACTGCATTTAATCATTGGCAAGTCTGCACAGACCAGTTCCTGCTGATTTGAAGGTTTCACTGTATGAATTGTTACAGGGTACTCTCTTGAGAGCACAGTGCATGTTGATTAAAATATCAACATGAATATGTTCCTGCTTTCCAGTATCTGAAATATAATTTATTGATGTCTAGTAAGACAATTGACAGCACATTCAGTGATCCAGACAGCAAAACCAAGATTGCCCCTGCTCCAGAGTTTAATACTTTCAAAAAGAAAATACATAAATATTAGTAACAGGAAACTGCTGATGTGCAAACACTGTTATAACCTCTGCAACAATTAAGAGGTAGGAAGCACTTAGGATTTTACTCACATGTGCACATACAGACAGAGGCACACCCCTTTGTATAATAGTCTAAACGTCCTAAGAATTCTTGCATTTTTGGCTCAATTTGTTTCAGATGCAAGCTTTGAATACCCCACCTAACTTGCGGGAAGTCCTTTCTCTGTGTTTACAGATGGGATTTTTTTTTGTGTTTACATCATGCAAACCGAGAACAATGGTGGCTTTTTTTTTAATTCTTTTTATCTCTTGGAATTGTTAAGAGATCCCACAGCTTTGCTGTTACTAGGTCACTTAGATAGTTTAGCTTTTCCTGGTTGCCTGTGCTGTGACAGAGCACCTCTGCTTCCATACTTAAAGTCAGACTTCAAAGGATTCCTCTAGTCCTGAAAGCTGTCTGAAGCATTGCAGTTTTATAGAAAAAGAAAAAAACAATTTCCTGTTCTAGACACAGTTTTTCAGCTCATATAACTTTACCAAAATACCTTGGCCTGCTCTCCTCGGGTGCATAGTAATGGCAGAAGGATGTGGTTTTACTTGAATTTGGTGACAGAGTTTCCTGTCATGTGTTCTGCACTAAGTGAAGTGACAGGGACCTGCTTATGCATTTCTTAAGACCACAGACACATCCTGCTTGCAAACATTCCTCCTTAGGACATGTATGTAGGACACATAAGCAATGACTGGGACAGGGAGCAGGGCTGGTCTGCTCTCAGCTCAGTTTTTGAGGGAGCCAGTGAATTTAGGCAGTCTTCGTTATGTCATTATATCTTCATTTGCAAATGATAATGACTTAGACCTCTTTCCACAGCATATTAAGAAATTCCAAATAAGATCTATGAGTTCAGTTTCTCTTTTTGTAAAATCCCAGGGTCTAAGTATCCTCACTGTGGCAATCATAGACATTTTTTATCCCAGGGACTTTATGTTAAATGAAATATAGACATAGGCAGAGACAGAAACATATCACTCAGGCACTTAGATTCTTTATTGATCACTTTTTAAAATTTTAATTTTTAATTAGATTGTAATGTGAATTTGGCTAAGAAATGATATAATGTGTACAGACAATGAATGGGAAAATGCTTCTATTCAGAAGAGCTTATAGCTTATCATTTATAGAAGAACATTTACAAGCCATGGCATACATATACCCTTGCAAGAAATAATTTGTTCAAGTTAAAAAAAATATTTATTGCCCAAGCTTAAAAGAAATTTATTGCCAGTAATTGTATGTTTAGTGCTAAATCCTAGATCATGAAACAGAACTTCAAATTCTTGTTCATTTGTGTGTTGGTGAGCAGTACAGTGCAATTCATCTAGGAAAATGGAAAGTGATCTTAAAACTTTCTAAACCATTAATAACTCATGTATTTTCTAGAAAAATAAAAGAAATAGCTGGCCAGCAAATGTGTAAAGATGACCCATATTCTTGTTACTTGTTCTTCAGTTTAGTTATGAGAGAAAAGCATGGTATTTAAAATATATTGAACGTAATATACATTACTTCTCCTGCATAAAATGATAACTTAGTAAATGCTGCTACTGAGTTTCTTAAACCTGATGTGCCTCCTGAGTTATTTTGCTTGTGCCTCGCAAGCATTTTTACTTTTGTTCATGCATTTCCTTTTTAGACATGACATTATGGGGGTTTGAGTATGTCTTAATGGGTTTTGAATCTGGTCTGTTGTTTCTGACAGTTTTTCTGATAGTTTTCCTTTTGTGTAGTATCTCATAAGTGTGCTTGATAGACCCAAAATCTGTGTGTGGTGTGGTTTTCCTGGTGTTTCTGTTGTCTTTTCAGTTCTTCATAATGAAGATTGGAACAATTCTAAACGGTAATGAAGAGATGCAAACCTGTATTAACTTGGCAATTTCCCATGGAAATATTCTGTTAGCAGGTGGTTAAAACCCTGCACTTTACACATCTGAATATGATGATATCGAGGGAATGGAATTCCATAGACCTGAAAGTCCATTTTATAGGACTTCGTAGGATAATACCTTCTGAAAAGAAACAAAATAGGTGATGGGGTTAACTGCCTATTCTATGCATACATCTTTGAATGTTCTTAGTGTGAACTCCTGCAAATACGTGGCATATAATAAAAACAATAACAGTATCTCTGTTTTCAACTTGGTGTGAGTTTTGTATCCTGTACATTATGCTTTTGTGCAACAGGGATTATCAAGATTTCTCTCCACTGGGATGCAGTGAAATATCCTTTGCTAGATATTATATCAAAGCTTCCAAGTTTTTTTTTTTTTTTCAATGAACAGTGGGGCCCCTTTTTCAGATTTTACTCAACAGTTCTGTCAGCTTTAATGGTAGGCTGTCTGCTTTAAAATCACCTTTCTTGTTTTGCTCCTCTGTTTATCATTTTCTTCATTATAGTCTATATCTCTCATATTTCCACTGGACTGATGGTTCATGTATTTTACCAAACCCAAGTAATGTGCTGAGGTAGTGGACTATTAGAACTCCTTTGAAATGCTGTGCCCATCCACTTATCTGCTTTATCTCAATTACAAGTAAGTTAATGCCGACTGAATAATTGGTTATTACCAGTAAATACGTGCAACATGATTTCTCTCACATCTAGTGAGTGCCTGACTTCTTTAGAACTCTTTTAAGTGCTTGGGTTATACTGCTTCAAACAGCAAGCAGAGAAGAACTTGGAACATGGTGCTTTCCATGGTGTGCTTAATTTCCATGTGTTGCTCATTACGTGGGCAATAGACTCCCCCAGATAACAGTGCAGTACAATGGAACCTTACTTGGATGGTAAAGCAGACCCTTCCGTCCAAAGCTGAAACTTTGGATGTGTCTCCATCACAGATGACAGCTTTACACATAAAACTGGAGCTAGTTCTGAGTAAGCTGGTGTATCTGCAGAGTGCTCAGTGCTGTACAAAAATACAAGCTTTGACTGACATCAGCTCAGACTCCACTCTCAGTAACACACCCTGCTTCACAGTTAGAATAATTGCACAACAGTAGAGCTTTACACTGAGGTAGACACAATGCTGACCCCTTGGTTAACTAGTTTTCAATTAGAATAAATATTTTAGAAAAGTCTGTTCCCTGTGCTGCAGAGAGGTATTCTATACTGCAGTGCTTGTACATTGTATCATCTTGGGTTTTTGGGCATATGTATCAGAAGGATTGGGATAATAGGGTAAAACTTCCCTAACTAATCCAAATCTGCATGTAGTTTCAGACTTTGAATATTTCCTGGAATGTATCTCTTAAGGGACATGCTTCTTCATGTCAGTGCTGGTAAATAAGTAATTAATCTTCTTCCCCAGAAACAGCATGGAGTCAGCTATCACAATCCTGGAAGGACAGAGCCTACCTTAATTTTATTAAGGTTGCAACCTGCAATCTCCTCAGCACTCAGCACATGTCTGTTCTCTGCTCTTTGCCCTGAAAATAGTACTGTAGTTGTGCTATACTCTGACATATATAGCACTTAAAAGATATAAAGGATTGACCTTGACCTCAAGCCCTTAGAGTGAACTGAGCTTTAAGAAGTCACCTACAGGGAGGTAAAAGAAGAGTTTTAGCACATTATCTTACTTTTGAAATTTTTTAATCAATATTTCTGAAGACACACTTATTGAATTTCTTATTAACTGTTATATTTTATGTGCATTTACTTAATAAGCCAAGGGAACTGATGGGTGCTTTGGTGGTTTTGTGCGACTCTCATTCTCTGTGTTGAATATTTATTTTGACAGCGTCTCCCATTAACAATAAAAGCTCTTTATAATCAGCACCAATGACTGCGTTTCCCCATTTTTTAGGAAAAATTACTGACATAGTACTGGATTACGTGAAGTGTATTACAAAATAAGCTGTCAAGGATTGACTTGCATGCTGTTGGCACTTGCTGAAAAGAAAACTAGACAAATTCTATCCAAATCTATACAAGATTTTTAAATGCAAAAATTATGTAGCCATGATTTGTGATAGTAAAATCAACAGCAGCACAGTGCCTTGTCCCAGTAATAACTTTGACTACAATAAGATGTTCAGTAATAGTAAGTTCTCATGGAGAGTGTGTGTGTTCATGTGTGTGTCTAACATGGCATCACCTTGCAGCTGAGATCTCTGTCTCTGTGCTCTCAATTGTGTAGTTGCCTCTTCCCAGCTTTTGGCACTACTTTGATCACATGCTAAGATGACTCAATTCACTAACCAAGGAAAAATATGTGTGTGTTTAGCTTGAATAAATCCACGCTTTAAGCAGACAAGTGCTTTCACATTAACAGAAGGTGAAAACAGTGTTTGAAAAGGAAAAGGGAGGAAAGAGGAAGTGGGAGCTCTCCTTTTGAGTGCTGAAAAAATATTAACTTGGCTCCCTGTAATAAAACCCATATTTCGCTATACAAGTAGACTGCAAGTACACTGATTTTTCTGCAGAGACTAGAGAGAGCATGCTGTAATGATTGTTTCTCATTTCTTAAACTTGCATGCTTGGGATTTTATAATACAAACTTGCAGAATGGCAAATGTATTAAGAACAGGCCAGTTTGAAGAGAGTTCTTCTAATGGAGAAAAGTTACACAACCCTGCTCAGTTACTATGATTAAAGTCCTGTATTTTCATCTACATCTTCTATATACAGCACTGAAAGTATTGCACTCACCAACACCAATGGGTAATGAAAACAGACATGGATTAAATGCCATTAGGCTGCAAATTGCTAAACTCTGTTTCGAAAGAGTAAATACAGTTTGCCAGAAAAAAGAAAGAATGTCTGCTGGAGTTCCATTTCTAAAAACAATCTCCAGAACTTTTGGCTTTAATTTTTTTTCACAAATCATTTTCATGTCTGAAGTAGAGAAATGTGTAGACCTTGCTTTGAGTAGCCTACCACTGACAGCAGAATAATCAGAAAATTCTGTCTAAATAGAGTGTGACTGTGCACTCAAATCTTGCTCAAATTTTGGCTGTCACACAGCTCATGCAAAGGCCATGCTGGGAGCAATCCCATTAGCTCAAAATGAGGACAACACATAGGCAGAAATGGCTAAAGGTAATTTTGCTGCCACTATCACCCACAGCTTATGATCTCCTGCAGAATCCTTGCATTAGCAGTTTTCTCAAAGTTTCCTCAGAATCCAGTAAAAATGGATGGAAACAGACCAGACTTCCAAACTGGAAGGTATAAATACATCAGCTTACCCCCTAAAAATCTGAGGTGGATCCAGCAGCAACTGGGCTTCCAAAGTTTTCATGCTTTTTGGTGGAATATAGGGAGTACCTGCATCGTGGGGAAGGAGATGAGCATTCTCCCCATCAGCTAGGTAACTACTTTGTTCATAGGTGCATGAGTTACAAGTTATGATTTATAGAGCTGACTCAGGAAAGAATTAAGTAATGAGTTAGTGAATTCCTGTGTTGTACTGTTCTATAAAAATAGGATTGAGCCTTTGTTGTAGTTTTCCTTCATGAGCTTATAAGATTTGTTTTACAGAGTGTGTTTTCCCTGTACTTGTGAGAGATCTGGACAGACTGACAGATAAGCTAAGTAGAACTCTGGGACATTTGGCCTTACTTTAGAAAAATTGCTAGCAAGTGAGGAAGAGCAGGCAGTTGTTACAGAGGGATGTAAATTTATGTTGAAATGTGCTGGACAGATCTGTTTGAGCCTGACCAAGTTCCACTGTGTACTGGTGTGATCTTGTACCCTGTAGGGCAGATAGCCAGGTAAGATTGTATGGAACACTGCTGTTTCCATTGGTGGAATTACAGGTCAAATTCCAATACTTCTAGGTAAATCCCTTTAAGGAGAGTATGTCTGGAAATTTGGAAATAAAAGTTTAGCAAAGAATTTTTTAAAGTCATCTTTAAAACACTAAGATGCACCTCATCCTAGTCTGATTTCACTTTCTGAGTGAGCCCAGATTCTCAGTTCCTTAGATCAGAAAAAGATCTCTCATCAACAAGACTTTACTTCCTTTATCACCACTTTAATTTGCCATCCCACTGCTTCTTAAGCATAGTCCTTCATGGAGACATCGAGGTTCCCTGCAGTGTGACAATTGTCAGCAATATGGAACGTTAATTGTTGCAGACAACCTAATGCATATATTCAGCATAAAATACAAACTGGTATTCATAATTTTATTCAGTCTTTTTCTTCCTCTAGCCTAACCTCTTCTACTCCAAGCCATTTTTCATACTATAAGTGTAACTATAGGTGCTTCCCCAAAGCACTATATTCTGTCAATTCAGAACACTCAGTGTTGAATTTTACTTCTTCTTCTTATTATTATTATCCAAACTTATGTACTTCAGGTATTTAAACTTACCCCCCCACCCCCCAAAAAAAAAAAAACCCAAACCCAAACAGAGTGATTATAGCCTGACAATATGTTTTTCCTGATACACCTCTATAAGAGAGAAGTTTTAAAGCTGAACAATAATGGTTGGAGTTTGATATCTGCTCATCTCAAGATGGCAAATGAATAAAGGAAATTCTGTCTTACTGGAATTTGAACAAGGATATGATGATTTACCTAATGGAAGAATCTTGGTTTCAAGGTTACCAGTCCATTGTGTGCTATCAGATCAGGCAAAGTTTAATATACTACTTCCTGCACCAAGTCTGGTATGGGGAAAGAATTTAAGTGCTTGTAGAACGACAAATAAATGGAAGAACAGTCCACTCATCCAACTGTACTTTTGGTATCTAGATTTATACATGAAGTGAATTAGACACCAAAATAAAGACTATTTTGTACTTTTTTCTGATCACAAATATGAGCATAATAAAATTAGTCCTAGTGAGTCCAGATGAGGACCATGAAGATGATCAGAGGGCTGGAGCAGCTCTCCTAAAAAGACAGGCTGAGAGAAATGGGGTTGTTCAGCCCTGAGAAATCACCAGAGAGCTTCGATCAGCCTTTCATTATGTGAAGGGGGATACAAGAAAGCTGGAGACGGACTTTTTCCCCATGCTAGAAAGAAATTATTTCCTGTGATGATAGTGAGGCACTGGAATATGTTGCTCAGAAAAGCTGTGGTTGCCTCATCTCTGGAAATGTTAAAAGTTGGATTGGATGGGGTTCTGAGCAATCTGGTCTAGTGAAAGGTATCTCTGCCCATGGCAGGGGGTTGGAATGAGGTGATCTTTGAGATACCTTCTAACCCGGACCGTTCTATGATTCTATATTGCACATGAATTACGATAGTAATGTATTGTATACATTTTGCATTCAGAAAGAGGTCATATACTCATGTTTTATTTGAGAAATTCAAAAGTTTCAGAACTGGATCAATTAAAGGTGCATTTCATAAGAATAGTCCTATTCCAGCAACTCCCAGGCTTGTAAGTTCTCACACTTCAGCTAAGTTGGTAAGCTGTTGAAAATAAATAACAAAAGAGGTCCTTCCTTGATTGTTAATGGAAGTCAGCAGTCTACAGAAAAATTAAGAAAACCCACAAGATTTTAAATTACCTAATTATAAAGCATGTCCTCACCTGTTGGTTACAAATCACTTTCATAAGTATTATACATATATATGTAACTGTCCATAACTATTGAAGTGCCATAATTGTACTGGTTATCCAGTTGCCATGAAATCTGTATGACAGGGAAGACAGCAGTTTCAATCAGTCTATATTTTGTTCTGGTATATATGACTAAACCAGGTTTATTCATACCTGTTAATTTATTCCTTTTACAGATTTAGGAGGAAACTAAGAGCAGAAAATCAGACCATGTATTTTTCCATGTATTGTTAGGTTAAAACTTTGACACGTTCTGCCATATCGTACTTGAGATTTTATGCCCCCTCTGCATTATTTTCAAGTTTCAAAGGATAAGAACAAGATAAGGAAGAGAATGAAAAGGATCAATAGAAAGAAGAGGGAAGGCCTAAATACTTCTGTATAATTGTAAGAGTGAGTGAACACGGTACATCTTGAAGGGAGCCACGCCCAGATGAGACAAGATCAGTATTCCAAAATTTCAGAAACTTCTTGTAAAAAGTCTCTTTCCAGATTTCTTGTAGGTCCTGGTTAGGCACTGGAAGGCTGCCACAAGTTCTCCCTGAAACCTTCTCTTCTATAGGCTGAACAGCTCAAATTCTCTCAGATTTTTCTTACTAGAGAGGTGTTCTGTCCTTGTGATCATCTTCGTGGCCTTCCTTTGGACCTGCTCCAATGTGTCCATGTCTTTTCTCTTCTGAGAGCCCCAGAGCTGAAGGCTCCAAGCGGGCTATATCGCAAGAGACTCGGGTTGGAGGGTTGAGTTTTTTCTTACAGAACTTATAGTATCTCCAGAAGTTGCTAGGATACTAATTACTGGGTACTTATGGGTACTTAATAAGACAAAAGAAGTAGCCGGAGTGGGGGAAGAGTGTGGCGCCTGGCTACTCTTTTCTCTCCGGGAGTTTTCTCTTAGAAGGGACCGCGGGAATATGAGGCAGGTAAAGGACGGGGGCTGGCCCAGCTGGGCTCTCTCGCTTTCTGGCATCAGAGGGGAAGCAGTCTCAGCCCTGCGGGACCAAGCACCGCCTGCTCGTGTACCCCGGGAATTCTGAACCTGGCCTCTCCCTTCCCTGCTGGCAGCCGGGCCGCCGCTGCCCCGGCCCCGCTGCTCCTTCGCTTTAGCTCTGGGTTTCTCCACGCCATAGTCCGCACCCCCTGCCTTGCCGGGACATTTCTGCAGCTCCAGCCACCACTGCCGAGCTTCTGAGACATCTCACCCAGCACCCCGGGATTTCTGCTCATTCCTGCCGGCTGTGACGGTAACTGCAGCAAAGGGGAAAAGAGCCAATGTAGGAGAAGACTGTGACTGGGTCCCTGGTTCTGTTTGTTGTTAATGCCATAGTTATTGTTGTTGTGTTTGCGTTGTTATACATACCAGTAAAGAACTGTTTTTTCTATCCTCATATCTTTGCCTGAGAGCCCCTTAATTTCAAATTTATAACAATTCAGAGGGAGGGAGTTTGCATTCTCCATTCCAAGGGAGGCTCCTGCCTTCCACAGCAGACACCTGTCTTTCAAACTAAGACAACTAGATGTAATGATAGTTTTGAATCCCATTGTATTTTAGGCCAAATTTTGCCCAGGAACACATTCTGCAAGTCTATAAAGGAATTGCAGTTCAGGAGAATGAGAAACTCTAAAACTAGTGGCAGGTGTTGAGTTCTATCAATACTTATTGTAGTAGGAACAAGTCAGAGAAGACAGTTCTTTAGCTTAGTTTGACCCTGTTAGTCAGTAAAACATGATAGAAAGGCAGTCTAAAGTCACCTTTTACTTGAAGGAAAATGGAAACTGATGTATATTTGTACGACTTTTTTTGCCCTAAAACTTCATTGGATAGTTTTGCTTTCCCTTCTTTAAATTAGTTTAGTCCTTTACCTTAAAGATGATAATGCAAGTGAACTACAGCAAATCAAATAAAAAAAAAAAAAAAAAAGAAAAAAAAAAAAAAAAAAAAAAAAAAAAAAAAAAAAAAAAAGAGAGAGAAAGTAATTAAGGTTTAATAGAAAGAATTGAAGTACCTACACAATCTTTTTGGTAAAACAGAAGCAAGTTTTTCTTTGTGGCAGGAGAATTTTTATGGGTTGATGAGTTTCAAAGTGAAAACCAAGCAAGGAACCAACAAAATAAAAGCTAAGGCAAATTTGTAGATGCTAAGGTGTCTGACTACATTTGGAAAAAGCCTTAGTTAAATCAATACTTTTAAGATTCTAACTATTTCATGAGTTCAAGTGGAGTATGCAACCTGTTATAAACTTTCTCTTTTATTTTTCAATAATTTTTTCTTCCTAAGATATTGCAAACTATTTTTTGACTACTTTCACATAGGATAAAATGAAGTCCAACATATAAATTTTTTGAGGTTATTTATATGAAACAAATAAAAGGAGGAGAGCAAGTATGCTTTTCTTCCCTCCAAGCCTTATTTAGTCACCCTTTTCCAGGGTGTAAATACTGCCTTCTATTCCTACAGCTAGGTAAAATAAGGAATTACATAGAAGCAGTAAACCTAAATTGTATAGAAAAGATGAATAAGTACCATAAGAAAATGCCAGGTCTTGTGGAGAATGTCTATATAAATTCTGTTGGAGATTCAGTCTCTAGTGACTTATCTGGACTAGGCACTTACAAAAGTAATTGTGGAAGAAAGACTGCCTCTTACACACGTCCATTCCTTTCTGTGTGCAGGCAACCTTCCATGGCAACATTCACAACGTTCTCCGAGCATGGGGACAGACAAAACATGGAAGAGAAGCAATCTAAACCTCACATCACACATGCTACAAGATGATGGGCAGTTCTGCTGGCCGAGTAGTAAATTATTACCCCCCTGAAGCAATGAGGAAACAATGTATTTAAGTTTGGTCCCTGAGGTGTGGCTCTGGGACACATTACCTCCTGTGATTCCCGCTGGAAGATTAAACACCAACCTTTGCTTAGGGCTGTGCCCAAGGGTATCTTCTGGAAGCAAATTCAGGCTTGTATTTCTCCTCTTCATTGTATGCAGTCAGCCAAGAAATGGAGTGGTGGCCCTGTCTTCTGCTGTAACAGTGCAAAGCAAAGCCTGACCGGTATTCAGATATTCCTGAATCAATTTTGCATCATTGTACTTGGTTGTAGGTGAAATTCTGTGGCTTCAGGAGCTCTAGTTTCGTAAAGATGCAGGGGACATTTAGTTTCACTGCATACTTTTTTAGCTGCTTTGGCCTTCCCAGAGGTGGGCTGAGCTTTGAATATCAAAGAGGTGGATAACCGATGCAAAATGATAATGGTAACCTGGGCTGCAGAAAACTTTCCCTTTATAAGACATATTCTCTATAGGATTGTATATTCATTAAAGCATTCATGAGTTGGGTGATGGGCTTTCGATTCTGCTCTGCTTCCTTGATGTATGTAGTTGTGGAGGCTAAATATAATTTAGTATCTTGACTTTTCCAATATATTCTCAGATTTTAAATTGGCTGCTAATGTGGATGTTGTAGTATGACTCAATGCCATTATATAGTGCCCTTAATTAATACTTCACATACGGAGGAAATCCTTCTAGGAATTTTTGATTGACTTTGTATATGGCCAAATAAAGCTCAAAAATAATATAAATGCATTCTTCCCATGTTATTTGTTAGAGTATTCAGTAATAATTACTTTGCAATAATTTTCTACAAGGTTTCTGTGGGGCGTTTCTACATTATAGGAATTTTACTGTGTAAAATGTCTGCCTGAAACTAGGAAACATGTATAGGCTTCTGACTTACTTCAGCACTCATTTTGTCCTGTTTATACTGTGTTTCAAAGCTACTGTATGGCTTGGGGCAGGCATTAGGAAGTCTTAATATCTGCAGTGTCACAGGCAATTTGCTGATGTCCTAAGCTGATGGTCACTGAAAGCAGTGGAGTGAGTACCCTGTATTTTTCAGTTTGCACATCTCTACCAGGCATAGTTGTTAAGCATTGGGGCACATTGTAAGTATTTTTCTTGAGAAGTAGGCTGGAGAGGATTTCACATAATGTCATGTCTTCTGGTATGAACAATTAAGGAACTTTCAGGATACATATAGATATAATCAATATGAAAATAGCATCCCTGAACTTCCCAAGAGTCATTACTAAGCCTCTGCATGTAACTTCAGTTAGTTTATTCATAGAGAGATTCCCAGGTAGGAGCCAAAGGTCATAAAATAGCCCTTTGCTCTCCCTGGTTAATGATAGGCTGTGGCCAATAGAACTCCCTGATTCACTGACAACATTAATATTCCAGTGTCCTGAAATACAGAAGATAATGAAGTGGTAAACAACTCTGCAAATTTGATAATACTCAAATAGAGACATGTTCCTAATGGGAATATCCAAGCACTGGTCTTTTACAGTAGCTGGAGAACAATATTTTATTCTTTTGTTTCCCTTGATGTCAGAGTAATTATTAAACAACTTAAGTATCCCCATTTGGCAAATGGTGTTTATGGGAAGTTTGCCCACAAATATAAAAGGGTGAGAGTGAATGACAAATATGTATATCTTGTACCAGTTTGTGCAGATTTGCTAAAATCTGGTAGAAGCCCATACAAAAAGAAACTGTAAATAGTCTGTTAACAATGTTGTCTCAAGGAAGAATGTGTATGTGTCTACAAAATGGGAGTAATTTTTAGAAGTGACTCACTCCACAAGAGTCTTCATAACAGATAAATGTGGTTTAACAAAACCACTATGGTTTAATGTCCTCCTTTGGTAAAGTTACTGACCAGTTACTAATGGGTATTGAAAGAACACATTGTATCTGCCAATCTTTATTCAAGGGTCTGGGTACTAACGTTAAGAAATGCAGTAATGTGTTTTGTCTGGTTTATGTGTACTTCTGTTCCTGTAGAAATAATGCACTGAAGTGTTTTCCTCCTGGGCACAGTGTAAAGACAACCATAGATGTTCACAAGTAATTCCCACTTGTTTATTAATGAGTGGTTCACAGGATAAGATACATGGGCACTAGAGATGAAATATAGCACAGGATCCATATAAACAGACTCTGCTTGTGCAAGAGTACAGTTCTGGAACTGTTCCCAACATTGCTGGAAGCAGATGTGTTGAGCAGCACAGTACAGGGATGCAGTGAGAGTTCTGAAGAACATTAGCTCATCCAGTTTGTTTGGCCTTGGAAGCCAGAAAGTGGCAGCAGCAGTCCTGGAGCAGTGCAAGGTGAAGGCTCACTTCAGGAAGCTGATCCTAGTGACATGCAGAGCACTGGCAGTTGCTTTCATGTGCCACAAACAGATTCAGAAACCACAGCCTAAAAGTGTCCTGGTGTTACATGGTGTTCTAAGCAAGCAGCCTCTGTGGCTTGTCTCTCTGACAGTAAGGATTTTTATTTTTTCTTTTCGCAAATGTAAAAGCACTCATCAGTGTTTCTCTGTTCTGTGGTTTGAGAAAATGTTTCTCCTTCTCAGCTGCAGATTCTCCCAGCACACCTACATATGTCAAGACACTTTTACACACTATTTTTAAGTAAAGGTTTGAGTGTCCATGAATGCCAACATCAATGTGCTTTAATTTGTCTAGGCTTATTGGAGCCAAAAAACTTGATCTGAAGTAATTCACTCAAAATCTCAGTCCAATTAGAATATTTCCATAATATCCATCTAAAGTTGTTTTGAAAGATGGATTGGCTTAGATTGTGGTTATTTGAGCTTTTAATCTGTTACAACAACAGGTGGGAAACTTTACCACTGAAAAAGGTAATAATGTGCATGGTTCTTAGTACTATTTCTCTTGTAGCAGACCATGTACACACCTCTCTTTCTTCAGTGACAGTAATTTCTTTACCTACTGCTATTTTTCAAAATTTTTACTTGACTATGATGAATAGGAGATGTCAGATGAACAGGAGGAGTCACAGGAGCAACAAGGTCTGCTTCTGGAAAAGCAAAACCATAGTGCAGGCTTTACCTAAGTAAATTTAAGCTAGTTTTAAAAAGAAAAGCCATTAGACTTAAATGGATGGGTGAATAATGACTAGCAAATATCTGTGCTATTGTTTATGCTCTAAGACCCCTTTTTAATTGATCAGTAAGTAGTACAAGAAATGAGAATTTTAATTTTCTAGTGTTATTGTTCTCTTTGCAATTTTCGGTTTTACAACTTTTAATAATCATTTAAAATTCATTCTTTCATTGTCTTGATCCCTTTATAATTGTTGCTGTCCTATTTTTGTTTTGTTTTGTTCTTGTCTAGAAATGGTTTGCTTGTGTAATTTTTTCTGTCGAAAAATGTCTACCTGACCAGACCAGATTGTTGGATAGCTGTGATACTCAGATACTCAGTTTGAACTATTCTGGGAGTGGCAGCTAAAAGGAGTTTGAACAAAAATGCTTGCTAAAGATGTATTCTCATGGCTGTGAGTAAACCAGCTGAGAAATCCCAAATGCAAGTAAACCATTCACAAAATACAATGAAGTGTGTGAACGGGATGGGTAAAATATATTGCTTTGATTAATAGCTGCTCTTAATGGGCTCCTGAACTACCTTGGATATGAACTACAGCTGTAGAAGAAACAATCAGCAAAGGCTACTTGCAAATGCAAACAGAAGCAATTCAGTTCCAGGAGGATATTAAATAGAGGAGAAAGACTGGATGGAAATAGCATCAGGTATTGCTGCTAAGAAATCAAGGACTGGAAAATTCAGTAAGAAGCCATTTTCCTATAACATAAAACAGCATGTTGATCCATCCTCTTGAAAATAATGAAATTATGGTAAGCTCAAATTAATATAAAAAATAAAGAATCAAATACATATGTATTGACTTTTGAAGAATACTTTCTTCTTGTAGAGTATCATAAGTAGTGTACAGCTTTTCCTAATAGAAGACTAGTTTTGGATTACTGAATCCTGCTTGCACCTTTAAAAGGAAGTATGATTTCTTGGGCCTGAAGAGAGTTTGCATGGATAGCAGGATTCATCAAATCTGCCAAGTTATTCACCTCATTTACATTCATGAAAAATCATCCAAAAAACCACACTTTTTATTCCCCCATTGAAGCCTCATAATGTGATATTCTCCTTCAGCTGCGATAACTGGACAACAGTATCACAAATCTTACAGTGAAAGGAAGGGAATGGCAAAAAACATTTCTTCCTGTTATGTCTGCCTCTGTTCTCAGCTTCAGTCTCTAGCATGGCAAAATCTATCATCAATGACCTACTGAGAGGCTAGAGACCCATTCCAGGTAAAAGAATTGGTATAAAGCTGCTTCCCAGTGAGATGAAATTATGGACAGTCATCAAGACATGAAATGTGTGCCAGAGCCATGGTCCCTCGGCCACCACACGCACACCTCTTTCTATTTCAGGCCAGTTTTTTGCTGTCCCAAGAAAGTGTTTTTCTTTTGCTCTGTTTTCATCATGTCCCTGTTTTTCATCTCAGATTTTTACAATTTTCTTCACTGCTTATACTGTACCTTCCCTTAATACCTGAAAACCATGTTTCTGTCTTTCTCTGATTTGTATCTCCTCTCATTCTTAGAAGTTTTGTCAACGAGCATCCTGTGGCTACATCTTGACAGCAAAAGCTGGGGTCATTCAGAACTACCCCTAAAACCTGGGATGTGTGAAAGTGAGAATAATTATATTCAGCATTAGTCCCATATATCCAGGCTGTTAAAACCTGAAATGCCAGCAAAGCCTTGCCAGCTCTTACTGTACCGTGTAGTTATTTAATTGTTAAATAATGACACTGATCATTTCTGCATCCCTATCTCATAGAGATATCTCACTATTCATAGGTGATGTGCTGTGGTTTTTCAGTTTGTAAGGAGATGCAAAAGAATAAACTTATACCTCAACTTTCCTTAGTGGAGAGGAACATGCAGTGTTCTCTTTTCCTGGGATGTCTTGAGGATGTTTCGTAGACACTTCTCACTCACTGGCAAATCCTCTTCATACTACAATTAGTAATAAACATTACAGTGAAACAAAAATTTGTCAGAAAATACTGATTTCTTGATGAAGAACATCAGCTGGCTTTTTTTTCTTTGGCACTGAAGATCCCGGGAGTCTAATCTCTCTCTACACTCTGGGTATCCTGAAGTGTTAGTGTGGGTTTCATGGGTCTGTGGCTTCTGGGCAGCCTGCAGATGGGGTCTACCCTGAGGACAGGTTTTGATGCCCACACAGGTTGCCCAGAGAAATTGTTGTTCCTGTCAATTCTGATTATTAATTTGTTAGAAGAAAACTGATAGCTGCTGAACTTTAAATTCCTTGAACAGCTGCAAGGCACCTGGGGTGCTTTCCTTACAGCTTCAAATTCTTAGAATACAAGTAACTGAAGAGAACGTCAGACCATTTCCAGCCAAATGTAAACAAGAGTAAGCAAACTCTGCTTTTCAGGGAACTTGACAACTCCTTGTCCTTCACACCTGCTTCAGAATAGACTGTGTTTTAGTAGTCTGGGCAGAAACATTTTGAAATTAACTCATTACACTAAATCTTAGCTCACTTATTTCTTCACATAGTACTGTACCAGAATGACAAGTTATACTTAATTAGAGACCTATCATAAATTATAATAATTATATGATATTTGTTGGGGGATCAATATTTGGAATTAATATAGCAGAAGTTTGTTTTCCAAATATTACTGTTCCTATTGATCAGTGCAATTTCATTTATTTTCCTGTGTATTACAGGAAAATAAACAGTAACAGGAAAACATTATTTTCTACTACATCCAGTAGAATAATACCAGAAAACATTGATTCTTAATTTTAATTGCAAAAAATGAACTCAGTACAGTGCAATCAGCTTCACACCAAATTATCCCACAATGTTTACAAACAGCTGGTGAAAATGAAAATGGAATCTGGGTCCTACTCAGGTGTTTGTAATCAGAATCTGTTTTATTAATAGATAGATACAAAAAAGCTAACACTCATGTCAGGAAAAGAATAAAACCAAATTAATTATGTTTTCAAAAAAAATTTTAAGGGCAAATCAAGAGAATTATTACTTTATTTATGCTGATCATTTCCATCTTTGTTATTTAAAGTTAAATATGACATGGGTTGTTTTTTATGGGAAATTCAAAGTTAACCACAAGAGATAAGCCTTAATTTCTGGATACGTTCATGATCCCAGACAGAAGAGTGCCAAAGGTTACAAGCAAAAATACTGCTGTCTGCCTTCACAGAGTCCCAGGTGCAGAATTTGCTTTCCTTCCATGAGCTATCAATCTGCTTTCAAATGTATTTTCTATGTATTCTAATGGTCATGACGGAATATGTGTGTGTATATATATATATATCAAATAAAAAATTAAGTGCAATAAAACACTTCTTCTGAGGAAAAGTCATAACAGTAAAGTCTGGTTTTTTTCTTTTGATTGGAATCTTTCATTTTCTGCTAAAACATTTTAAATATGCTAGGTAACAACATAGCTTAAAAAGGATAACATGGAGGAGGAAATAGAAGTCCTACAAGTAAACACATCTTTTTGCTTAGTGTGTATTCCCCAATCCTCTGTGATATCTTTGGTGGGGTAGTCACTGTATTCAATTTCCTAAAGCAATACAATTTACAAAGACCCCCAAGAGGGAGAAGAATTACCAAGATTATGTTAGGCTTTGTGTTTGATATATGGGAAGTTACTCAAAGCTGCAAGGAAGAACAACATGTAGAAGTGGCTTTGTTGTTGTTGCATTTGTTACATTGCCAAAATTAGAGTTTACTGAGGGCTACAGTTCAGTTTGCAAACTAAAGCAATGTCTTATTTGATCTAAAATAGGATCATACTCTCATCAGTTCAAAAGAAAATACGAGTCATTTTTATATAACTATGAAAATGCAAAGATATTTTAGCTTTTTAAATAGTGCTTTCTGTTTCAAACTCAACTGATATAATTTTCTTTGTAGCAATTGATTAAGAACTTTTGAAACAGTAGAAACTAAGCCAATTATTAAGCCTATTAAGCCAATCACTCCTTGGTTAAAGATGCTTTAAGTTTAAATATACTTAAATTGTAGTAATTTCCAATTTAATACACTTTAAAACATCCAAGTGACATTACAGAAACTAGTCAGGGAAAGACATAGCTGTGAGGAACCACTCAGAAAATTCTGAAGTAAATCTTATCATCTTCTGGGCAGGTTGTATGTAATCATTTGTTGGCAAATCAACCCCCACCCCCCCAAACCAACAAATGAAACAACCCTGGCAAGCATGTAACAGAAATTAGAATTATTTTTTAAAATGACAGTCTTATTTGGAATATTTTGTTAATGATCTTTAACTTTAGTCCACATTCTTCTCATGTAATAAGAGTGTCATTGAGATAGCTGAATTATGAAAATAGACCACTTAACCCTAGTTTTAACATTAAGAGGCCTCTTCAGAAAGAAGTTAATTTTTAGTTTGGAATAACCTGAATTTCTCTATGGACTGCCTATGTCTTTCCATTGACATACTGAAGTGAGTATGGTCCTAACTTTAGTGATGTATATAATGTAAAACAAATTAAATTAAGTTATATCTCACTCCAAAATATTGATGTAGTAATTCAGAATGAAGCTGCACTGAGGAATATGGGAAGCATGGCAAAAATGAATCTAAAGAAAAGGTTCAAATATGGTTACAGAATTTGGTTTAACAGAAAAGTGAGTAAGAGTGTATATGCTAAATACACATGGTAGAATAACACAGGAAACAAGACAGGGGAATCTTTTGTTCTTCCTATCAATAACAGGAACAAGGAAATATTCTGTGAAATTGTAGGATAATAAACTCAAAACTCATGGACTGGAAAAAAAAAATCACTCAATCCATGACTACAATCCTAATAATTAGAGATAAGAGCGGCAAAGAGGTTAGTCAGTTCTCGTGGGCATGAGTCACGTTGTTTCAAGTAAATAATAAAATCACTGAATGCTTTGGTCTGTAAATATAAATCCAGTCTTTTTAAATTTTTTTACAACTCTCCAGGCTTTAATGCCTCTTATTTTTATTAAAAATTTCTCTTGCTTATATAAAGTCTAATCATTCAAGATATTGTCTAAACTCAACCCCTGTTGATGATTTTAATTTTTTAAACTGTATTTCTCATACACTACTGCTTTCTGTTTCAGAAACTATCTGACATTTCAGGAACCTCCCCTATAATGAGAAACTGACACTGTTTAGCTTCTTTTTCCTTTGTTAGATTATTTTCTAGGTCATGAAGCTTTGTGTTAAGTGTCACTCTTAAGCACCACTGCTAGAGCTAAATGAGATATGAACATAAGACTGTAAGAAAGGTCACCTTGATTCAAACCAGTCACCTAGTTCTCTTACTGTAGCAAGTACCTGTTGCTTAGTAAGGAATTCAAGAACAGGATAATTATGCCCCTGGTATTTCTTGTTGGAAGGAAACTGTGTGTTTATTCCTGGAGTTTTGTTTGAACTTTGTTTTCCAATTCCTATTATAATTTTGAGCAGCCTGCAGGTTTTGAAGGTACTTTGGTAGTAGTTGATTGGGATTGACTTCTTCTGTAGCTTGTAGTCTAGAGAATATTAAAAAAATTTCAATTACATACTTCCGCTGAAATACATTTGGGCCTCTTCCTCTTTCCTCTCTCCCACAGCCTACAAATCATTATAAACATACTTCCATTGATATAAATGAAAAGTAAATATGATTTTAGGAATAGTGCCACATATTAATACCATCAGCTAAATTATGATAAACCTATTTATATATAAAGAGAGCAAAATTAATCTACCATAATTTATTATGTGAAAGAAAACACGTTTTTTCAAGAGAAAAATAAGAAACAGATGTTTACTAATATTTCTTGTAGATCTATTGATCACCATTGATAATCTAGACTATATATACACCAGAATAAATAAAGAGATGATATGCTAAGCAGTTTCATTCATCCTTAGATTTGGTGATCAGCTTATAGTAGCCAAGGATGCAGTGCCTGTATGCACTATATTTTGTAGCTAGTAATTCATCCATATTAATTAACACATTCTTTGATGTAGGAGAGATACATTTTAATCTTACACTACTTACATTTTGACATCTACTTTTTAATGCCACTAAGGCTATATATAAGGACTCTCCCAACATATACATTCAGGCATCATCATTTCTCTTAGCAATTTGAGGTGTCTGTGCATGTAGGGCCAGAAAATCAAATAGTGTCCTTTGATTAACAAATATGTCATCCTTGAGGTTTGAAGATTTAGCTTAAGAGTGAGAACTTTGATATGCAGCTGGTATTCACATCTATATGGGACAACAGTTTATAGTGCATTTAAGATCCTGAGCTTGCTTACTTGATTGCCTTAGAAGGTACTTGTCTCAACATGGCCATGATTATTTTTATCCCTGCTCTGATACAGAGGAGTGGGATAAAGATAGTTGTTGCAAGGTCAGTGGGACAGAACATGATGATGCAAGCTGATGCAAACTGATTTCGAATAAACCAAGATTTATTGCCTGACCTAACAGATGGACTATCATAGTTCTTATACAAGGCAATAGGGAAGTGAAAACTTGTGTGGTTTCTTCAGATACAGAATACTGCACTGTTGATGTGGCATTTTCCCTGTCTCTGACTCTCTCAAACAAGTAGTTAAAAAAGAAAGTAAAACAGGACATGTAAAAATAGATTAAGGAAATTTTAAATTGTTTAAGAGGAGAAATAAGTAAAGCACATAGAATATTAAGATCACAGTTTCAAATAATTTAAAATTATTTTACTGAATCTCAATAAGGAATGTTAGCTGTACTTCTCAGTGATTCCCCTCTTCACAGTAAGAGTTAAATGAAATATAAATAAGGAGAAGTAAAAATGAGACATTTAATTACGCACTATTTCCTACTCTGTCTTAATATTCATATTAATGCCAAGAACAGTAAGTCTATAAATTTATCTGGATCTCTAAAATAATGCTTGATGCTTGCTTTGATAGACAATTAAGAGCTCTAGGATCCAGAGAAGGAAAAATTAAGAGATATTTATGAGACAGGAGGCACAGGAAAAAATAGAATTCTCTTGATGCCCAAGTGTGATCCTGGTTTCCCATTCTTGCAAGGGAATATGCTTAGGACATGTGGATATTTACCTCAACTTATTGCAGACACACCACATTCTCAGTGTTCATCGTGTCAAGGTGCTAAGCTATTTTTTGCAAACTGCAAGGATATCTGGGGACAACAATTATTGAAAAAGCAGAGTGAGAATCAGGCTGGAAGAAGGCCAAAGAGAGGAATACCTCAACCCTACACTTTGCAGCCCATCTTGTTTCATATTTTCATTAGTGCTTTTGGCATCCGCAACTGATTGCTGATTATGCAAAGTTTGGAGTTGCCATCCATATAGAGGAAGACTGTATTGAAAGGACATGGTGATAATGAGGACTCAGGTAGTTTTAGTACAATGAAAAGAAAGATTATACAATAGCAATAGGTTCATTCCTTGGCATCCATGTGTCATGGTTTGACGCTGGCGCAAAGCCAGTGCCCCTATGAAAATACACTGTCTCTGGTGTCTGGTGTGAGATGTGACTAAAAACAGAACAAAGCAGGTTCTAACTTCAGAACAAAAAGGAGAAAAACTTTATTACATACAATATATAAGGAAAACACACAGAAGGGGATGAAAACCTTAAAAACACTCCTCCTCCCCCCACCTAAGATCTCAGCATAACACAGTAAAACAAAACTTGAATTCCCATTCATGTTACCATCTTTTACATAATTCATCTTCCATCCATTACCACCCTTCTGATAATCAGCACTCAGTTCTTTAAGGAGATATAGGAGTCCTTCTTGCACCATATCGTGACCTCGCCATTCATGTTCAGTGCTCTCACCACTGTCGCATGGACCAGAACTGTTTCTAGGGTTTCTTCTTTAAAGATGCTTTGGTCAGTTCCAAAAATTGACAGTATCCAATTTCGGGACACCAGTCCCCCTCAATTTTCACCCCCTGGGGCCGAGGGGCCTCGAGAACAGAGATTTTCTTCTCTATCTCTGCTCACATCACTCCACTGTCCACTCTTGGCTCTAAGCCAACGCCTCTCCCTCGATGCAGTCTCTGTGTCACGGAATAAAATGGGTCCGTCTATGGCCATACAAGAANTATTCAAACCTGAGCACCCATTGGTTTGACCACTGAATCCAAAAAAAAACCTCACTCCCGATTCAAACCACCACACCATGGAAAAGAGTAGGGGTTGGGTATATTACTGGATTTTGGGGTGAGCATTGTGATAAGTTCTGGGATATAGGCATGGTAAACATATACCATTCACTTAAGCTTCAGGACATATTTTTGTGATGAGGAGGTATTGTTGCTGGACTACAAAGCTTAGCAAAACTTCATTTGTGTGTATCCTCATTGTCTCTGTTCAAGAAGGACTAATTAAAACTTCTTTTCAAGTGCATGATTTCTTTTAAAGGGTAAAAACCAACAGAAGAGGAACAGTGTTAAAGGACAATACTCACACAAGAATAAACAGGTTGTGAACTTTCTGATTAAATTTAGTCTAGAAATTATATGAATATGCTTAACCAGCAGGAAGTATTTGAGATAAGGTTTTCAAGACAACATGTGGCAAATGTATGCAGAAAATATGCAACGTGATGCCCATAGTCCTAGGAGATTGGATTTAGAGACCAGGGCAAACATCCTAATCTCATTTTATTGTATCTCTCTTCAGTCTTATCTGCATTTCCATGTTTTTTTTCTTCACATTTTAGATGAGAGTACATTCCATAAAGCTTGATGATGTCCTGAACCAAGATTAAGCTCCTGAGGGCCTTTCAGAACAATTACCTCTGATTTTATTGTCACCTCACTTCAGCACTCCACTGAGAAATGGCTTATCAAAAGGTCCAGCTAGGAAATAGAAGGAAAACTGTAAGAATGTGCACCCAGGGGCCAAGTGATACAATTGAATCCTTAGTCCCAGGAACAAATTTTTCAGCAGCTCCCAAAACTGGATGCATGCCTGTGCCACCATATCAAACAGAGTCAACAAGGTGGTACAACAGTTAAAATTTAGAAAGGCTTCCCAAATTACATGTTTACTATGTGGATTCTTATTTTCATGTAGGAGATGAAACTAAAACTTCATCTCTGCAACTGTTCAGCTTGTTTTTCTGTATTTCCAATAGTGAGACTTTGTAGGAAACAGCAGTTTAAAATACATTAGTCTGACAAAGCCTGGATCCACTGCTTGATTTTATTTGTGCAGCTTCATGAGAGTAATGTTCTCATAATATCCTTTCTTGTTTTATGTTAAAGTTATCGTGTTTTGATTCTAAATAGTGTTCTTGAAAATTCACTAATAATATTTCTGATCAAGGCTTCCAGATGCCACAAATTTTTTTTAAATCAGAGTGATTTAATTAGTTATGAAATATAATAGTGTCAAATTATTTTGCATATTTGGAAAACATCCCTCTTCCTGTTTGTTTACTTACCCGTTTATGGACCTTAGTCAATGTGTTTATGGCTGCTATTTTGGTAATGTGGAAGTGCATGCTATGTATACTCTGCACCTTGTGGCCTTTGGAACTTCAGTGAGATAAGCAGCAATTCAGTTCATATTCCTTCAATTCAAAGTGAAGTGCCCTTCAACTTCAAAGAATCTCTGTCACTTTTTACACCAGTAGCCACAGACTGTCTTTTCCCATTCTACTCCACTACTGTCCAGTGGGCTGCAAAACAAATACAGCATTCCTTCTAAATTGATACTTGAAAGAACACCTGCAAACTTCTCCAAATTGATTGTAGCTTTTAGTGAAGACTTATGTAATAATATAAAAATTGGTTTTAATAACCCAAACTGGAGAAAAATTAGGTTTATTTTTTATTATTTTTTTCCTCAAAAATTGAAGTTTCAGCAATTGTTTTTGCTTTGGTGCAGAATAAAATAAAATCAGAACCATGTTAAAACCTTCTGCATCATGATCAGGCATTCACCTGAAATATATGAAATTCAAGATTATGTCTTTGCACTAAACTAGGCAGATTCTTGACTTTGTCAATTTTGAAGTTTCTCCTTCTTCTGTGACTTTAGCCAGGAATACCATTCTGATCATGTGAAGACTTCCAAAGGAAAGATTCATAAAAATATGTCTGTTCCACGTAAATGTTTGGATTTCAGTAAACGGGAATTAACTAACAAAAATCCCCACTACATCTAATGCATCGTTATTAAACAGCAACAGGTTTTAAAGTACACATCATCAACAAAGTAGTGTTGCCTGCCATTTGTGCTTTCTGTTGTTGATAAAATTGCCATAATCAATACTTTAAGCCATAGATTGTGTTGCCAGATTTATTTTTTTTTTTTGGCATCATAATGAATTTATTTGTTTGACTCTTTGGTTTATGTGATTTAAGTTCAAAGGAATTGCTAATTATTAAAAGATTATTGCTGCTCCTCAGCTAAGGTTCACTGTTTCCTTTATCACAATTTAGATAAAGAAAAAGCACATGAAATTTTGCACTCACAAAGTATCAACTGCTTTGTAGAAATATTGTAGAGGAAAATTCCTTTATGTGCAATGACAGAAGGGAGTCTTAGGTTGGGCATTTTGATGTTCAGAAGCATCCTAAAGGTAGGAATAGCTTTAAACTATCATCAGATCTAAGGTGCTTAAGGAAGCCCTGTCCTCACAGGTTACTGAGTGTCCTCAAGCCAGGCAGAACACCTTCTGCTGGAATTAGCTTTGGATTGCAAGAGGGAGGTAAGTTTATTCATGTGGCTGGGATTTCACATACTGGTGATACTGTCCACATCCACCCCATGGCCTATCAGTTGAAATGAGTATCAATCACTGCAGGGCAGTGGCTGCTGCCAGATGAGCAAACTTCAGCACGTATTTCATGGGGGGCAGGGACAGCAGGACATGCTTTGGGGAGGCTGGCAGGGTGTCTCCACCTGCAGGTGTCACCGGTGATTTTGAGCAATCTATGTGCCTGCCAGAACAGGAGCACTGGGGATGGTGCATTGAATCTGGAATGGCTTTAGGTGAAAGCAGCTGAACTTTTACATGTGAACATGCTCACATTTAGGTAGGCAGGGGAGGCATGAGTGATGGATTTCACAGAGGCAGGGTATATGGAGAATCAGGAAAAGAAAAGATTCCCTCTCCGTAGATCAGTCAAAAATTAAGACCAAGAAACATCAGAGCCTACTTATAAACATAAGAAAAAAGTGTAAAATTATCATGCTAGCAATTGAAATTATTCTATTAGCTGCCTTTATTATTTAAGAGTCTTTCTGTTTTTCCTAAGAAGTTAATCTGTTTCGCTTTTCCTCTCAGGTTAAACTAAAGGAAGCTGAATAACTGTACACAGAAACAATGTCAAAATGCACATTTATTTTCCTTTTTTCCCCACTGGATCTCTGAAATCTGTGGTTATTGTTTCTGTCCCAGTTTCCCTCCAGCTTTTTTAGCATAAAACAAAATGATTATTTTTAAAGATCAGCAAATACAATCTCCATTATTGTTGTGTTGCACTAAAATAGTTGGTTTTGTTATAATTCCACACTGGGTGACTAATATATATACAAATATATATATGTGTGTGTGTGTGTGTGTGTGTAGCATATAAGTAGTTCTATCATACTGCATATAGTATATTGTATAACCCCCTCTCTAACCTTATGGTGTGGGTCTTCCCATGCTGACCCTTCCCCTCCAAATGCCTCCCATTGGCTGTATTTCCCCTTCTCCAGCCCACTTATCCTAAGTTTAAATTCTCCCCCTGCCATAGGCTGGGGTGTCTTTCTTCCCTGGAATTGATTCCTACATTAAAAACTACAGGGTCAGGGTCCTGGAAGAGAAAAAGTGCCTCTTTTATTTTTATCCTTGTTGAGTTTACTTCTGGGTTCAGAGCTAGCCTAGTCAGAGCCCCAGGACTGAGCTACGACACATTGGTGTCCAACATGAGAGCTATACTGCAAGGTCAGTGTGGGAATCACAAAATCCTTCTGAGTGTCCTGGGAAGAATTATAATAAACAAGCATTTAGATAGAATAATAATTATTTTGTCACAGGGTGAAAAAGTAGGTTTTAGGATTTTAGAATGTGAGATCAGGGGGAAAAGATGGAGGCAATGGGGTGTGTCCCTGAGCTTCTTCTTCGTCCTCTTGGTCTCCATCTTCTTTGGTGGTGTGGCACATTTGGATTGGTTTGGAGCAGGAGTACACTGTACAACATAGTTAGTATATATTGGAAAATTGTTATAAATAAAGTACATGTAGTTTTCTGTATAAAAGATAGTGCCCTCCCAAGGGCAGTCAGATGACTAGAGATGACAGTCAGACTAAGGAAGGACAGACCAAAGAGGAGAGCACTGGCCTGCAGAAAGCTGTGACATGCCAGGGAATGAATATGCGATAACAGAGAATAAACAAATTCCTGAAAATGAGAGCAGACGACTCGATCTCTTCTTCAGACACAGGGCTGGGGAAAACAGAAACCTCACAAACACAGAAACATCAGAAAGGCCCAGGCCAAAGAAAGAACAACAAAAAGAAAACAAGAAGAAAAAGAAATCCATATATATATTTTTATTTTTTAAGAATCTAACAGGTTAGAGGCTCCCATGCAGCAGCTAGACATATTTTATAAGCCTTTGGACTGTTGTCTACCTCAGGGCCTTCTAGCTGTGATTTAGACAGCAGAAAGCTCCTGAGGACAGGTCAGAAAAACTCGCCTAAGCTCAAAGGTGAATCCATCCTGGATAAAAGTACTTTTCTACAGCAACCGAGCCAGCCCAGGAGGGGCAAGTAGCAAACCCCTCCTGAAGAATTGCTTGGGAGGCGGGGGAAGATGCAGCGAGCTGAGGAAAAAAAACCCAGAGTTTATGCCAGTTTAAATGTGCCCGAGAGATAAGCTGCGTGAATGTCTTCTTAGGCACTGCTTTTCTCTCTTGCCCAAAGGTTAACCCTTTCCTGTGTCTTACCTTGTGTGCTCAGTTTACAAAATAGAAAAAAACCCAATTGTGCAACCTATTTTAACACTGAAATGAGCATCAGGTTATCAGCACGACAAAGAGACGCCTATTCCCTAATTCTAGATACTTTAGTTAATGGAAATGTTAAAATCTCTAAAAGAAAACTAAAGTGTTCACCGGCTGTCTCTTCATTTTCCCCAACTTACCCAAAAAATATAGATTCTGTCCAGGTATGGGACAAACTGGGAGGGTTTCTGACTTACAAAGTCAAACAGGTTTCTGACTTACAACAGTCAAAACAGCCTCAAAATTCCTTCCAATATTCCTTTTAATTCGCAAAGAATTAATTAAGAGAGAAATTAAGAGAAAGACACTAGAAAACCCTCCACCTGCAGTATTCCCTACCCCTCTTCCCATACCCTCTGCTCCTGAGCTGAGAGGAAAGCATGAAGCATGCCGAGGAACATAGGGACCCTGGCATAACTGCCATAACCTCCCTGGCTTCCCGCCTCCCCCTCAGCTCCCAGGCTCTGGCAGTTGTGTGCAGATTGATGGAGAACTTTCCCTACACCCACCTTCCCTAGCATCTGAACCTCAAAATTTGTGTTCTGTCAGCTTTGAAAATAATCCCTCCAATCCCCAAAGTAGTGATGGCCACATGGTCAGGGTCCAAGATGGCTGTGACCGCATGGAAAGCCCCCCACCCAACTTTTCTTCTTCACATGATTCCTTCTATCTGCCTATCACCTCCCGCAACCCTTTCCGGTCCCACAAACCCTTCCTTTCATCAGACACCCCTTTCCCATCCTCTTTGCCCCTTTGTGGTCCCCTTGTGGGTGGGGGAGCAAGCCCTTGCTGGGTCCACATGTGGGTGGGGCTGGAGGTGGGGCAAGCCTTTGCCATTGGGATAGGGCCTGGGGGGGAAGTGGGCTCCCACGGGGGTACAGCTGAGTTAGCAGGCTCTAGTAATCACAACCAAGAGAGAGAAGCCATTCTCTCTGCTGCCTCTGTCACATATATTGGGAAAGCTGGATGTATTAGGAATTATCAAACCTTCTCATACCAGAATAAAAAAGAGTTATGCAATAGCCAGAAAGAATTTGGTCGGGACAGTGAAATCTTTAAAGGGATAATGAAAGCTACCCTAACATCTGTCGAATTGGTACTGACAGATCTTAAAGATATTTTTAGATGTGTCCTCACTCCTTCAGAGTTTGATCTCTGGAGAGCACATGGAAAAGATCCCTGAGAGTGCTCCTAAAAGAGCTAAAGCAAAGCACCCAAAGTGGAATAGGTTTAGAGGGGAATTGCTGTGGCATGATCATCCCTCCTTTCCCCACCCCTGCCAATCACTATCTATCACTCCTGGAATTCCAGAAGGGTGTCAGTGATTGGCAGATTCAAAGAATGCTCTCTACCCCTGGGGGGGCATTGGCCATCTGAGTGTCCTTTGTCCCCTAAAACCTCCTCACCTGTACCTGGTTGGTGGGCTTACTTCCCCTCCCCTCCCCCTCTCTCCTGGTTAAAAGGATAAGCGACCACATGGTTGATGAGTTCTGCAGGAGCTGTTATGAGATTCAGAGGCCTGCTGGCTAGAATAAATGTTCTGGACTAAACCCTCCATCAGAACCGAATCCTGTACTTCACCATCGCCTTAAAGCTTCTCCTGCAGAGGAAAACCTGGAGTGAGCATCCACGAGGAAGCTCATCCTGCCACTCCCTGAGCCCCAGTGTGCCCAGACTTGTCTCTACAGTCCCAGCGATATCACCAGCTAGCCAAAAGTCACTCTGGGGTGAAACACCACAGCAGCTGCTCTTTGGCTCAACAGTGAGGTCCAGACAAGCCAGGGAACATTCTGACAGCAATACTGGATATTCCAATAGGAATGATATCACATATGAACATCTGTGTGGTGAAGGTCAATGGATTAACCATGAAAGACAAGTTCGGGTGTTATCAAAGTTCATTTTGAGTAAAATCTCAGAAGCAGGAGGAGAAGTTTTTTACCAATTACCAACAGTTGAAGCCAAGGGTAGTTATATTAATATTAAACATCATGCTTCAGAAAATTTTTTACAGTTTGTGGACTGAATTTCCACTTAAATAGAAAGACAAGTGAAAGACACAATAGCACAGACAGAATTGATTAAAGAAATGTCTCAGAGGAATACCAACAATGCCTGTTGCAGAGTAATGCTGGGATTGCTGATAGAACCTGTTCCTGTACTGGCATAAATGATAGAAGCATGTGCCAGGAAAGCAGAGATGCTCAGCACACCACAGAGGAAGCCCAGGTCAATGAACTCAAAGACTGTAGCAGCTACAACATGAGGACTACAGAAGCAACAGATGTCAAAAAGACAGCTTCAGCACATCATCTGTGTGCAGCGCAAAAACCCAGAACACTTTGCCAAGACTGTCCCCAAAACCAGCAGAAGAAGAGTCAGAAAGGTGAAACAAAGGGCAATCAAAAAAACTAAGACCAGAACACAGTCCTGCCATGCGTGAGAATATAAATTCAGCAGGTCCCATTACTGGGAAAGCCTCTCTCTTAGTGAATAAGGGGGAGGCACGGAAACTGGGTGCGGGAGAGCAACAAAAAGATTTATCTAACAGGGTTTGGCAGCTTCATGGGCACTTCAAACTTGTGACTACCAAGGCTTCTCTTTTCAGGTCTACCCATTGGACAGTTGAAGTCCTGCCAGAGGACTCAAGAGGCTTGATGATGGATCACTCAGGACTGGACAGTATTTTGTTACTGGGGACACCACACACACACCCTTGGAGATTGAGGTTGCTCCCATGACCATTAAGGGAGATTTAACCAACCTCATTCTCCTGGCCTGTTGCTCACACACACCCTTCTATCTGAGGAAAGGACAAATCATTGCTTAGGCCATTCCCATCCCAGCAGAAGTCCCGTAGATGACAAAGCACCTGCCGTCTACTGGGCAGAAGTGGTTGGCGAGGACAAACCCATTATGGGATGAAACCTGACCTGTGGTTCATATATCCATGAACCACACATGCCTTCACATATCCATGAACCACACATGACATCACATATCCATATAGAAGGGCTATTAGATATGGGCATGAATGTAACAATAATACCTGAAAGGATGCAGCCTTCACATTGGGAGCTACAACCTGTAGCTGGCAAAATTTAGGGTGTAGGAGTAAAATTGGCAAAGATCTCAAAAAGGATTGTACAGATAGAAGGGTCAGACAAAAAATTAGGCAGTATCTGTCTGTTTGTCACTGATTACAAGGCTCTCTTGTGGGGGAAAGACACCATGTCCCAGTGGGTGGTCAAATTAGTTATTCCTAAAACCCCCTGGGATTTTTAGAAGAGGCCACTGTGGAGCACCTGACCCAAAAGTTGACATGGCTGATGATACTCCAGTCTGGGTAAGTCAGTGGCCACATAGTAAGGAGAAACTCAAAGTGCTTGAGGAGCTCATGGAAGAGCAACTAGCCAAGGGCCACATAAAAGGGACAACCAGCCCTTGGAATTCCCTGGTCTTTGTAATAAAAAAGCTAGGGAAGAATAAATGGAGACTATTATATGATCTCAGAGAAATAAACGAAGTAATTGAGGACATGGGGTCAGTCTAACCAGGCATGCCTTCCCCAATGATGCTTCCTGGAAAGTGGCAATTAGCAGTCTTAGATATCGAAGAATTTCTTTCAAATTCCACTACACCCAGAAGATGCTCCACAGTTTGCCTTCTCTGTTCCCACCATCAACAGAGAGGCCACAATGAAACGCTACCACTGGAAGGTTTTGCCTCAAGTCATGAAGTGTAGTCCTTCCACCTGTCAGTGCTACGTGGCCTCATTTCTGTCCCCAGTACGCGCCCAAAGGGGGGAAGCCGTCATCCTCCACTACAAAGATGATGTGCTTGTGTGTGCTCCCAGTAACTCTATACTCCAACACATGCTTGACCTGGTGGTTAAGGTTTTAAACTCTGCTGGATTCCAACTGCAGGAAGACAAAGTCCAGAGGGTGCCACCTTGGAAGTGTCTGGGCTTGGAGATCGCTGCGCAGACCATTGTTCCTCAGAAACTGGAAATAGTAAGTGATCCC
>VXBS01001763.1:8092-86256 GCA_013400255.1 Sitta europaea
CGCCCCGGCCCGGCGGGGGTGATTTCGCCGCGAGGGGGCTCGGTGCCGCCGCTGTCCCCTGCCGAGGCGCGCCGCTGAGGGGGGCTCAGCGCAGCCCGGCTCCCTCCGCTGGGAGTGGGAAATGATCCTCGTCACACCGGGCTGCGCTGGGAGTGGGGGAAACGCCTCGGAAGTGCCCGAGGTTATTGCGGAGATGGTTTTTTTCTATGTAAATAATGGACGGGAGTGCGTCGGGCGTTCAGCTTTCTTTCACTTATAGCTTTTTCTGGTATTCAGATCTCAGAATTCTCGTTCGTATTATTTACTTTGGACAACGCAAACTGGGTGTTTAATTCGGCCCAGCCTTGTCGGAATATGAATGGGAAGGGAACAGCTTTTAAAGATTTTCATTGATTTGAAACATCATATATCTTTTCTCTGTTTAATAAATATTTTGTATTTAGTGTAAGTCACAAGGAGTAATTTGAAACAGTGTCGCAAAATCCGAGGCTTCATAAAGAGCATGATTATAAACGGCAGCACAGAAGATGGGGTATTACAAAACAGCGAGGCTGTAAGCCCTGTCTTGGCTGCCTGGCGGCTGGTGGCCTGTGGCACTACCTCGGCGTTGCTGATTGAGAGCCTGGGGTCTGTACCGTTCTTTGGTGGCTTACAAGTCCAAGGAGGTTGGAGCCGGTGTGCGATTGTGTCGTGATAAGGTACGGTCACAGCATGAGTTGCTGTGAGGTTGTGACTTAGTCACATGCGTGCTTGCTCCAGAGAGCAGGAGCTGCCTGGTAAGGATCAGGGGGTTGTGTGCTTGAATACTGAGGTGATGAGAAGTTGGGGGTTACAAGTGGAGAAGAATGGAATACAAGTGTGCAAGACCAGGTTGGAGAGGGCTTGGAGCAGCCAGGTCTAGTGGAAAGTGTCCTTTCCCATGGCGGGGTTGTAACTGGGGGAACTTTAAGGTTGCTCCTAACCCAGGCCATTCTATTAAGAATCTGCTTCTGCTGTGTGTGTCAGGCATGTTTGTGAGTCTCCCATGTTCAGAGGATTTGGAGGCTCATTGCTTTAGCTTCTGCTTTGCCTTGTCTGTAGAAAAAGCCTTCCAAATGGTGAAACATGGCAAACCAGGTTTAGCAGCAAAGTAGCAGTCTGTGGGGAAAAGCAGAAAGGTGATGTAAATTCAGGGAGCACAATTTAAAATTATCATGAAGGTTTTCTAGCACAATAATTTCCTTGGGCTAGGCGAGCAGAGCTTACCAGATGAGTTCCTGCTTAGTGAACTGAGGTAGAGTTCTGAAGAAGCAAGGCAGTCAGTAGGATTCATATGGATTATTTGCCACTGGACTGGAAGTCGTTGAGGGGGCTCAAGATGGGCAATGAGTGTTCCAATTTCAATTATTTGTTTGGTATTTTGAACTTTGTTTGGCACACAAAGCACTGTGTCTTAGGGCAGCAGCTCCATGTGCCTTATATTGGCCTTGTGTCGAGATGTTTGCAATGGTAGAAGCTGGAAATGTTACACAATGAAAATTAAACAATATTATACAATTAAAATTATACAACTGCTGGAAGCAGCATTGTTGAAACCTGTAACTATATTCATAGCTACTTATTCTGTATCTGAGGTTAAAAATTAATTGAAATGAATAAATGTGTTTGATTTGGATTTTTCTAGTCTCAGATCACCTTCAGAAACCCTCCAGTGCTCCCATTTGCAGCTCTTATTTCACATTGGTCGTACACAGTCCTCAGTGGTTTTCATTGGAAGGTGTAAATGTAGTGGTACCTTTAGATTTCAGAGGCTTTATTATGTACAACATGTATTTTGGTTCTTTAAACGTATACTAGAAAATCTTTTTAAAGATACTGCTCAGACTTCTATTTTAACCATCCCTCTGTTGTATGCTCAAGGTAAGCATTACAGCAAAGTAGTAATATAAAGGTATTTCAGTAAGAAGCACAAAAAATTGTAGTGTAGTTTAAGGACAAAAATAAAAAAAGAAAGCAATTTAGCCTTAAATTTTTGGGGGGTTGTTTTTTTATGTGTAAGAAGGGACTAGGGGTTTTAATTTTTAATTACTTCATTGCCATTCTCACAAACTGTAGCTTAGTTTCTTCTTGGAAAATGGTGAAGCCAAACCCTCAGTTCTGTTTCCATAGGCAGTGCTAACACCATAAGCAGGGCTTATCTTGTGCTCGTTGTGTCAGCTGTGTCTTGAATACAAGTAAATATGTCTGTGCTGCGTAAGCCCATGTTCGACATTGTGCGTTACTGGCTCAGGTTATTTGAGTCTGTGAATATTATGGCCTGGTTTAACCTGTGGTGGGTTCCAGGAGCAGAGGAGCAGTTTAGTAGTTCCCCTGTGTAGTGTTGAAGACAGTGTTCCTGATAGGTGTGCAGAGCTCCTCAGTGGTTTCATGTTTGTGTATGTGGTTTGGGAGGAATAATAAAATCCTGCATTGCTTTACCCCAGGAATTCTCAATGTTCTGGCTAGTCAGGTCAGTTATTAAGCAGGGCAGTTGTGATTTGGTCCTGCTGTGGAAAGGGTTGGGCAACTGTGCCTACTACTGTCCAAAGTAGAGTTGATGAGAGGCTTGAATAACCTCACCTAGTTTTCAGTTCTGTACTTATAAATTCTGAATTATAAATGGAATTTGATGGATTTTTAATCATTTTATCGATCATTCACTGTTTTCTATCTGGTCTTATACCGTTGTATTCTGTGGCTGGTATAGCACCATTAATCGCAGTAATCTGGGAATAACCCAGTGGGTGCTGTGGGAAGCATGGAAGGAATAGCTCTATTTTCATTTGGCTATTGTCCTTTCCAGACTTGGATGCATTTCTGTATTTACAATGGACTTAGTTCTGCAAAGGGGTTTTCCTTATTTTATGTATTATAAAGCAAGGAGAAGTTATAAATGTAATGTTTAATTTTAAAGTAACCTGTTGTTAGAGGATATGAAAAGAATGATATATACATGTATAGGTGTTAGGACACAAAGAAGGGAGTTTATTTTTTGATTTTAGTATTTGTAGATTCTGGATAATGACTAAGAATTGGATAATGAGGTTATTACTATTACACTGTTAATTCTTTAACTCTATTGGTTAAACTAGAAGTTTATTAAATGACATTTTTCTATGAGGAATGTAGAAAACAGTCTTTGTTTATATTACAGTTTATAAGAAAATATATTACAAATATGTAAACAATCAGAAAATTAAATTCCAAAACAACAGTGACTGTTACTATTCCGTCATGTATAACCCAGACTCTCTGTAGTTACCAGATGGACTAAAGGTGTGAAATGGCACGTTTTTTCCCTCTGCAAGAACTGGAGTTGTGGCTTTAACCTGTGTGTTTGAACAGAGGAGATAGGCAATCAGCGGCTTCCTTTTCATCTCTGTTTTTGTGATGAAGCTATGTGTTACACCTTAAACTGGTCAAAAGACTGGCTGCTTTGCAAAAGGGCTGGTCATATTCTTGCTCTCTCTTGTATCACCTTTGGTATTTACTGGAGGTTTTCCTGATCCAGTTCAGTTTGCTGAATAATCAGAGTACTAATCCAGCCACTCTTGTCTCTCATCTCCCCAGAAGATCAGCTTTTGCCAGGTAAGCAAGCTGAGCGAGTTCAAAAAGGTCTGAGGAGTACCAGAGACATAATTGATTTTTGTCATGTAAAAACACTGTTCTTTTCTAACAGCGACAAAAAAGAAGAGCATAAGGTCAGGATGTGTAAATAAACCTTTGCCTGATGGTCCTCTTGTGTCTTGTCGTTTGTAGAGTGTCAAAAGGTAGATGTTGTTTGCTTTTATTTTGTTCATGATTAATGCATTTTTCTTCTGTGCACTAGCCCGTGTCTCCCATCCACTTAAATGTACAGCACTGCCATATCCCTGGGGAGATTTTCCAGAGCACAGTATCACCTTGTAGGTGCTGACTACCTCTGTTAGTTTTGTTTTGAACTTCACAGCTGCTGGCTTAATTTCCTATCTCTTAGCTGTTGTATTGTTTGGACACAGTGAAGAGCTGATCTCAATTTACCTTCTCCATTCAGTTGATTTTACAGGTTTCTATTGTATGTCACTGCAGCAATCTCTGTTTCCAGGCAGAAGAACCCTAGCCTGATTGATTATTCCTCATTTGTATTTTCAAACCTTGTTTTCTTTTAAGAAATATTTTCCATTCTATTATGTTCTCTTGAAAGGAAGGAGCAGGCACTGCATCCAGGATTTAAGATGCAGCCTTTCTATATTTTTATATGGTGGTTTTATTACTAATCATTTTCTAACATTATTTTTCATGCATTGAATGACTTTGAACTGATGCTTTAATCAATCTGTTGTGACTCCAGCAAGATTTTCTGAATGTTAAATGATCAGTTTGGAGCATACCACTCTATATGTGAAATAAGGACCATTTATCTTCAGACTGCAACTTTACTTGCACTGAATTTAATCTGTTATTTTATTTCTCCATTATTACTCTCAGAGGGTTTTTCTGCAGATCTTCAGCCAGTCTTTCTCTTTGCTCTCAGAATAGCTTGTATCCTCAGGAGACTTTCACTCTGCTCCTTGCCCTTTTTTCTGGACTTTATGAGTACAGTATATAGTAGAGTGCTGCAAAAGACTCTTTGCAGTCTCTCTCCCCAAGAAAATTGACCACTTATGCCCATCCTCTGTGGTCTGCTTTCAGCTGCATGTTAGTTCAGGTGGGGGGCTTTCCCACGCAGGGTTTTCTGAAGTTCTCTGGCTGTTGACTGTGCGGCAGTTCTGTCTGCCGTGAGTGCTGCTCAGGGAGAGGCTCGAAGTGCCCTGTGCCCCTCTGGCAGTGCTGCTGCCCCAGCGTGATCCCCGTCTGCAAACAGCTCGCACTGGAAATGACCCCAACAAATTACAAATTAACACTGATTTATTGGTACTGTACTGGCAGTATACAGGGGCAGGGGTTTAATTAGGATCAGCTCAGTCAGGTAAGTGCTTATGTGTGTGCTCGCTGCTCCTGATTGAAGCTGACACCTTGTGGGTTGAGCTGTAGTCTAGACTGAGGCCGTGTGTCTGTGCACGCACTTCCTATTTCAAATGGTCCCATTTGATGCTGTAGTTAGATTAGCATGGCTTGGTGTTCGAATTTGCACCTAGGTACTGATTCAGTCAATTTTGTGACTGCATCTTGCACGGTTTCCCTGTGCTGAGAGAGAGAAACAGTCTGACCTTGGGTTAGCATCTGGAATTCCTTAAACAAAGCAGTGATTAAGGAGATACATAATGCATTTATGTAAATTATTAAGGATCTAGTATACTTTTTATCCTATATATGGACTTTATTTTAATTTATTTATAAGTATCATAAATACTTAAGAGGTAACTGGAAATTCACAAATTTTACTACTGATTCCTTATAGTGTTACTATACCCTTATAGTATTTTGTAAATTCTAGAATTATTTGGAGTCTGTGTACATGTAAGTTTTCTAAATACAAATGATAAAGATCTTTAATGAAATTTCTATTCACTAAATTGATTTTTCAAATATATTCTTGAGTATTTGCCTGGGTTCTCCAGTACTGTTGTCACACGTATTAGTTTTCTGCTGAGGTTTTTTTGGACTGTCTTTGTGTGGAAACTGAAGTTAGTTGCTTATGTTTTAAATGGTTTCTTTTGGCTGTGGTAGTTTTGAAATTTTTTACTTAGCCAATAAAACTGGGGAGGGGGGGTTAGCTTCAGGTTGTGAAGGGTATTTCTACCTTTGCATAAGCAGAAAGAAAAACTTGATTTGTGTGTGTAGTTTAGATTGGAAAAGGAGGGATTGTGTCCAGATGATAAAAGACTCAACTTGGGGAGTGGTTTAAGTCTGCTTTGCTGTTCTGCCAGCTCACATGCTGCATGGCTTGTCTCTGCTTTGGTGGAGAGTTAATGTAACAGTGCTGGGAGTCTTGGGCAAGGACAGGCTGCTCAGTTGACAAAGAAGTGGTTGTAATCATTGTATAAGAACTCTACATTTACTATTTTGCTTATGTAGTTCATTCTGATACAGTTTTCCAGAAAGATATGGCCCTTGTTAGAAATTAAATTTCTTTTTTCCTTTAGCATGGATGAAAAGGTTATCAGTATATCATATGGCCCTCAGGAAAGCCAGGGAAGGTTTCTTTTCTCATTTTACAGTGCAATTGGGCTTTATCCATTGGCTGACCTAAAGAAAGGCACAAGGATTAGTGAAAATCTTTACATGGATTAGCTCAGCCACAGAGTAGAACTATGCTTTCCTGACATTTTTTAAGTAGTTGATTGGAAACATTCATTATTTGAAAAAACAAATCAGTAAAAGACCTTTTTTTTGTTACTTCTAGCAGTAGGTGGATGGAACACTCAACAGGTATTCCTGCCAATTCATGTTTATTAAATAGTCTGAGGTCACCTGTCAGTGATTGACCTCTCTGCTCCATCCCTGCACAGGTGAGCGTGGTCACACTGCTGTGAGGTAGCAGTGCCTGTGAGGGTCCAGGAGTGCTTTGAAGTTGAGAGCAGAACTGTGGGACTGCAGGGCTGCTGGTTCACAGTGAGGACATTGCTTTAAGAGGAGGGTTTTTATTCAGCATTTTAAACTGTGCAATGCCTGTATAATGCAACCACTGTAGCTGCTGCTCTGGTATTCTAAGAAACATAAGGAAGGAGTTGTTGCTTAGAAGATTGTCCATCAGGATGTCTCCTTGGTAAGTCCTTGGCTTCTCTGTGTTAGCCTGTGGTGCTGGGCTGTAGCCTGGGTTGTCTTCCTGGCCACAATGTGACTTGGTGATGTCGAGCACCACGCTCATTTGTGCTGCTGTGCCGTAGAACTGAATTATTGTAACTGAAGAGTTGGCATAATCTAGGGCTCTCAACTAATATTTTTTAGTTACTGACCTGTCATTGTCAAGATTTCAGCACAAATGTCTAAGTTGCAAAAAGGCTGGACTTTTCCAGCAGAGTGAATACAAAAGCACAGAGGGGGCTGTGGCTTTGTTTGTACAAAAGAGCTAATGAAGTAGTTCGAGTCATCTCTGCTTAAATGTCATTTAGTTTTTTCCTGGTGCCACACTGAAGAAAAATCAAGGCCTCCACTGCAGAGAGGAGTGACAATATGGGATATGTGCTGTAGAGATCCAGGTGTACTCCAGCCTGGGAACGCTGCCATATGGGAGGGTCTTTACATAACAGAGTAAAGGTTTAAAATATTTTTTTGGCCACACCGAGCAGAACCATTGCTAAGGTATTCAATATCTTTTAAATGTTTTAAATGGACTTGGTGTTCATGGCTGTCTTGCCCCTGGACTCAGTTGTGGGGCTGACCACATGGGGCAGGAGCCAGAGACAAATTGCCTGTGATTTCAAGGGATCACAAAGTTTTTCTAAGCTTCTACTAAAATGTCCCAAATAACTCAAAATCTGACCTGCTGCCAGCAAAGCTTCATGAAGCACCCCCATGCATGTGTGAGCTCTGTTGCTCTCCAAAAGCTTTTTCTCTGACCTCTTGGGCAGGAGTTCAAATCTTAGGAAATAGAAACCATGAGCATTTCTCTTGTTTCCAATGTGCAAAAGAGTTATTGATGTGGAATTGCAAAGTGTGATGCTTGCAGTTGGAGAAGCTTTTTTAAAAACTTAAAGCCAGGTTGATTTTTGTTGTTTTGATATTTGAATATGTGCTTGTCTGGACATATTGCATGTGGTCAGAGGATCTGTGACCAGACTCTTGTGACAGTAATTGCTGACTGATTTCTCTGTGGCTGTGCTCCAAGGGAAGGAGCCATCTCAGGTCTGTGATGGTTACTCAGAAGTGTTACTTACCTTAAAAGTTGTTGACTGTAGAGCAGCACTCCCTGTTGCTCAGCTAGTGTTCCAGTTCCCATGCAAGACCTCCAAAGAAGCTACAAATGTTTGCTGATCCCTCCCCCATCTTACCTTCTGATATATCTATACTTTAGGTGGCAAATGAAAGATTTTTTTTATTATTTAGTATTTTAATGATTTGACTGAATGATCTTAGAGGTCTTTTCCAATCTTAGTGTCAGACCACCTTTCTGGTTCCTCTCTGGCCTGAGACAGTCATACCAAAGCAGTAACAGAGACTTCATGAGCCTTTCTTACCAAATGTTTTTTTGCTGGTTTTATTTTGTCTGGTTGGTTGGTTTCCTGTTGATGTTGAGTATGTCTTCATTAATTCTTTGTAAATGCATAGAAATGTTGGCAACAGTTTCCAGATTTTAGGTAGCCTGATAGTCCTGTATCCAGGTATTTGAGCAGTTCATGAAATCTGAAAAACAACTGTGTCATCACCAGGGCTGCCTGGTCACGTGTACTCCAGAAGCTTCACAAAGATAATGAGCCCATCAAGCCCTTTGAATAGTGGTTGAGCTTACACTGTGAGAAATGGCTCTTGTTGTGACATTTGGTAGTAATTGCCTAAATGAAGTGTTTTCAAGGGGAATTCTGGGCCACTATGATTATATGTATGCTGCAGTGACACCACTATAAAAATGGCTTTGAAACGATTTGCAGAGCTTACCATTTGTTTTCTTGGGACAGGGGTTCTGTACCTGTTCCACGTGAAGGCATTCCATTTCTGGCAGTGGTTTTAAGTGTTAGAAAATTATATTTCCTTACTGGACATTGTTTTCCTTGGCAGTACAGTGACATCTAAAAATGTCTAAGAAGTCTGTCATTCTGCTTTTCTTTTTTTTTTAATTAACTTTGATATCCTGAAGGGAGCAGAATTTCTGTAGGAATTCCAGTGTCAGCAGTGAAGAGCAGATGGGAATGTGCAGTGCTGGGAGGCAGCACAGAAGTAGCATTTGGGAAGGGATAGTGAGCTGAGTGCTTGTGTCACTTGGGGTTGAGCTTCCGGAAGTCCTCAAGAGCTGGTTTGATCTGGGGAAAAAAGCTTTCATCTTCTTTTTTCCTTGTTTAAAAAATGTTTTGTTGAGGTTGCAAAACATACCCATGCCAGCTTTGGAAATTGTGTTGCATAGAATTTCTCTGACAGATGGAGGAGACATTCTCTGAGTATTATATTATCTGTATTTGTCAGCAGTAGAGGAGTAATGCAGGTTTTTTTCTTGGGTCTTACCAATAATAACTGCTTTTTTCCTCCTTGACTTTAATTGTTTCATTTTTCTTTAATAAAGACAGGAGTTTCTTAGCAATAAAACAGCAAAGTCTGTGATCTCTTAAAAAAAGGCAGAAATAAGAAATATGATAAAGTACATTATATGGTATAGTAAGCTTTGAAGAAATTCATAGTACAATAGAAATATGAATTTAAATCTATGCATAAATGCTGGAGAAATACCGTCAGTTCTTCATTTTCATAAAATAGCTGCTTATGCACATATTATTCAGCCGTTCAGGGAAGTTTCCTGAATATGAATCTTTCTGCTTTCTCTCACTGGTAGGTAGTAGCTGTTGGGGAAAAAAATTGAAATGGCTTGAAACACGTTGCACCAGAAAGCTTAGTTTGTTACCCAAGCTTTAATTTTCTGAACTGAAAAGTGTCATAATGCAGATATCTTGCTTTTCAATAGTTTTTTTCCTTGATGTGATGTATTAATGTTTTCTCAGATCTCTAGCCTTCAATTTGGCTATGGATTGATTATAAACATGACACTTAGGCTGCTATTTTTATCCTGTCTCCCTGTTAAAATTAAATGCTCATGTAGAGCCATCATCAGTCACCTTGTTGGCCTAGAAATGACTTAAGCAAATACAGTCTTTGTATTGTCAAAACATTTGCTAAGGAAAGGCTCACAGTGTGCAAAGCCTAATCTTTAAACATTTCATTTAGTGAAGTCTGAAGTATTTTTATCCTATCATAAAAATCACTAGATTCAAATTTTCTTTTGTATTTTTAAGAAAATCTCAAGGTTTCTGAGCAGCAGTGATTCCTCAGCTTTCAAGACTGGGGCTCACCTTTCCATCCATCAAGGGATGTCCTTGGCCTCTGCTTCCTTGCAGCAGGGTTCAATGAACTGTGTGCATCAGAGGTACAGGGAAAGCCAGGTTGTGGGGAGCAGAGGTGCCTTCCTCCTAGTGTCTTCTGGTGCCTCTGAATTCCTGGGTGCAGTTGCAGGAGGGGGATCTCTTTCTCGTCTGGCCAAACAGACAAGGCCTGCAGTGGTTTCTGGGTAGCTATTAGAAAGTTCCAGCCTTATTTTACTGGCATGCTTGTATATCCTCATTTTTAAGGTATGAACAGCTGCTGCTTCTTCCTCTGAGCACCTGCATTAACACAGTCACCACTGACCTAGTAAGAAGCTTGGTTGAGTGGAGCTGTGTCGTCTCTGATGCAGTGGCTTGATGAACAGCAATTACTTTTATTTCTGCTGATTGTGTAGTAAAAGGTAGAAAACAGCTTTCAATCAGTGATGGCGAGGGTTCTATTTTCCTCCAAACTGGCTGCAGAGGTATTGCAGGAGAAGTAACCTTGGAGCTTTTACGTCTTTCTTGGTTTCTCCTCTGATTACATCTTCATTTGAAGGAAAATCAAAACATTTAATCTCTAGCTGAGGTGAATATTTAACAGGGGTGTATCAGGTGCCAGTGTATTGAACTGCAGTGGAAAGTGTTGGTCCCTTCATTAAATGCAAAGTTATTCCATGCGGACTCAAAAGATCCCAAGAGAAACAGGACTACTTAATCCCAATATGTGGTTTAGTGAAGGAGTTGTGGAGAAAAATTTGTATTCCTGTGCTAAACAGAAGGTTCAGTTAGATCAAAGAAATTGATCTCTGACTTCACTGTATTGAGTAATATTGACATAAGAAGCATTGTGTGAAGGGCCCAAGAAGACCAAGAATACAGCCTAGAAAGAGATCATGATGGATTTACTCAACTAATCCAGACCAAGCCATTGTTTTGAAAAGAAATGAATGCCTGAACCTGTGATGATTCCCTCTGCACCCTTTGTTTCATAAAAGTTCTTGAACAAGGAGAGGAGTGTAGGACTTCTCTGCAGTGGATGGATGCTTTTTCTTTTTGCAGCTCCTAGTGTAGCTCATACACAAATGGAGCAAGTGTACATAAAAGGGCTAATTTAAATAAAATCCAAGTTGAAGTCAGCTTGAGGTCAAGAGAGAAGCATATGAGCATCTTAGATTTAGAATCATGTAATAAAATATTTTTAATGAAATTCCCAACTCTGTGAGTGATGGAAGCAGGGCATTATGTCAAAGGTTGCATGCACATTTATGAAGGTTTGTGGCAGCATTAAGGCGCACTTCTAAAGAGAAGCTCTGATATATCTCCCTGAGGAAGTGTGAAAGTCCTATAAAGTAATAAAATCGTATGAATAATCAGCACTGGAGCTCATTATCATCATAATCTGGCAAACACTCAAGTATAAGAGAACTAGAAAGGAGAGAGAGGTGATGAGGGAGGAAAGGCATGGAATTAGAAGAGAGGAGACATTAAACGGTTTAGGACTTTGCACTTTGGAAAGAAGCCACTGGATAACAAAAGGAAGTAACAGAGCTATATGAAAGGGTGACTGGTGCAGGAGGTGAGTGAAGAATAACCAGCATTTCTGAGACCATGAGGACCTGTGGTGGTTTGACCGGAAGTGAGTTTTTTTCCGGATTCAGTGGTCAAACCAATAGGTGCTCAGGTTTGAATACTGGCATCTGGTGTGGCCACTGAGGATAAGGATCCGCCTCTGAGAACACAGGGGGTTAAAAGCAGAGAACTCCCAAGAGAACTCTCTCTTGGTTCCGGTCTGTGGAAGAGCCCAGACCTCCCCTGCCCAGCTGCGGGCTGGCCGGGGGAGGGGAAGCCATGCGGCCTAGCCAGGTAGGCCTTGGGCAGAGAGGGGGAGAAGAGTTCTTACAAAATTGGAAGGGTGGAAGAAGAGCAAGAACTCTAAGAGACATCAAGCAACCCTCTTCCCCCCCACCCCTCCCTGGAGAGAGAGGAAAAAAACTGTGCCTGTGCTACTTTAAAATTTGCTATCAGCAGCGGCGGCACAGCCGAAAGAGAAAGGGGGGGCAGCACCCGGCCGGCTATCAAGCTGTGGGAGTTCTAAGTAGACACCGCTCAAGGTTTTAACCCTTGTCGTAAATAATGGAAACTTTACAAATGCTGTTCCTCCTGAATGTGAAGGAGAAGAAGGATGGAAGTAAAAGAGAGAGAGCTAAGAAAATGTGATGAGAGTCCGTGTAGGTGAAAGACTGTAAGAAGATGTTGAGAAGAATCTTGGGTGGGAGGAGATGATTAGAGTGGCCTTTAGCTGGACTTTTCTTGTATAGCCATGGACGGACCTAGTTTGCTCCGTGACACAGAGACTGTATCTAGGGAGAGGCGTTGGCTTAGAGCCAAGAATAGACAGAGGAGTGATGTGAGCAGAGATACAGAAGAAAATCTCTGTTCTTGAAGCCCCTCGGCCCCAGGGGGTGAAATTTGGGGGGGACTAGTGTCCCGGAATTGGAGACTGTCATTCTTGGAACTGACCAAAGCATCTTTAAAGAAGAAACCCTAGAAACAGTTCTGGTCCATGCGACAGTGGTGAGAGCACTGGACATGGATGGCGAGGTCACGTTATGGTACAAGAAAGACTCTTATATCTCCTTAAAGAAACTGAGTGTTGATTATCAGAAGAGTGGTAATAGATTGAGAATGAATTATGTAAAAAGAGGGTAACAAGAATGTAAATTCAAGTTTTGTTTTGCTGTGTTGTGTTGAGATCTTGAGTAGGGGGAGGAGAAGTGTTTTTAAAGTTTTCATTCCCTTCTGTGTGTGTTTTTTCCTTATGTATTGTATGTAATAAAGTTTTTCCCCTTTTGTTCTGAAGTTTAGACCTGCTTTGTTCTGTTTTTGGTCACATCTCACAAGAGACACCAAGGATAGAATATTTTCATGGAGGCATTGGCTTTGTGCCAGCGTCGAACCATGACAGGACCATTGGGACATCCAATAAAAATATAGCTATAAATCAGACAGATGGAAAATTTATTTTATACAGTGTTTTCACAATATTAACCATTGCCAGAGAACAAAGTGGAAGCCAAAAGCACAGAGGAGTCAAAGTTAGAAAAAGAAACTGAAGACAGGTGACATTTAATTGTATCAACAAACATACATTATCATACTTAGCTTTGAGGAAACATGAAAATCCTGTGCCACTAAGTGATAAAGCAGCATTTTAAATTCAGCAGAGTGAGGTAATGCAGTTGGAGAACAGCTGCCACTCTGTGTGTACAATGATGAGCTCTGAATTGCTTTTCCAGTCAGAGGCAGAGCTGGGGGTTATGTTAGGCAGTTCTATCAAAATACTATCTCATTGTTTAGAAAAGCAAATTGAAGGTTAGATGCTTGTGGAAAAATAATAGTGATCAAACTAGGAAGCAGTGGTGTGTAAGCTCGCAGTGCACCTGTGTTGTGAGTGCTACATGAGTTCTAGTCCCATCGTTCTCAAAAACCCAGAGAAACTGAGAGAAATTCAGAAAAGGCTAATGTGAATGATCAAAGGTGTGCAATGAGTTCCTTGTAAAGAAAGATAAATAGATCAAAGCTCTTCAGTTTCAAAAAGATGTCTTTGAAGAGGATATGATGGAAACACAGTCTTAGAAGTATGGCATGTATGTGAACAATTATCTGCTGTTTTTCGATAAAAGGACTAAGACCACCAAATGGAAATAGTAGGTGGCAGGCTCAAAACGAAGTGAGATATTTCTATAGTGGGAGCAGGACCTCCTCCTTTCTGTTTGGCATCATGTTTTTAAGCTGTTGGAACAATTCCATGGAGTTAAGCTGATTTATTCTGCAGTTAACACTTCATCAGAATGCTGTTCATGGGGCTTTGTAAGCTTAGCTCTAGAGCTTTGTTCACAATAGAAATCCTTTCGAATGGTGGAGTAGGTATATGAAGGCTGGCAGGCTAAAATGACCCCTCTGATCAATTTTTATTGGGAAAACAGTGCAACTTCTCAACAAAATATTATAGTAGAAATACCTGGTAAAGTTAAATACAGTTCCTGCAGCTCAGGACGTACAGTCTTGCCTTGTGTCTGGTGTTTTCAGCTCGTGATTGGAGTATTAAAACTTCTGTGACAGCAAGGCCTAATATACCCTCTTTTTCTGACCATTAGCTGGGATGGTGGCATTTTCTTACTCTGTGGTAGTAGTTCCAGCTGCATCTACTGCAGAAATATGACATTAAAATACCAACCAGTTGCAGTAGCGTTGGTTCGGGATTGCTCCACAGGAGTCAGAAAAGCAAGGTGGTTTTGGATTCATGGAAACCAGCTATGGTTTCAGTGTACAGGTGCTATTTATTTGTGGTTTGCTACCTGTGCTTTGTTGTGTTCGCATATTTATTGACAGACTTAATTTCTTGCCATTTTAGGCCAGTTTAGCACCTTGCTAAACATTTCTTTACTGTATTGGTAAGATAAATTTCACTAACTTCAACTCAAACTACTCAAGTGAACTGTGCTTTTGAGTTGTAATTAACATTTGCTCCTGGCCTGCAGAAGGGCATCTGGTCACAGAAGCCATGTCGTTATTTCCAGTTCATTAAATAAAAGCTATGACCTTAATCTGCAAATCCTTGAGATACTTGGAGTTTGAAAGAGAAGGGAGTGGAGTGCTGGTATTGCTGAGCTAACCCCTCATGGTCACTTGTGTGAGCACTTACTCTCGAGGACCTTGTGTCTCACTGGGGGCACCTTGCTCCTCAGCAGGGCAAGGCTGTGCTAGAGACTGAATGGAACTCCTGAGGTGCTGAGGTTTGGAGGTAAAGTGAGATACTATTATTTTACTTTTAAAGTGTTACTGTGATCCAGAGTAATTGTGTTACTGACGTTTCACAGATAACTAAATGTCCTATGCTCTGTGGGTGTTCTCAGACCTCTCCACTAGTCAGCTAAAGCTCATTAGCTGAAATTGAAGTGGATGAGGTTAAAAGGAGTATCCACTCTTTGATTCCCTCATGGTGACTTAAACAAATATGATATTCTTTACAATTGAGTTCGGCACCTGATTGTACCACAACTCACCTGACTAGTACTGTCTTTCTTACATCTTATGGTATGACTACCCTTCTTCAGAACACCTTAAATACTTTCTGAGGATTATTTTGGATGCCACAGCTATAACATTGGAATACTGGACATGGGGTATGTAATACAGCTGCCATTTTCTAAAAGGGTATGGCAATGAAGCTTGGAAAAAAGGGGGGAAAAAGACTAGTGTTGGAGTGAATAAAATCAATACAAAAGTAATTAGGGCTTTCATGTTAATATCTGAGATGCCTGCATCAGTTTAAATTCTGCTTAAAGGTTAATATGGGAGAAACGTGCAAGTAATGTTACAGAAAGGAAATACTAGACCAAGTAAAAGTATTTGATAATTTCTTCACAGGTGAGTGTTGGCAAGCCAACCTGTCTTTAGAGAAGATATTGTCAGGCTTTTGTAGGGTTGAGGGTGGTGGTCTAATCCTTGCTGTTTGCCAAGGGCATTGGAAAGTTCCTTCTCTGGACAGCACATGTGGGCAATGGGAGTTGTGACTGCTCAGAGTTGTTTAAAAGGGCTGTCAGAAAGACTTAGCATTTGACAAAATCTCCAGGGTGTGTTACTTTATATTGTATATTGGGGGGGGGGGTGTAATAGTGGGGTCAAAGAGTATTCTGTACTAATAGGTCAAGCTCTTGATAATTTTTGTAACTCAAGGAAGGAGAGGCACCAAGATTTCATGTGGGCAAGACTGCCTGATTGTTTTTCTGCAGCACAGAGTGTGAGAATAAATAACTTCTGTATTCAAAAGGAACAGCAGTGTTTCAGTGCACTGGTGAAGAAGCTTCTACAGCACTCGGGAGAGACAGACACTGCCTGAAGTACACATGGACATACAGGCAAAGGGGAATTTTTAGGTGCTCTTCTTTTGCTGTATCCTTGACATTTGCTCTTGAGCTGAATTAGACTGGATGATGCAGTACTCAGATCTTGTACAGTTCTTCATGTGTTCTTTTTCTGGAAAATATTGAACATTTTTCAGAGTTGGCAATTAATTTAATATTAAGCCTGTTATTTTGATATATTAACATCTGCCCTGAAAAATCTACCAGGAGATAAATTTCTGCTCCAACTATGCCTTTAATGTGAAGTATCTGAGTTGACTCTTTATACATTATAAAACAGTTTTAGAAAGGGAATTTTTAAATAGTTTTGATGTGTTAGTTTTCATTTTTCTTTTTTTTCTGGCCTATGATATTTTCAGGTTATAAATCTTATTGTCATACCACTTAAAGCAAGGGGAAATTCCCATTGGATAAAAGGAAACTACTTTTGCAAGAAAAATGGTATGTAATGGTAGAATCTACAGACTCAGAGATTTTCAAATCTGTAAGGCCATGAACAACTGGATCCAGCTTTGAAATTACTCTTGCTTGGAGAGTAATCACTCCTCCAGAAATCACTTCCAGCCTGCATGGTTCTGCAATTGCATACAGGTCCCAAAAACAGAAACCTTCCTGTGTTCCTGCTATGCTTCACATTTTCCTGAAAAAGAGGTTATGAGCAGGCTTCTGAGAAACTTCCTCTTAATTCTTAATTGAGGAATTAGTTTTCGACTTTGGTGTAGTCAGCTTTTTCTGCCACTGTTGCTTTGGTGTGGTGCATCCTTATCTTATACTGATTTCTAGGGAATGAAAACAAGAATTGATCTGCTCTAACCAAACCATTCTAAACATGGAAGGGTTAAACATAAAACCTGTATGGTGGTTCAGCTTTATTCAGGACTAGTGTGTTAGAACTAAATCAATTGTATTTGGATCTTCAGTTAGTTTTGAAAGAAGTAAAATCTTTGTTTTAACATCTTCAGGGGTCTGTTTACAATAACTGCATGTCCTAGTTGACAGTTGTTCTTGGGATCATGTATTTCCATTGTAAGATATGTGATGTGAAAGTGTCTTAAGCTTGTGAATGTTTGCTGTATTCCAAATGAACAAAACTGAATTTCACTTAATAGCAACTGCCTTAGCTTGCACTGTTATTTCTTAATGAAAACTAAACTCTGAGTTGATCTAACCCAGGGACTTCAGCATGGAGAAGTTTGGGTGAAGAAAAAAGAAGTTATTGCTTTTACCTGATAGTTATTGCAAGCAAAAGCTATGCGGATTCAGCTTACCTTTCTAAAAATTGCTATTTTTTTGGTATAAGTTGTTTTCCCAGTCCAGTTCACACAGTAGGTAGCTTCAGGTTTTTATTTTGATCACTCAGATTTTAACAGGAATCAGTGTGGGGGTGAATAAGGAAAGGGAGGGAAAGAAGGATGGAGAAAAAGGGAAACGAGTTCTATTGGCATTTTAGGAATGCAAGGGCTTGGATCTTAAAAGTCTGGGAGGATGTGCCTGCTAGACTTTTGCAGATCTCAGGCAGTAACGACCAGAGCTTTTACAGGAAAACTCTCAAAACTCTCAAGCAGCCAGAACTAAGAGCATCCACTTGAAATCTGTAGAGAGCAGGTTGGGTTTGGATGAACATGGAAACCTGGTGAGTAAGATTTCCTCCTTAGGCCTATCTGACAGAATTTGGGAAAGAGTGTTTGGTACAGAGTGCCATCTGCTTTTGACTTCCAGCTGCTTGCAGTAAAGCATTCCTAATTCTATGAAAAAACATCACTTGCCTCCTAATGGTATTTTAGGTATTTGCTTTATATGCAGTTTTATAACTGACTTCAATAACAGGTCATTCTTACAAGTGATGTTTGGCTTAACTAGCTGGTGTTTTCTGTCCTATGTCTCTATTGTATTCATGCAGGTATTTGCAAACAGCCCCTGTAATTTGTAAGAGAGGATGCTTATGGTGGCTGAAAGAAAATGTAGTCCATTGCTGCATCACAGAACCACAGACTGGTTTGGTTGGAAGGGACCTCAAATATCTCATTTGAACCCCAGTGCCATGGGCAGGGATACCTTCCACTGGACCAGGTTGTTCAAAGCCCCATTCAACCTGGCCTTGGGCACTTCCTGGGGTGTTTCTACCCTCTCTGAAATAAGACATTACTACCTGTTTTATTAAAAGGCTCTATCCTTTTCAGAAACTTATAACATGAATGTCCATGGTGATGTATATTCATTTATAGCTCTGGTTACTTGTGTTGTATTTCACAAAGTAGTTTTGTTAAAACTGTATCTGAAGTCTTGTAAACCCGCACAAACTGTATGTAACTTTCCCACGAACCTCTGAGCCCCTTTACCTGACACCACCTGTCCTGGAGTCTGCCCCTGTTGGGCAGCAGACCCTCCCTTTCCCCTCCCCCTTTTCCAAGCAGACAAAACCACCTGGCCACGTGGCCAGCTCGCTCTTTTTCCCACCACGTTTTCTATGGAGTCTGAATAAAGCAGCAGGACTGCACCTGGAGGGGGGGGAGTGCCTTTTAGTCTTTTATCCTTGTCCTCACCACCATTTCTCCTCTCAGGGACTGGAGCTAGCCCGGCTGAGACCCTCAGAGACCCAGAAACTGTGGCAACTTGTATCCTCAGAGCACCACGAAGACTCTAGCGAGTTTGCAAGTGTATTTCCCTACCCTTTTGTATGTGATCCTCAACTTAGACTGCAGGTTTTGGAAGCAGGTTCCAGAGGTCACTGCATGTCTGGTCCTCATTACCTGAGTTGGTTCTAATGTTTATGCAACTGTCTGATAGGCTTCTTCAGCTCACTAAACCAGCAGAAATCTTGCCTGGAAAAAAGTCTATGTTACATCTGCTCATGTTGCAGTCAAGCATGCCAGACGTTCCCCAAGGCAGGGTTTGGTTCCTGGCTGCAAGGGGACAGAGCAAAGGAGAGAGCTTAAGAGTCTGGGTTTTATTTTAGAGGCTGTGAGGTGAAACTCTAGTTCCTCTATATGTTCCAAAATAATACCCTATAATGAGGCAACTCAAATTAGCAAAATTAGAGTTCTGTCTTATGTTCTGTATACTCTCTATCTAGATGGATTTGATTTATCATACCCTGAAGCTAAGTGCAGGTCCTTGCATATCATCTGGCAGTGTCCTGAGCATGTACATTATCTGCTCTGTGATTCAGCTGAAGAGCTAGCACTGCCCAGATACCTTGCTTTCTTACAATCCAACCTCAAATCAAGATCCTTGATTGTTTTAGAGAAAAGATGGCACACAAGGAGCCTTTTCAACAGTCAGTTCACTGATCCAAGTGAAAGGTAGTCCTGGAAAAAACACTTGAGGGAGAGGGTAAGAAGATCTGATTTGTGATGTTACTGTGTAATCATCAGCCTGGTGTGAGGGAAGGAGAGGAAGGAAGTTCTGTCTTGTGTAGGGAGGGAGTATTGCTTTTGGCAGAAACTCACAATTGTATTAAATGAGTAATGAAATTACCTCCTGGATTTGTCCTGAATGGTATATCCTGTATCCATTACTGGTTTTAACTGTACTAAGTGGAGATTCCTTTCCTGGCAGCTGCCTCAGGAGGCACATGCAATTCCTTGACACATACAAGGATGTTTTCTGCTTGGAAGCAAATTCACAGACTGGAAATGATGAAAGGGACAGCTGTGTGGCAGTTGCAATGGTCTGAAGTAATGGCACAGATACTTGAGAAGAGGTTGTCCTTCAATGACATGGATTGGCCCAAAATGAAAAAGCTCATTCTGGGAAGCTTAAGAAGCAGTGCTACATGCATAAGAGGAATATTTCCTTAATGAAGAAGGAGCAGAAAGCATATAATAAACATCTTATTTTAACAATTTGTTTTTTCATACATTGTGCTCTTAAAATTTGTGTCAGTCCTGTGAGTGCCCCTTTTGCAAGCAATCTGCAGCTAGAGCAGATTAACGTAGTGAAACTGCATCCTGAGACTTATGTCTGTCTTCTGTGTACTTCGATATTCTTATTAACGATCAATATTTAATATTGAACTTGCTGTAATAAAATTTACAGACCATCCCATGTCCACCACGGTGGATAACTTGGAATTGGAGCCTTTAAAGCATTTGATCGGCTTTTGCCTGGAATTATACTACTTTCTGATGGCCAAAATCCATTTTTTCAAGTTTGAGTGAAGAAGAAAAACTTGGGCTTGCTCTGCGGAGACTATGATTTAGATGTACATACAGAACAGTGAAAAGGCTCTTCTTTAGCTGGATGAGCTGAACCAGGGGCATTTGTGTCTTAGCTGCTGAGGAGCATAACTATTTGTTCTTCCTGAACTTTGCATATGTCTGTGATGATTTTAAAATTTGGTTTATTCAGACTGCACATATATTTGTGTGTGTATATTACACTGTACATGCCAAGAGATCACCTTCACTAGTGAATATGTTACTACGTTGTGTTTAGGTTGTACCATTTATATATTTGAGCAAACACAAAGTTTAAGTGCAAGTTACCCTATAATTTTTTTTCTTATGCATTTGATTTCAGTATTTTTCTTCTGTCCCAGTAGTACCCTACACAAATGAACTAAAACATATCAATCAAAAATTGCATTAGAAAATATGAAAGCTGAGGTCTGACTAATTCTTTGTGTATCTATACAATAACTTAAATATTGGTTCCTCAAACAGACAGCAAGAAGTCTCAGTTTGGTGTAATGGTTGTATTGTGGAATGGTTTGGGTTGAAAGGGCCCTTAAAGGTCCATCTTCCGCTAGACCGGGTTGTTCCAAGCCCCATCTCACCTGGCCTTGAATCACTACAATTTAATGTTTAGTAACTGGTGAAAATGCAATTTTTCAGTAAGATAAATAAAATGCAAAATCAGCATTAACTTTCAATAAGTTGAAATGTGGTATTTTGTAAGATGCTGAGGTGAGAAATGTGGGACTCCAGGCTGCTCTTCAAAAATATTGTTTATTGCATAGAAGAAGTTACAGCAATCTTGAGTACAGAGCCACACCTATAAACTGCCACCTACAGCTTATAGGCATGCCTAAAGCCACTTTTGTTCTGGTTACAATGCATTATATATTTTTCTTTGCTGAATATCTTAATACATAACAACCAATCAGCATCATACACACTTCTACTATTACCTATAGTCTATCATAACTACTAATATTACTGTATTATGGTAGTAACTAACCAATCATATGAGTTAGTAAGTTATATTTTAAGCTTAAGGCTTGTTTTTCTGCAATGGAAAGTTCTTCTTACTTGGGAAAAACATTTTCTGTTTGCATATGCTTTTTGAGATTTATCTTTACTTGATAAAAACATGCTTTTGTTTGTAGACAACTTATCCTTTGCTCTTAGCCATAAAATCTCTTTCTATCACATCTCAACCTTTGTCCAGTGACCACCAGTCACTGAGCTTTTGTTCTTCTATATCAAAACTTGCTTTCATTTCTAAAGAACCCTTCACCAAGCATTCATATCCATAAAACCTCCCTGTTAAACTTTCATCTTCCCCAACAGTATTTAATGATAAAAAAATCATTGTTCAAATCTCATTTAAAGAGATTTCCAATTCACCTTGCTCTAGAACACTTTACTTTGCTCAGTGCAATATGTATTTGTGTTTGATTATTTTGGGGTTTTTTTCGCTTAAAGTGGGAAAACACAGTCAGTTAGTTGGAAACATGGCTGAAATGAGGCAGAAAGAGCTTGAAAATAAAACTGCAGAGGAAACTGAAGGATCTGGTGGAAAGCAGACAGATTTCATTGTAAGCTGCTTAAGAGCATATTCCTGCTGAAGACAGCATTTTTCCCCACTTGCCTGGTATCACATGGGTAGGTGTGTGCTGGGGAGCAATTGAGGTTAGCTACACATTGTGCGTGCTGAAGGGTGGGGACACAGGACAAGGAGGAGATAGCAGGAGGAGAAGGTGCTGTGAATGCCTTGATGGTGACAGTGCTGATGAAGAGCTACACATGTTTTGGCTTGGACAAACATCTAGCCAAAACCCTTAAGAACCCTGTCTGGTGCCTGGGTGGGACCTCCTGAACTACAGGGCTAGCAGAAGTAGGTGACTTAGTAGATATGAAAGCATCTTGGAACAGATCCATTTGAAGGGCTCTGCGGTTTAGTCTGAGCTGTGTGAGCGCTGACACTGGGTAACATAGTTGTTGTTTTAGAGTGATGCCACCGGGCCTGAAAGGACATAGAACATTATGTAACATGAGTGGTGGTATCAGTCACTGCTTATTTAATTTGCCTTGGGGAGGAGGAAAATGCTGCAAAGCTGTTTGAAAGAGGTACCATGATCAGAAGAGACTCTTTCAAAGCCAATAATTTGCACAATTTTCATCAGAGAAATTTCAGTTTATATCATGGGTGTCCCCACTCTAAAACTTCTTGGACTGTCTTGTGTAGGGGAGCTCAGCATAGTTCAATGTTTTCATGGGCACTGTTCCAGATAATGTAAAACACTTTAAAGACTTCTACAACACTCTTGCTTAATCAGCCCCATAGTCGATACCTGTTAATTCAGGTGATCAGCAGGGACAGTGTCCTGTTTGCTGAGTTTGGTTACACCCATGACAGTGATAGTGTAAGGGTTAAAATGTTAGTAAAATTCATGTTAGCTGTAGAGGAAAAGTTAGAGATGTTCTGAAAGCCAGGCCCAAAGAATGGCTGGTATTCAGGGAGATGGTACGAGCTGTCCAGTATTTGGGTGGTGTAACAAAAAGATCTGCAGTTACAGGGATCAGTATCAAGGAGGGGGTTTCTGTGATATCTCTAGATAAGACTGGTACATGGTCGTATGAGGATAAGCAAATTGTTATGGAGCAACATAGTTAAGGTAGTTATAGAAATCATTACTTAACCAAAAATCTATTTTTAGTAGTCACTGAAAAAGTATAAAAGTGTATCCTGTAAGCAGCTAAATCAGAACTGAGATTTGGGTAGAGGTACCCCCGGTTCTCTGCGCACTTTAATAAAAGCACCCCATGTAATCATTCTGAGTGATTATGTGTTCTTGAACGCAAACCGCAGTAGGACACTGCTTTTAATTAAAATTGAATTCATCCAGAATTAATGGAAAGATTGACACAGACCTTTTCCTTACAAAACCATTGTTAAATGTAGATCTTGTTTAAACACCTTAGAAATTGTATGCACCAGCTGGCATTTCTGTCCTAGTTGTAGCTCGGATTTCAGGGATGTAAAATGATGGTGGGTTAGGAAGCTGCTATTGCTTTGCTCAAGTGCAGTGATGCCTTCAAGAGCTAGGAATAAAACAACACACTTTTGAGACAATATTAGTATAGGAGGTAATATAAAGGCTGGTCTTTATTGGGGGCCTCCAGGGGCAGATATGGAAAAATGCCCACCTCCACATAGGGTGAATACAGTTTTGTAAATTTAGCAAATTAGCATAATTGACAAGAATCCCCAATTAGAAACACAAGTGATGAGGTAATTTCTTCCTGGTCTTACCCTTTTCTGAATTCCCCCCCCCCCCCGGCCTTAGATAAGAGCTAAACTTTGTTTATGAAAATGTGTCTTGAAGAGCTGGTTTCAGCCTTGGCTCCCAGAGAGCCTAACCTTGGGCTCCACAGGGCTTGGAGCCTCTGGAATGTGTTTTGTCTTTCTGCCTATCAAGATAGGGAAAAGTACTGGTGCTAACTAGGAACTATATAACTATGCAACAATAGTCTAAAGAGCTATGACTATATATGAAGGAAATATAAAAGCAAAAATAATTTTGGCAACAGTGGAAGCTGATGAACTGTGCTCATGAAGCAGAACAGAGTTTCTTTCTGTGGAAAAAGACAGTTTGTCTTGAAGGTGGAGCACCATGTGGCACATTCCCAAAAATACATGAGCTGGAATGCAAAGTGAGTAACCTTGGAAAATATTTTGAAACTGAATTTGGGCCCTTTGGCTATTTCTCTGGAAGTTTACCATGTCAGCCAGCATTTTAGTATAGAAAACAGAGTAGCCTGTGCAGGTTTTGGGAAGCACATTGTTGTCCAGAGTCTTGCGCAGGGCAGAGGAGCAACAGAACAGGAAGAGTCTCAAGGCCCATAAATGGAAAATTAGCTGAGATCTGTATGCCAAGACTCTGGTCTGCCTGGCCAGGCTGAGGAGCCCTGCCAGGCAGCTGATTTTATCATCTGTGTGGAAGAGCATCACAGGAAGCACAGGTAGTAGGAATCCCCTTATAAAGAAAGGGAGAAGTTGCAGTGGAGAGTTACACAGCACACATGGCTGAAGAAATTAATGCCTGAGCAGCAAACCTGCAGGCCATGGGTAGTGTACTTTGGTTCTGGCATGGTTTACAAATTGTGGGTTTGTTCCCATCTTCCTTTGCATACCTGGGAGCAACACTTATGCTTTCCATCTTATAAGACGTAGCTGGCTTGTCGTGGCGTGGTTCTCAGGAAACTTAGATTGTGATGGCTGCGAGTCTCTAGAGAGGAGCTTCTTCAGCTTGCCTCTGTTGTCTGCCAAATGAGGGAGCATGTGTTTAGGTACGTTTAATGCCATGTTTTGTAGCATAGCTTGACAACTGATGGGTGTGGTTTTGTACGTGATGTAATTTTTTCTCGGTGTGGTTAACGTACAAAGCAAGAGTGTAAGTGGCTAGGGAGGTAACAAATTATAAGCTGTAGTCAAATTGAGGTGAAAATCCAAGAATTTTTGGCCTTTGATTGGAAAGTTTTGTTGCCCTGAATTCCTAAGTAGTGTGGAGATTTTTGTACCTCCATAAGAAAACAGATATGAATTAAAGATGCAGCTTTTGCAGCTCCTAACCCTGCAGGAAGCACTTGTGCCAGAGCTTCAATGATCAGAAAGTGAAGCCTCAGAACATACAGATATTGCAGTTCACACTCAGTGGGTCCAAGCTTGTAGTACTTATGCTCTTGACTTACTGAATTTTACACTGATTTCTTTCTTTGTGAATTGAAATTATGTAAATTGAGAGCAGTCTTGTCTTAAAGTAAAGATGCAAAGTCATATTTAAGGTCTTATTTATAGGTAAATGGTTTCTTTCTTGGGCTCACCTGCCTTGTTTTTTTGCAGGCTTCTGTCTTCTACCCTGATTCTAGTCTCTGTGCTTAATAATTCACCACATCTTTCCTGGATTGTTGACTTACTGGTTTTCAAAGAGTATAGAATCTACTTCAGCCTTTAGGAGACCTTTGGAAAGGGATGGGTAGTTTCAGTTAGGGGATTTGAGTGTGTTTATAGTAACATATAAATAGAAGCAAGAGGAATACTTGCAAAGCAGGTGGTACTGGGCCATTTATAGAAAAAATGTATGATTTATACATGGATTATTTCAGGCAAACCTTTTGCTTTGCCTGTGGCCTGACTTCTTGAAGAGCAGCCTGGAGTCCCACATTTCTCATCTCAGCGTCTTACAAAATACCACATTTCAACTTATTGAAAGTTAATGCTGATTTTGCATTTTATTTATCTTACTGAAAAAGTTGCATTTTCACCAGTTACTAAACATTAAATTGTAGTGATTCAAGGCCAGGTGAGATGGGGCTTGGAACAACCTAGTCTAGCACAAAATCTTTTCAGTATTATGAATATTTATGTTGCTTTGTTGTGGTACTTTAAACTTGCATTCAGCTTATGAAATGACGTGTTTGTCTCTTTAAATAAAAGGAGGAATGGAGGGAGAAAATTCTTTCCTGGGCAGACAAGTCTGCAGAGCTTTTACGAGGAGTCTTTAGCACGGTTGGAACAAAGGATAGCCCAACTCACCAATACCTCACCCTTTCCTTTGCCTCTGCACTTGGAGATATGCTCTGCAAAGGTCTCTCTACTACAAAGCATCTTCTTCTGAGAATTTTTTGCAGCCTTTTTTTCTCAAATCTGTTAGTTTGCCCTGTTTCAAACCAAAACACATTTCTGTTAGCGTAGCAGGGTGCTCAGATGAAGTTGTGGCAAATAGTCTTGTAGAGGTAGTAGATTTTATGCTGTAATGACAAATTACCCAGATTTAATCTAGGGCAATTGCATTGAGCTTGCTAAAATGTTGGGAAAAGTACGTGCATCTGCCAATGGAATATCTTCTGACCAGATTAAAATGAAGTCCTGAGGCTGTGTCAGCTGTTTTCTGGAGAGCTCACTAGTGAGTAGATTGGGAAGAGCTGGTTCAGCAAGCTAAAAATGATTGCGAGTGGTGATGGGGACCCCCTGTGCGATTTCCTTCAAAAAGTGTTAAAAAAACTTTACAAGCTAGGTGAATAGATATATAATCAAAATGTTTGGGAAAAAAAATCCACCATCTGAGGCTGTGCAGTTTCATCTTTCTGTGTGATTTTGATATGCTCTCAGTTGAGCAGTTCTCGATAACGTCCTGGCTCACCTCAGAATTTGGTTCCCACTGGAGGGATCCTTGGTAGGTCTTACTTCTAGGTGAGAATGTGCTATGAGCTAAGTAGCTTCCAGGCTGACTGTGCTGCAGTCTCCTGCAGAGCAAGTCTCTTACTCTTCTGTGAACTTCTCTACAGAGGTTTTCACAGCTATTTGAACCCAGCTGGTGTTAAGGAAGGTTGTCTCTTCTGTCTCAAGGAAGTTTCACATAATTCTCAGCACTCAAATCAGCAGACTTTTTTTGTTGCTACCGAGCTTGCTTTAAGGAAGGGGCAGCATGCAATGCACATTATGGCTAACAGCAGCTTGCCCTAGAGATCCCTGTTCCCTTGAGACAGCATTTGGAGTAATAGTGGACCAGGAAGACAGACATCAGGTTAATTTCAGGGTTGTTTCAATACTGTTTATTGTGTGCAATGTAGTTGCATCTAGAGACCAAGCATTAAATCAACATTGATGAGATAAATGCATTTGATAATCCTTGCTGTCAACCCCTACAAGGTTTTTATTCTTCTCATATAATAGATGATAAACAATGTGGTGCATGGGTACGAAATGTGTATCTCCCCTTCTCTAGACTTTGCACACTTCATAGACATGCTTGTAATGACAGCAAAGGTGTGTACCTGGACAGGTTTGTGTAGGATGCATCTTAGGCCTCTCTGGGACTTTGTATAGCTTGGGGAAAACTAAGAGAAATATCTGCAAGGCTATAACAAAAGTTTCTTTGATCAATCTAATGCAGAGAAATTGGTGCTTTGAGGTGTTCTTTGGTCAGCCACAGCTCAGTAGAGAGGGGTTATTATATTGGTGCCGTCCTTCTCTGTAGATTCTGATTTAGGCAAAAATGCAAGGTGTGGACCCGAGACTCTGGAAAACACCCACGTATATAAAAACCTGCAGAGGAAGGTGGCTGGTGTATGCATAGTTTTTTAATTCCTTTGGGTAGAGTGGACAACTTCTTTGTTTCTTGGGTGACCCCAAGAATAAACATGACCTTCTTGCCTGCCACCAGTGGGTCTCTTTTCAAAGAAGCATAAGAGAAGAGATATGCTCTCCAACTAATAAGGTGAAGGTGGTCATTCTAGTATGTGTCACCTCTCTGTACCTTATCTGCAGGTAACTTCTGTGATGCTTGTTTGAAATTCCTTTTGTGTCTGTAACCTCATGCGATGCTGTCTTGGAGGGAACTTGGTAGATGTTGAGCTCTTGATCAGTCCCAGTGTTTATGGAAGTTGTAATTCCTTAGTAGAAATATTTTATTCCATAATGTCTTAGCAGTATGACAGTAACTAGCTTTCCTGGGGGGCTTACAGTGCACTACGTAATGGCTCTTACTCCTCTTCTGAATAAAAATTTGTGCGGAATGAGGGGGTTGTTGCCTGTAGATTAACTGGTTTCTTGAAACTCTCACAACTGGTATGTTTAAAATCAAAAAAAGTCTGAAAAAGAAAAATAATTGAGTTTCCCAAAGCAAAGGAGCTAAAGGAGATGGACGTTGCTATGGTTGATTTTCAGAGGGAAAGGCATTTCGTTTTGGTTTGTTTTGTGGCAGACTAGCTTCAGCTTCACCAGTGTTAGTCCTGGAACAAAGGGTGCAGCTTTGCACAGCATTTGGAGTGAGGGGGACCCCTACTCCCCAGCACGTTTGTGTTGAATTAAGGTGGATTGGAACACAGTTGTTCTTTTTCCACTGTTTTTCTTCTGTGGTTAATAGCCTGTAATATCTTAGATAAAGGATTTGATTTGTGATGATATTCAAAAGTATTTTCCTAGCACACTCAGCTGATGCCCAGGAAATCCACCACATGCTTACTTCTTTTCCATCAAATGAAGTTGATGACTTCATTTATTTCATCTGCAGTAATGGGTACAATTTTCCTGAACAACCAGATAGCCTGCACCATCAGGTGTGATCATCTCTTGCCAGAGACCTTTTAATGTTGCTTCAGGTGCTCACACTAGATATTCTGTCTGGAAACACAGATAGAGTGTCTAGAGTGAAAATCAAATGCCTTGTAAACTCAGCCATATTGTTCCTTCATCTTCATTACTGTATTTATACTCAAAGATTTCTCCTCTGGCTCTGTGGCAGCAGCAATTTCCCACAGACACATGGCAGCTTCTTATACTGTTGATTACATTTTTTTCTTACCTTTGCTGATAGAATGATGGTTTGGGCTGCCAAGCTAAGAGTGTTATCTGCACATGTTCCACTGGACAAGCAGTATCTAGGGCCTTTTTTATATCTCACCCTGTACAGCAAGGGCTACTCTGAGTTCTGGACTCTCTTATGTTCTGCCAGCAAGGGGCATGGGTCTCCACGCCTCTGTCTCCCGTGTGTAGATGTGGTTTTGGCTGTATGTCTCAGGGATACAGCACAGCCTTGCCTTTGGTGGCAGGATGCTGGGGTTTGGGTGTGTAGGGCATGGCAGGGGAGTTCAGTATTACCACATACTAAACAGTTTTTCACTCTGCTCATCAAGTAATTTCTAGATCACTTCCAGGCGTGCTATGGCTGAAATACCAGCAATGCATGGAAGTAGATGCAGTTTCTCACTTGAAAGGGGCAGCTTTCAGTGGGCAGGGCTACAAGTAACCAGACTGACACAGTGAGAGCAGCACTGGGTTCGCCTTCTGCACTTACAGGTGCTTTGTGTTGCATCAAGAACCAGCTTCATGCAAGCTTAACTTGAAGCACAGACAAGTCCAACGAAAAATCTCTAAGCGTTCTTTGATTGGCATATCTTGTAATGCTGTTTCTAACAATATGCCTTTGTTTCAGAATCCCTATTTGCTGCTTTGAGGATTAATTAGCTCTACTTCCAGCACAATGGATGAACTGCAGGATGTTCAGTTGACAGAGATCAAACCACTCCTGAATGATAAGGTAATGCTGGCTGCTGCTTTGTCCTCACAGGTGTACTCGGGATGACTTTGTGTCTGGCAGGGAGCTCTAGCTGCCAGAATCTGTCTACAGATTGAAGTACCTTAAGTACTGAAACCCAGTAAATTCTTCCCCACCCTACCAAAGTCTCAGGGAAAGACAAACCACCACAATTCAGGTCGTTTTGGAGTCCTGCCCAAACGGTGCGTCCTGCCTGTACTGAGGATTTGGAAAAGCTGGGCAGCAATTGGAAAGGTGATCCCATTCCTGATCTGGTGTAGCTGTAGAACCTCTAATAAGTTTCTCCTGGTTAGAGAAATGCTGGTTTGTATCCTGTTTTTTGGTTGGTGTGTTTTGGGTTGGTTTTGTTGTTTGGTTTGGGTTTTTTTCTTTTTTTTTTTTTTTGTTTAAAATATTCTGTCTTGAATGATCCTTTAGTGTTTTGACCCCTAAAACAGCCCTGTCTTCCTGGATTTAGTAACGGAGAGTCATTTCTTTTTAATGTCTGCAGAACCCAGTTAGAGCAGTCCAGATTTATGCAATACTGAGACTTTGGAAAATCATTGTATCACAGTACCTGTTTAAGTGTTTCACTCTGTCTTCTGTGGGCTGGGGAAGAGCCATCTGGACTCACTGGAAGAAGAGCCTCACTGGATTCTGCCACAAACTGTTGTTGAGAGTGCCTAAGTTCATTACAGGCATCCCAACAAGATCTATCATCTTGCATCTGCAAACTGTGATTATGAGCAATGTGGTTTGGTCACTTTCTGTAGCTCACAGCCAAATCTAATGGTGTGGGAAGGAGTTCCTAAGGCTTTGCTGTTTGATGGCTGATGATCAAGAACTGGCTTGAACTGCCAAAGGGATGTCTGTGGTGCTTTGTCCATTCACTGTGTGCTTGCAGAAGACTGCATTGTCCTCACAAAATGGGTGAAATCTCTGGAATTCTGCTATGTTTTAATCTGTACTGATTAGTTTTTTCTCATTTCTTTGGTGTTCTAGCATATCTGTTTAGTATATCTGAAATTTAAAAACTCAGCTGAAATCTGCAGTCCAGCTGCCTGTTCTGACAGACGAGTGCTGACTACTGGGCATATTTTAAAAAAATGTTTCCTGGAAGGGTTAGTCTTGAAAGTACAAAATCAGTGTAGATCAGCAAATAAAAAATATGGAATACAGGCTTGAGGACAGTTTGTAATTTCAAAACAAAAGATAAACATTTACAGAAGACAAGCTTCCTAAATGCAGTGGCCCAGAACTTGCTCATGGTTCTCCTGGGATTTTCTGTGTTTGAATTCAGCTAGGTAGATTGCCCTTGCTTCAGTCAGCTGACCTAAGTAGGAGGCATTGAAGCATGCCAAATATAAGTGGTTTTCACTCTATAAGTATCCAGTCTTTCTGTCAAGTATTGCCTGGTCAGCCCCATCCAGTCTTTTCTGTGGTGTCAGTTGTGTTTCGAATGCAGAGTGCTTACCCAAACAGAACACCAAGTGGTGTTAACCAGAGTGCAGAAGGGCGCCTAGAGAGTGATTACTTCTCTGCTTGACTCAGTGTTGAAGTTACAGGAAATATATAGTATCTCAGTAGGGAGAAATATGAAGGGAAACTCCAGAACCATCCTCAGTACTGCCTGAGAAGAGAAGTATGCTGTGGCTCTCCTTTTCACACTTTGTTTTAACAAAATGAGGATCTCAGGGAGCAACCACCTCCAAGGTCTGGCCTCTATTAAGGCTTTCAAGCTTGAAATAACACATGTGTACTTTTGAGACATAGTTTATGGAGCATGATGGTGTGGTACAATAACCTGCTGTTCTGTGCAACGTATTAGAGTGTGAAATCTATTGAGCTAGCAGTTCACTAAGGTTTTTATTGACCAACCCACTTTAGATATAGGAGTTTGAGCCAGAATGGATTAATCGCCAGAAATAGTACAGTAACACTCTTAAGGTGCTGATGGGTGAATGCTCATGAACTCCTCAGATACAAAGGCTACTGTACACAGAGAAAGTGCTGTGGTGTCTCAAAATCTGTGGAATTACCAGTGGAAGTGGAAATGGGGGTTGTATCTTGTTCACTTGTCTGAACTGTAGGTAATGCCACTGTGGACCACTGACTGACTCCTGGATTTGTTCTGCCTCAAATCAGTTCTAACTCAAAAAGTTACAACCTTGATGTTTAAAGAATATAAATACTGTTTTGTTTGTTTGTAACTTAAGCCTAATATCAGCTGCAGGGAAGTAAAATACATTATGTTTGTTCACCTCATTCAGGCTCACTAAAACTGGGGAAGCAGAGGAACTTCAAATGTTTCCATTTAGTTGAAAGAGAGAGAAAAAGAGAGTATTGCCTGATCAGAAAAACTATCCCAGTGACACTATATTGTTCTGGCACCTTTGATTCCTGTTATTTCAGCCTCAGAAAAGTTAATGAAATGCCAGAGATGGATTCAGGATATGAAATGGGCAGCTCTTAGATTGGGTTGAGTCAGCCCAGTCAGCTCTGTGCTTTGAGGTGAAGCCATGGCATGTTCAGAGGCCTGAAAAACTTGCCTTAAAGTTTCTCAAGTTAAGACAATGAATAAATGGTTTAAAGTCAGATTTTCAGTGTGTTAAAATCAAATATGTGGGAGTCAGGGCATGTCAGCATGTCAGCTTCTTTTGCCTCATGGTACCTCTTGACAACAAGCAGCCCAATTCAGAGCCTCATTCCTTGCTTTGTATCATTTCTTCCCCACTCACTTGGGGAATCTCAGACTTTTCTAAGTACAAATTCAGATCACCTTACTTTTTACTTGGCATGCACCATCCAAATCCAGTGCTGTATACAGAAGTTTCTTGTTTCTCCATAAAAAAATGGGTGACTAAACTGACCTGCTTCACGAGCTGGTGGTGGTGGTGTCAGAAATCTCAATTAATTTCAGCGTCTCAAACTGAAATAAGAGGAGTCTGCTTTTTATTTTCTTTTCTCCAATCCTGAGGATTTAGTGGGTTTTGCTATGTCGTGCTCAAAACATTGCCACAGATCAATACTTAACACAGAGGAGGAAAAAGGGGAATGGTTTCTTAAAACAGATTTGCAGATATCTCAACTTCAGTGTCTCAAAGTGCAGAACATAGCTAGTAACCCTTGTTTTTACTAACAAGGCAAGGCTCTGTGGAGAGGAAAACAGCCATGTGTTTACGCATGGAGAAGAATGAGATGCTCAGCCAGAAGAAATGTTTGGAGTGTTTCTGTTGTCCATATGTGATCCTAGTTTTCTCCTAGTAATTTTAGTACTGAGGTGCTGTGTTGATTTGGCACAGCCTGTTTTTTTGGTTGCAGGGGAGGGCTGCAGGAGTAACTTCTGTGAGGAAGCTGGTAGAAGCTTCTACCACATCTGACAGAGCCAACCTCTGATGGCTCTGAAGATGGACATGCTGCTGCCCAGTTAAAGAGCTTGGTAATGTCTCTGGATGACACATTTAAGAAGAAAATTAAAACAGCACATGTGCAGTTTTTTCCAGGGGTGGCAAGGTGCCACAGCTGCTGGCATCTCGGTGCAGGGTGTGGCGAGCCTTGCCTGCCTGACCACCCCTAGGCAGCTGTGCCACAGGAAGAAGGACAGGGGCAGTGGCAGCAGCTTCTCCTTCACAGTGCCCCGCATGAAGAGAGGCATTAAATGGCAGCAGCGCCGTGGCAGCCACCACTGCTTGCTCAGTGGTGGAGAGGCCGCATGGCCGGCAGCAGAAATATGGTGAGACTCTCCAGTGTGGAACCTAGACAAGATCGGCCTCTCGGAGCTGCAGGATCCTGTAGGAATCTTTGAATTAGCAGAACTTGTTATCAAAAGTACCTACAAGCAGCAGTTTTTCTTCTAGTCAGAGGAGGTGGCGACAACATGTGAGGGAAACAACATGATGACACCAAGGTCAGTGGAGGAGGAAGGGAAAGAAGTGCTCCAAGTGTCAAAGCCAAGATTCCTCTGCAGGCCGTGTTGAGGACCATGGTGAAGCAGCTGTGGCCCTTCAGCCCATGAAGTCGTGGGGGATGCAGAGATCCACTCGCAGCCCACGGGAGAAGTGCTCATACCAGAGCAGGTGGATACCAGAGAAAGCTATGATCCAGTGGGAGACCCAAATAGAGAGAGAGGGCTCCTGCTTCCAGAGATAGAAAAAGAGGGCCTTTGCTTCCAAACTACAGCAGCCTATCCTTAGAGGACTGCACCCTGTGGACAAATGACCCACACCATAGCAGTATTGGGGAGACTGCCGACTGGAGTGACATATGTTGCAACAGCTTTGGCAGGACTGCTATTTATGAGATTAGAGCCGTGCTGGAGACATCCATGGAGAACTGTCTCCTGTTGGAGGGTCCCCATGGCATAGCCAAGAAAAGACTCCTCTCCCTGAGCAAACAGAAGGTCTTGAGTGATGAACCAACCAAAACCCTACTCCCTGTCTCCTTGCACTGTCAGTGAGGAGGAGGAAGGGGCTAGGGGGAAAACCAAGGTGTTTTAAAGCCTTATTTTACCTCTCATTATCCTCCTCTGACTCTGTTAATAATAAATTTACTTTACACCTTTAAATTTGAACCTGTTTTGCCCTTAGAGTGTTTTCTCCCAGTCCTCATCTCAGCTCATGAACCTGTGGTTATTTTTTTCCCTCTCCTCTGCCCAGCTGAGATCAAGAGAGGGTGAATGAATGCCTTTCATGGGTGCCTGGCATTTGGCCAGTATCAAATCATGACAAGTGCTATGCCTAAAACACATAAGCTGGATTGCCATCTCAAGTGGCGAGCTCATCCTTTTGCTGACAGCTCTGAGTGATGTAACCTACAGTGTGGTTAGAGACAGTGTTTCACAAAGCACATGGGCACACAGACAGGTTCCTGTAGACCTTCCAACCTGCAGGATGCCAAGTGGGTCCTGTACTGTGTTCACCTACATATGTGGGGTCACCCTCTGGGAAGAGTCAGTGGTGAGCTACTGCACACAGTTCCCAAGCACTCAGGTTTCAGGAGCTTGCAGGTCCCTGTGTCTGTTGTGAAACGTCCCATGTCTGCAGCAGTGGCTGCACAGGAGCTGACTGCATGGTTCATTTTCTTGCATTCAGTATGTGAGATCCCAGGAGTAGTCCTTTAAGAGTTTTGCATCTAAATTGTTAGTGGACACCAGGAGTAGACAAAACCCAGACCCATTTGCAGCTCAGCTGTGGCCAGTGTCCTTCCTATGTGCATCTGTTCCTGCTTGAACACTCTCAGCTGTGCACACAGGTACTCACTTCCCTTAGCTGGTAGCCTCCTTACAGCCCTATAACCTTGTTGTATAGGAATGGGCAGATCTTACACGGAGTTTCTTTGTACAGGTCTTGCATTTCACTGCTTACTGGACTGCAGCCAGAATCAACTGTGCTATAACAGAGGTCTCTATGGGAAGCTTTCATGATGTTGTTGGGGGTGTTCTGGGGCATGGTGCTGATCTATTTTTTTTATTTTTCTTTTTTCCTGTTTTTTGTTAACAGAATGCAGCTCGCAACTTCCAGGACTTTGACTGTCAGGTAAGACCGTGAGCAGGAGACAAGGATCAGTTGATAACTCCCCATCTCTCTCATCAGTAATGTTGAGAGAGATGAAAAAAACCCGCTGTATTATAATTTTATCTTCTGTTAAGGTTTAATCAATAAGAACTGGAATGTATCCAGTGACAGAAATTAGCCTTCACCATTAAATGCCAAGCAGTATGAATGTAGTCTGGTTTAAGGCCTGAAGTTTCTGATTTTCTAAAGTTCTGGTTTTCTGTTGTTTATATTCTTTCCCTGGGGAAAAGAATTTCTGTGAACCAAAACATCAGAAAACCAGAACTTTAGAAAATCGGACATTTCAGGCCTGCAACTAGACTACAGCAGGAAAGTTCTGGGTTCTGAGATACAGACTGCTCTGCCAAGGCTACACAACATCTTGCAGGATGGCTGGTCTCCTGAATAACAGTTTCTTAGAAAAATGCAATATGCGCAAGAACTGCAATGCTTTCGTGTCCCATTTGCTTTGCTGGCTGGGAAAGGAGGAGCTTGCATGTTCTACCTGTTTGTCTTGAAAGGAGATGGAAATGAGAGAGCTGCCCCAGATACAGCACGCTGCTTTGCTGGGCCTGTTTTTACACAGCCATGGTTGTTTACCAGGAATCTATTGATGGAACAGAGGTGAGTGCAATGGCTTTGGTTGCCATAGGAATAATTCTTTCATAGAAGTGATTGCTCCACCAGCATCCAGGACAGAGGACATGCTCTGTGGTAGGCAGAGCAGAGCACTGAGATTCTGTGGGGCATTTTGTGGAGCACAGGCTCATTTCCCATTATCCTGCTGCCTTCTCACTGTGTATGTGGGTATGCAGCTAGTGGCTGTTGTTTCCCGCTAGCAGTTGGACGCTGCTGCGTCTGTGGTGCTCTGCTCAACACAGGGCAGGTCATACAGCACTGCTGTAGCACACCAGGGGCCGGCAGCATCATGTGATAAATTTAATAGAAGGCTGCTGATGTTGGTGATTGTAGAAAACCATTTGCAAGCCTTTGCACAGCAGGAATGTTGTAAATACAGTGCAATGAAGGTAGTCCATATTTTTTCCTTCTCTTATTATCAGACACTGATGGTGTCCACACCATGTGGGCAGGTATGCATCAGTGTACTGCTTCAGCTCAGTTAGTTGTGAGTTTTGGTATCTTAAAGCCTACAAGTATAAAAATCACTGATCTTGCCACATTATAACTTTAGTGTCTGATCTGGAAAGCAGCAATAGTGTTAAGCAATAGTTTTTCCTTTGAAATAAAGTTAGATAATGGGTTTAAAACACTTTCCTGTACCATTATATCTCCATCTCTCTATATTTTCTCTATTACCTTTAGAGGTAAAGTGCTCCCACCCCAGATGAGTAATGGGCGAAAACAGGTGCAATGCTTTTGAGTAAGTATAGACAGCAGAGACACTTCCTGTTGTGGTCTGTGTGCCAGAATTGGGAAGAATGAGTGTATTGTGTATTGGTCTCTGCTGCCAGTTCTCTACTGGCTCACCAAAGCTCTAGGCATGCCCATGCCTTGCCTGGCTGTGAGCAGCATGGTCATGGGAGCCAGAGTTGAGTGGGAAGGTGGGAAAGAGGCCCTGTCACAGAGCTGTGTGTAGCTGCTGCCTTTTGGCACTACACTTTTCTTCAACAAGCAAAGCCTCTTTGCACTTTCTTTTAAACAGAGCCCCAGATCTGAAGCTGGTCAAGCTCCACAGAAACCTGGCTCTGCAGCCACCAACTTGTGTACTCGGCATATCCTGGAGTTGTGGTTGTCCTCTGCAGGCTGAGCTTTGGGAAAAGCTGAGTGGTCTGCAGCCAGGGAGCGGTTGTCTGGGGAGTACGAGGCCAGGAAGGACAGGCTTGCTACTTCCGTGCATTGCTGTAGATCACCAGTGAGCTGGTGGCCATGGCAACAGTTGGGCAGGAGGCAACCATGGGAAACCATATAATTTGTGTAGAATACCTAAAATACCTTAATACCTTTTTGTTTGTTTGTTTTTAGCAAGATGTCTCTAACACAGTGTCTCTCATGACTGTAAATATTGTCCCAGCCTCACCTTCCTCCAGCATCTCTCACTACAAGGTATAGTTTCAGGGCACATCCGGCTTGACACTCCCCCACATCACACCTGGAAAGTACTCCAAGGGCTGTTTTAAGTTTCTGAAATGTGCCAGAGAGGTTGGATCATGTGTTGGATCCTTTGGGTATCTGTCTGATTTGCTAGTACCAGGAGCTGTGCTTACACTTGGAGACCGAGCTCGTGTCCTGTGAAAAATTGCTGCTAATCTAGCAAAGCATATCTGGCTGCCACATCTAAGCCTCTGTGAAACTTGTGTGAGTTTACCAGTGTCAGGGAAATTTGAAGTGAAGAAGGTTGCCAGGGCTTTCAGAGGAAGGAAGATCCTCTTATGTAGAGAAAGATTTAAAAGCACTTTGGCTAGAGCAGTGTTTTAATTTGTTTCACAGGGAGGAAGAGCCTTGGGGAGGATCTCAGTTTGACAAGAACAGGCACAAACTGGCCTCAGATTGATGAACACTGATAACTGGAAGATGGCTTCCAGTTACAGTGCAGTGAAGTTCTCAATCACCTTCCAATAGCAGCAACATCTGCAAGGGATCTGATGGGTTTTAAGGCAAAAATTAAAGAATTTGTGAGATGGATTTTATCTTCTACAGTGTAGTGTTTGCAATATGAGACCATGGATCAGTGATGTGAGACCTGCATTTCTGACCTTTTTATTTTTCTCATAGTTCAAAAAAAGCTGTTTTAAATGGAGTTAAAGCTGTAGCTTTGACTGGGTCTGACCGCATTCTGAGACATGCTTGCAGGACTGCAGGCAGTGCAGTGAGGGAAGGGAGTGGTGAGGGAGACATGAGCCTCTGTCAGTACTGTTGATAACCCTGTTGGCAGTGCAGGTCCAGTTTGAGCTCCTCAGTAAAAGACATTGACATATTGGAACAAGTCCTGTTTTATTTGTCTGTTATTCTGTGTCCTTGACCATGAGACCAGTTGCTGTAATCTCAGAATTTCACAGAGTATGCTGAGTTGGAAGGGACCTGCAAGGATCATCGAGTCTAAATCTTAAGTGAATGGTCTGTATTGAACCTACCATCTCTGGTGTTATTAGCACCATACTCTAACCAACTGAACTAACCTCAGGGTCCCAGCTCCTTCCAGGACTGACTGATGTCCCTGCCCTAGCTTCTCCTTGGATACAGCTGGAGTAACAGCCACCATCACTGTCAGTTCTGTGGTGGCTTTAGACCTCCCTCTGGCTGAAATCTGGAATTTCAAAATACTCTCTGCAACTGGGCCGTGCTTATGAATGGGAGAAGTGTTTAGTTTAATCCCACCTGAGGAACATATCATTAGCACTGTCACTGACTCTAGGAGGTTATAGGGCCAGGCACACAGGTTCCACACACTATTTTCTGTGTATTTAGCATTTAAGGTTTGTAAGATCTTTCCTTTGGTGAAAAGGAGTAATGCCATTGTGAATTTCTATTCATTTTCCTGTATGTTTGATTTTATTTCTGAGTAACTTATCAGGATCAGATCTGGGCAAAGTCAACAGCACATGTTTCTGCTTCTTCCTGCTTCTGAAATTTGTTACTCTGGGGTGAATGTGTGTGAGGAAGTGTTTAGCTTTTCTGGTACAGCTGACTTCCAGATACAGCTGTCCTGGTTTTCTTAAACTGTTCATATGCAAGCAATCAAATACAAACCTGATACATAACAGATTGCCTGGGCGTCAGTGAAACAATCCCACATAATCTGGTAACTGCAGTGGAGATGAAGTGAAGGGACAGCATGGGGGCTTAGCAGTCTTTAACAATATGAATTTAGGTTATTCTCAGAACTAAAAAGTATTAACCTAAATCTGAGACCTACATTTTACTTGAAAGTGGTATGAACCGTAATGAAGTCTATCTAAGCTTGGCTTTTCACAATGTCTATGTGCAGATGGTCAAATAAATGGTCTGGAATGCTGATGGACAGATGGTGTGGTGACTTGCACTGTTAATAGAGCTGTGCCTGTGCTTTTATTATTATCTGCAGACCCTCTATGGCTTTCAGAAGTAGGTGTTCTGTCTCAGCCTACATCTCTCTCTTCTTTTCCAGATGATTTGCTTTAAATAGAAATTAAGGAATATGCTGATATATTTGTAAAACTATCTTACTAAACTTGTGTTATGTTTCAGTCTGAAATAAGCTAGCTTTTGATCTGATGAGTTGATTTGATCATTTGAGCTGAGACTTCTCCTCTGCTGCCTCCCACCAACGGGAAGGCAGAGAAATGTTTGGCTTTTAGCACACACCATGCAGAAGGGGGCTTGGAGTGTGGAGGTGGCCTGAGTATTTGGCTGAGTATTTGCAGAAAGCTCTAAAAGTAGGAGGAGGTGGGAATAAGTAAGGCCAGGACACGCAGGATTCATCTGAAACAGAAAGGACAAGGCGTGCATTAACCTTTGGAGGAAAGAAATTGCCTGGTATGAAAATGTGCTGTCTTGCTGGCATTAGTGGGAAATGTGGAGTTATCAGTTGCTTGTGCCCGGAGTAAAACACAGCACAACGTTTGCAGAGTTTATGTCAGACCTCAATAAGGAATTTTTTGCCACTTTTGGCAAAAAAATGAAAGTGTCACTTTTCAATAAGCCCATTTTTGTACTGATTCAGTTTTGCAAGTATGCAAACTTAAGAGTAGTTTGAAGCTTTTTTAATCTGCATTTTAAAAAGTTTGCTTATCCTTGCCTAGTCTCTTCACTTTATTTTTACCTGCTCTACTGTCAGAGAGGGAATGTGCTGCTGAGAGGTTATTAATATATTCCATTGTGGGCATTTCCTGATGTTAGAGAGGTTGAATTGAAATGGTGCTCATTTTTTTAAACTGTTCATTTTTTATTTAAAACAGCTTGTGAGTGCTACCCAGTGGCATTGAATACAAGTTGTTTTAAGGCATCTTCTGTTTACTGTGCTGAAATAAGATAGAATGTTAGCACTTTTGAGGAAGGGTTTGCTTTCTGTGTGTGAATAATGGGAGCTGTTCTCACCCTATTGAAACATTTTTCTGGGTTATCAAGGACCATTGTTCATCTGATTTGTACAACAAAATCAACTAATTCTTTTGTTTAAAGTCCTATAGTGAGATTAATTAGAACACATAAGATGTTTTGATCTAGAAAGCAAGTCTATTTAATACATGCTAGATTAATGCTGCTCCTAATCTTATTTAAACTAGCATCACCACTAAAGTCCAGGTTTTGATTTCTGACATCACAGCAAAAAGCACTGCAAAGATAACAATTATTAAAACAAAATTTTAATTTGGCATTCTTTTTTTGCATTATTTATGTTTCTTGGGAAGCGTTTCCTGTGATTCCTCCCATCTAGTTTTCTATTTAAAAGCTCACATTTTTGTAAAACTGCAGTATTGAGTTCGGGCAAGTTTTAGCCAGCTGGGCTTGGGCTGAAACATGACTCCTATTTCTAAATGTATGTACACAGTCCTTCCCTGGGGTTTACTTACACATTAGTTTTGCTTTCTGTATTCTGTGACAATAGTGTGCCTAGGGGGTGATTATGCATTTGGAATACTTGAAGTTCCTGTACTTTTTATGTTATTGTGAGTGAGTTTCTAGAGCAAAGCAAATATATGTGCTTTAGGTTGAGCCGTTTTCATCCATTATGCAACATCCATTAACGGTATTTCACAGCAATTAATGAGTAACTGTACTACCAGGTTTAATTCAATGCAGTTCTAGTCCCCAGGGATGTGGAAAGTTTGGAGACACAGAACACTGCCCTGCATTCTCTTCTTCAGGAGATTTTAAGATGTTTATTGTCTTCAGCAAGGTACTGAAATGCAGTTTGGGACATCTTATTAGTAGGAGGACTGTCCTTGGCTAGAAGCATGGCCCTTGGCTTACCTGCCAGGTTCCTTGAGGAGTTAAGGTGATCTGGAGTCTAACAGTCACACAAACTATTTCACCTGTGCATTCAGATCTCCCTTGTGCAGGCCTCAGGTTTACAAAGGTTGTGCATCTGCAGGTGGTGGCACCTTTAGTCCACTGCCCAGGGGATGGGAGAGAGCCAGAAGTTCTCTGTTCTGTTTGCAGCCCACGGGGAGGGCTGCAGTCTCACACTCTGCTGTCTCAAAACAACAGTGCAGAGTGCCCCCTGCCAGCCTTGGGCAGAGCAGAGCTCAGCTGTCATGGTTCAATTTACCCTGAGCCATTACAGATCTAGGCAGGTCCAGTTTCCTGCCTTAGGTGGGAAAGAGGGGATCTACTCTCAGAGCAGGAATGAGAAGCACCACGTATTCCTCATTCTGTGCTGGGTGCCTTGCCCATGACACTGGATACTTGACTGGAGTACAAGAAAGTTGTGGTTTTAACTGCTTCTTGTAACACATGGGCAGGGCAGGAGATGGAGAAGAGTATCGTTCTACATCTCAGATGTGTTGTCTTGAATTGCTTACTGGTCTCAGCATTGTGTGGTTGTAAGGGTTTGTGACTTCTGCTTTGGAAGCACAAACCCAGCCTGTCAGCCATGCTCACTTGACTGAGTTCCTTTGACTGCAGAGCCAGTGTCTGTTCTTTGGCAGAATCTGTGTTTGGAAGTGACTTGCCAGTTCTTGCTGGCTAACGCTGAACATTAGCAAGGATCACAGAGACGCACTGGATCCGTCCTTCACTGTCTCCTGCCTTTGGAAAAGGTGTTTAGAACTTTGTCTCCTGTTACTTTTGAGTTTGTGTAAGCACATTGCATATCTTACTCTTCTTCTGCTCTCGATTCTCACCCAGAATTTCTCTTATTTAAGACTTGATCCAATTAAACAGAGTACCAGAAACCATTGCTTGCCTGTATAGATCATATTATGTTTTCTTTTAATAAGTTTCTGCTCTGTATGAAAATTAATAATTTACTTCAAGATATTGTTTTAAATCTGATTTTTTTTTTCTTCCCATGCAGCCATCACCTTCAACTCTACTATTTCCAAAATAATTTTGCACTGAGAAGGAGCTGGGAAGCACTCAGCTGCCTTAAGGTTGGCAGTATTATAATGGGAAGAGTTACCAGGTGGTGATGTTTTACAGTCTTACAACATTATTTTCTTATCTTACAGTCATAGTTTATAGTATTGTTTTAGTAATGTGTAGAAATTTGAGGGCAGCTGTTGCCGAGAGCAAGACAACAGAGTCTCTACTTTAATCTTTCCGTAGTTAGTATCTGGGATAGGCTGCCCCAGGAGCATGGTGTGGTTGTTTTTCACCTTTGCCAAGACTTGGCAAAGGTGATGTAAAGTAAATAGCTGTAGCCACAGAGTCAATGAAAAAGGGGAAATCCTGTCCTGACTAATCTCCATCACCTCACAGTAAAGCAGCAGACCAGTTTTCTTGCCTTAGGTGAACCAGGAATTGAATGTCTTTAAGTTGAAAGGTTTCTTGGGAATGTTTCAAGCCCTATGCTAGTACAGACATTCAGCATGGTTGAGCAGAGTACAAGCAACAGACTGCTCTGTGTTCTCCAAGGTTTTCATGTTAGAAAAAAAATTTGAAGGGATTTCACAGATGTGTTCTTTATTGTCAGTCTCCAAATTAAATAAATTCCCAGTTTTTCTAAGGGATTCATTTTGAACGTTGAGCAGCTTCACAATGGGAGTAAAACTCATCTGGTAATGCCAAAAAAGAAGCTTAATAAATTAGTCATGAAAGGTACTGGTAATACAAATACTCGTCATTAATTATTCCCACTGTGAAAGAAATGGTTTCTTCAGCCTTTAATAACTTTTAAAACTTAAGTACTGGATCACACTTCGACCTGAGTCTGTGGGAGCATGGCTGGAATTTGGACTGCTACCTCTCCTGCCTGTGAGTTTCTGGAGATTAAGACATTAGCACCTCTGGAGCTGCTGTTGGAAGCCTCACTCCTTCACTCAGTATGTTTTTTCTCAATATGGGAAATTTTTGGTGGTGTTAAGGAAATATCCCTGTCCAATCCTCCCAGACCTACTCTGGCAGTCACTCTCGCACCACCTGAACTGGGACCAAGTCCCTGGCAGCTCACTTCCCACACTCAGTCACAGCAGGTTTCCTACTGGCTCAACCCCAGGTTTTCCATGGCAGAATCACAGAAGTCCAGATCCCTAAGATAATTTAATCATGGTGCAACAACTAGAAAAATAGCAAAGTGACAAAATAAGAGCTCAAGCTGGTGCCTCAAAAGAGGGACCGCAAAGAAGCCCCTGGGTTTTTACCCACTCACAGTGCAGGGAAAGTCTGAGGGTTCTCAGCTGCTGCAGTGTCTTTGAGTCTGGGTCCCGTCTGTGGGCCTCAGGTCCTTGGGCCCTTTTCTGCAAAGGGTCTTCAGTTCATGGCCTCCTGCTAGAGGCGTAGGCTCCTGCCCCTCCAGAGCTCAACCTGCAGTTTCACTGCAGCTGCACCTGATGCTACTGCCTCTGAATGGATTCTTTAACAGGTGGCATCTTGTCAGTGGCACTGTCATTGTTTCCCTCTATGGCCAAAGGCAGAGGGTGGCAGTCAGAAATGGATTCTACATTTCAACCTTTGGCCATGTGCCTACTTCTTTCCACAATCAATCCCACAGTAGATTTAGGCTTTGACAGTCATAATTGGGTATGAGTTTTCCTCTTTAGTTTGAGAAGAATTCAGAAATGTTAAGGGCAAATAGAATAGTGTCCCAGCCTTGTCTGACCTTCTGCAAATGCCCAGCAAGGAATGCCTTCCAGCAGTTTTTTGTTGGAGTTTGATCTTCAGCATTTTAAAGCTTCTGTTTGGTTGCGTCGTATCACCTTTCCAGTATCTGTGCCACTATGGTTCACACACACTTCCAAAGGGCAAGGCTCTTTGCTCAAGAGCAGAGATTCTCAGGAGCTGGCACCATAGATATTATAGCAAAACTCACGGGACAGTGAACGCAACCCTGTGCTCCTGTTTACAGATTTCCATAAGACCATCAGCTCACTGGACATGGGGCAGGGGAGAAGGACTTTTTCCAGTGGCACTTCATCATAAAGTCAGCCAAGCTAAGTTGCATCCATTACATGGTAACAACACTGCATTTTAGCCACAAACTTCTGTGGAGCAGCAGGTTAAGGAGCCCCAGAGCGTGAGAAGCCATCATTGACATGATTCTGAGGGCAGGCAAATGTATTCCGTGCCTCCCAGGAACTGCTCTGTGATGGGAACCATAATGTATTCCAGATCAACATCCTTGGGGAAAAGGAGAAAAAAACTAACCAGCAAACCATAGAAACATCACTAGTTTTGCACTCAAAGTTCAGAAAAATCATGCACAGAAATAGAGAAGATTGTTGAACATAAACTGAGCAGAGAGCAAATGCCCACCATCCATCACAGCAGAGAAAAGGAATGATGCCAGAAAGCCAGCATGACTAACAGAATGGCAGGGAGGCTATTGTAAACAAAGCATTTTTTAAAAGCTAGAGAATATGAAGAGGTTATAAACTCTATCATATTAAAGATATGAACAGAATAAAGCAGGCAGAGGGGGTTTTGAGAGATGATTTGCAAAGGGGAAAACCCAACTGTCCTGTTTCAGATCTGTCAAAATGGAACCTGGAAGGAAGACTTAGGGTTAGTCATAGCAGGAAAACTAAACATAATTTTTATTATTTTATTTTAAGCCTGCTGCATGCAGGCTTGGCACAGAGCAACTCACAGAGAGTACTGTGCTGGAATGTGGGGAGTCAGCACAGACCCTGCCTTAATCCACAGTGCCTGCTGCAGAGGCTCTACAAAAATAATATTTATGTATTTGTAGCAGGTTGCCAGAACTGGAAATATCAACCCTGTTTTAAATAAGTTTAAAGATTAAATAGTTGAGGTGTTAAGTGAGAGGTTTTGCTCCTCTGTTGAAGCTGCCATGGTGCCCAATGATACATCTGTCAGATGTTTTATAAGACAGATCAGAATACAGAGGAATTCCAGGAGTTCACTGACCAGCTGTACCAGACAGACTGATGAAATTAGCAGAGTACAGAGCTGTTGGAATTCTTCAAAAGAGTCAGTAGTGGTATAAATAAAGATAATTCAGTCAATGCAGCCTACTTGGATTTCCAAGAGACAGAACCAAAAGGAGTCTTTTAACACATCTCTTAAGGGATGTAGGAGACCATGCAGTCAGGAGAAGTCCACTGAAATAAAATACTGATTAAAAACCCCAGCATTTGTTTTCACAGTCAAGATCGCTTGAGAAGTGCACTGGAGGTCTGTACTGGGACCTGTGCTGCTTAAATCCACTCTTTAGTGGTATGGAAAAAGTGATGGAAGGTGCAGTGACAAAACTTATCTGCCTTTGAGTAAACAAAGTGTGCTACACGTTGCATCAAACCTTCCTAGAGTGGAAGACGAAAGCATGGGCTCAGGGCTGATGATAACCCAGAGGCATAAGACCTTAACATTGCAAGGGATGAGTGACAGTGTCAGCACAGGGCTTGTGGCTTTCAGCAAAGCAAGTCAATCCTTGTTCATCAGGAACACAGAACAAAGCAACCCCATTGTGCTGTTTCATGCATCCACAGCATGTGGATGCATGTGTTTGACATCCTGCCAGGCCTCTTGGCTCAGCAAGGACAGAGCTCCCTGGGACAGTTCTGGAGGACAGCAGTACGGTCAGGGTCAGCTGCTGTACCAGGGCTGGCTGGATAGTCCCAAGAAAGTCAGCCCAGAAATGGGCATGTGAGGGTCACAAGCTGTTAGGGTGTCATTTCTGGGGAGTATGGAAATGGGGTCAGTTGCTCCCCAGTTTCCAAAACAAGGGCTAGGAGAGCTCATGCAAAATCAGCAGATGTGAGATGGGGTTTGTTTATGTGATTTTATGTGATTGTTTACCCCACACTTTAATAAGGTTCAGGTCACAGGGGGAGAGAGCTACCAAAGGCACAAGAGTTTGGGGGTTGCAGCCCCATTCTCAGAAAACTGGAGACTATGTCTCCAGTTAAGGAAGTCTCATTTGACCTACAGATTGTGGGATATTGGGAAAGTTATGGGAAACTGTTTCAAGACACAAGTGCTTGATAACTTGTATCAATTTTTTTTTTTCTGCAAGGGCAGGCCCCTGAAGTCAGTCCAGCAGGCTAGAGCTGCAGCTGGTCTCCATGTCTTCTGTTCCTCCTCCATCATTGCTCTTCTCATTCCCAACCTCCAGGCACTGCTGGTACTTGGAGCTGTGGTTCCCAGCTATGCTGAGTGGATTGATGGCAGCAGCCTGCCCAGTCTCAGCGCTGTGTCCCAGCAGCAAGTGTGGCACAGGCTGTGCCCACAGCTGCTGAGGGCTGGCTCTGGGAGCATGCTGCCTCTGCTACCCACCTCCTCTTTGCAGCAGGTGGGCTGCAGCTGCTGTTTACTTTTATCTACTATACAAATAAAGGCAAAGATGAAAATATCTTCAGAAAAAATTCTGATAAAGTTTTCAGTCATTAAGTGAAAATTAAATTTTATCCAGCTCCTCAAAACACAACCTGTGGATCATGAGCTTCTCTTGCGTCCAATCTCCCTTATTTTGAAGACTGCAGATTTGTAAAAGTCTGGCTGTCTCCTGACCATGTGTTTACCTCCTGCCTTCTGGTATTGCTGCTTCCCTGCACTAGACCAGATAAACCTTCAGACCTTAGCTGGAATTAGACACCTGCAAGGTAACAATCATTGAATCTCTTTTCAAACTACACTGATGTAGTGTGTCATAGCTGGCCTGAGCAAAGAGCAGAAAGAAAGAGTGCCAGAGTCTGGAAGTGTCTGTTACTTTCCAACACAACACTTCTACACAAACCAAGGGCAAATACCAGAAGAGAACATGCCAGAATTGTGTTTTGGAACTGGGCAGCAGTTAAGGAAGCATTGACAGTGTGACACAGGCAGGATATCTCACTAGGCAGCTGTGAAGGGTGTCTACAAGAAGTACATGAAGAACGTGTGTTTGTGAAGGACAGAGGGCGCAGCCTGCAAAGTTCCTGTTCTCTCAGTGAGTGCTCTGGTACCCACTGTAAGTGGGTAATTCTGCTCCGCTTTTGAGAGAGTAATAAGCCGGTAATAATGTAACTAAATAATAACTTTTGGAGGGCAGTTCAAGGTAGGAGTTGTATTGTGAAAGTGTAGAAGTATGATCCATTTGTCTGAAGCATAATACCTAAACTCTGGTTTAAACCTCTATCTCATGCTGTCCTGTGGCTTTGATACATAGGAAAGCTGTTGTGGAGACAAACAGTTGATGGGGAGTCATGTGTGCTTCTAATCATGTAGCATCTGAAAATTATTTGTCTTTTGCAATGAGAGATTGAGATAAAAGCCCTAAAACTCCAGGGAAAGTTTCAGAGAAAATAAAGTTTGCTGGAAAAACTGACATAGAATTACTGGTAGGGAAGCTGGAGGTAAAACTCAATCTTATTTCTCCAGATAATCTTGAAAAAGAGATCAGCATGATAGCCAATGTACAGTTAAAAAAGTAAAGGTAGAAACCCTTATCTAGTTTTAGTGGCTGCTGGTCCCTTTGTAGAAAGGAGAAAGCCTTGGAACAAGGCTTTAAAAAGTAATATTCTCTGCTTATTCAGAGCAGAGAAGAGTATCTGCTTCCCAAGAGGAGGAGGATTTTCACCTTCCCAGGGAACTAACAGGAGTAATAAGAAGTAGCCTTAAACACTCCCAAGTCTGAGGCATTGACGTGGCACAGGGCAGAGTGAGAAGTTTGCAGATTTAGCATCTTATGTTTTTCAAGTGCTGCTTGCTGAGATTTGTTAAAGATGGGATTCCTTATGTTGTCTGCCAAGGAAGGTGGGAACGTCCCTTGGAATGGAGAATACGACCCCCTTCCCTCAGAATTATTGTAACTTTGAAATTACAGGGCTTTCAGGTAAAGGCATGGGACAAGGGATAGCGGTTCCTTCCTGGTGCGTGTGTCTAACGAGGCAAACAAACAGCAGCCCTGGCAGCGGCAGCAGCCCGGCGCAGCCCCAGAGCCAGCCTCCTGCCGGCTGCGGGCGCCTTCCCCTGCCGTGCAGTTCCNCCGGCTGCTCTTACGAGCAGAGGTTCACCCACGGTAAGGAAGAAGCAGTGCCAGGCTAGACTCCGGGGTAGCAGCGAATTCTCCCCGCGGTAGCGGCAACTCGACCGTTCCCCTCCGATCCCGAGAGCGAGCGAGTGAGGAGCTGAGCCCAGTCCCTCAGCCCCCAGCCAAAAATGTGGCAGTATCTCTTCCCTTTCCAAGAGAAAAGCCCCCAGTTAAGGGAGTAGACAGCTGCACCCCTTCCCCCCACCTTGACCACTTCTTTTGTCTCTCTTAAGTACCTGTTGTTACCATTTCTTAGGCAACAACAGATGGGAGAAAATTCCCTGAGAGAAAGGGAAAAAAAAGAAAAAAATCCTAACCTCCAACAAGTGTACATTCCATGTGTTTGAGTCACTAATGTTACTGAAGGAGTAGCAGGGTAGTTCCCTTTCCCCCAAATCGCAGTTTATACAGTCTGCAAAGTCAAAGTAAGCAGGATACCAAGAACTGATTACTAGCTCAAGGAAACTTTTCCTTCCCCACTTGAGAGCTGAGACCCACGTTCTGCTTTGGAAAACAGAAATTCAGGGTGCTGCAGTGTGAAACACAGGGTAGAGGCTCTGAAGGGAAGTGGGTGTTCCTATTTCTAGAACCTTGTCCTGTAGCTTACATAATAAAAGCATATGTGACCTTAGCAGTAAGTTCAAATGGAATTTGAATTATTTAATTTGTAATTATATAATTACAGGAAAGTTTATGTTGCAGACATATTTCAATATTATCAGCTCTTTTGTTGCTTTCTGTACTTTTCTCATTGTTCACTCAGTTTAGTATTTGTGCTTCTGTTTGATAGTTGACGTTTTGCTGCTGCCTACAGACCCTCCCTCATCCCATGCAGGTGTCCCCTCTTCATGAACTGTTAGTCAGTTTAATTGATCTTGTGCTTAGGGCAAGGTTATTCCTTCTGCCACCCCATGCACTCCCCTTGAGCTCTGAGCCAGAACCAGCATTTGCCAGACCTCTCTGTGAGCTTCTTAACTCACTGACCTGGCAGAAGTCGAACAAAGCAAGATTAATTTAAAATTAAAAAAAAAGGCAACTTGATAGTTTCCTACCCACTCAATGAGTTCAAGCTGCTTATGGAAGAGCCTAGCAAGTGCCAGAGCTGGCAGAGAGACCTGCTCTTAGTGGCAGTCCTTAGTTCAGCCCTCAGGGGTGTTGGGAAATGCAGGTGAGGGTCGAAGTCTCCAGCCACTTTGGCACTTGTGCTCTCCATTGAGTTCACTGTCTTTCACCCTTCCAGCCACCTGCACTGCCAGTCACCTTCTCCAAAAGTGGCCACTTTATTTAAAGGACTCATTAACACCTGGAGGCTTGAAAAGCACTAAACTGGAGTCAGTGCTGTGGCTGCACAGCACATCCTTCAGAAGTACAGGACAGAGCTTTGCCCAGCTCAGCAGAGCAGCCCTGAGAGCTGAGACATGGGCAAGGGGCAGAGCCTGGAGGTTTGGTGGAGGCTGAGGAAGCAGAGACTGCACCCTGGGCTGCCTTGTGCAGCCTTGCTGTGAGGGCAGGAATTCCTGCCATGTGGACATGTCCACATGATCGCTTTGCACACACAGACAAGTCTTTTCCTGCCCCCAGGCCCCCCTAAGGAAAAGGGAGCCCGGTGAGCCTCAGGTAAGGTAATGTCATTTGCAGATGGGTCTCTGCTGCTTTGTAGATAGGTACTCCAGCTTCTGCACATGCATAAGACAACAGCTGCAGGCAGGCAAAACCCAGCCCCATTCTGAGGACAAGGACAGCCACAGGTGTCTTATCATCCTTCAAAAACAAGCTCGAGAGGTTTCAGGCTACCTCATGTGATTTGTCTGGGCCAATATCCTCCTGTTGCCACACTTCTGGAGCAAGGGGAAAGAGAGGCTTTGGAGTTCTTGAAAAGAAGCACAGCTGGGGGAAGGAGGGTCTTGCACTGCAAGAACTAAATCAGTCTGCCCCACAACCAGCTCTCAGAGTGCCCAGAAAGTGGTGTAAGGTGGATTTCTCATGTGCTGCAAGCCAGGTACTCTCACCAGTCCTCTGTTTGATTTAATGACTTTCAGGTTGTTCAAAATTACTGTTAAAAAAAAATAAATTCATATATTTTATGTAAAAACTAGTAAAACGTATTTCTGAAATTGTCATGTCCCGTCTTCAAGCTGAACCATGAGGCTTTTCCCTAAGCAGATACTTTCTTAATATCAAGGAAATAATTGGTGCTTTTTACAGTTTCTGTAAGAGCATGTCTCTCTATTGATTTCTATAGATGAGAGAAGAGACTTGCTGGTGATGTTGTGCACCCAGCTTTCCTGATCTCTCCACAGCTTTTTGAAAGTCCATAGTTAACCCAGAGATCTTGAACATGGAAAGGTGCAGCCCCAGACCGTTTGCACATATGTACAAAAGCAAGCTACTTTGGGCAGTGGTAGGACACAGAGATTGAATATAGAGGTTTGATAGAGTTGTGAATTGTCCAGGTTGGATGGGTCTTGGAGCAGCCTGATATAGTGGAAAGTATCCCTGCATGTGGCTAGGGGCTGGAATGAGATGGTGTTTAAGGTCCCTTCCAACCCAAACCGTTTTGTGATTTAAAGAGCTGTACTGTGAGTAGGAGAGTAGTGTTAAAGTGAGAATGAGGCCCTTCCTGCTGGCCCTCAGTTAGGGTTCCCTGTGCAGGAAAGCACATGTAACACTGGGGCTCCTTCTTCTCTCTCTGCAGGAACATGACATTGAGACAGCTTTCGGAGTGGTTCATGTCACCATGCGGGGCACACCCAAAGGGAACAGACCTGTCATCCTCACATACCATGACATTGGCCTCAACCGTAAGCCCTTGCATTGCCAGCGATTATTTGTAGTATTTGCTTTTGAGTGTGGGGAGTAGCAGGCCTGGCATGGAGCTGAGATGAGGTCATTCCAGGGTGAAAAGATTTGTTTGCAGGAGAGATAGCATGTGGCATACCCCTGTTCATTCCAGCAGCCCTTGAAAGGTAGGGCCAAGGTGGAAAGGTAGAAAGAGGTCCGCCCAGCACACAGTAGTGCTCTAGCTGACTTGCTGCCCTGTGTGATAGGGCATCCATACCCTGGGTGCTGGCAGGTGAACAAGTCCCTTCTACATGGCTGCAGCAGTAGTGTAATATTCTGGTGGGCTTTTAACATGTCTTCCCACCCAAAATGTACTGTTACATTCACACAGGTGCTCCTCTGTCAGTGCTTTGAGTACCCTGGTGCTGCAAGGCTGTGCTTTCCGAGGCACTGCAGGCTGACTGTTGTTTGTCTGTCTGCCCTCCAGTCATGGCAGTTCCATTGCTGAGACTCACTGCTGCATTGCAGTTTTGAGGCACAGCACATACACCATCCAGCACCCACTGCCCTATGGGCTCAGTGGTACTTGAGCTCCTGCACGTGTGTGCGCCATGGTCTTTGGAGGGTGGCTTGCAAGAAAACTTAAAGAAGTGTCTAATGTTTTTTGTTGTTGTTTCAGACAAATCCTGTTTTAACGCATTCTTTAACTTCGAAGACATGCAAGAGATCACCCATCATTTTGCTGTGTGCCATGTGGATGCACCAGGCCAACAGGAAGGAGCCCCCCCATTCCCATCTGGGTAAGAGCTCTGCAGAGACACATGTTCAGTCTGGACTGAGGTAGCACCCAATTTAAGCCAGCTGAGACTGCCAGACTGAGTGTAGTGGTAAGCAGGTGTCAGCAGCAGAGGAAATGGCAAGATGGGGAAGCTTCCCAAGGGGCATTCAGGGAACTCTCCAATTACTAAGACATGGGTAAAGCCCTCACTAGTGTTGAGTCAGGTACTACCTTTCTGAATTGAACATGAACCCAGCACACTGCAGTCGAGCTGGCATTTCATCTGTGCATCTTGCCACAGAAGTCTGACTGCCCAAAAGATGACAGCTCTGTGTTGGTCTTGCTCTGAGGGATGGGATCCACACAGTCAGCTGAAACATACAATATTTGTGCGCATTAATAACCTGTGCACGTGTCTGCCAAATGTTCCTCGTCTCTCCTACCTTGAGTGGAACTGGAAGGTAACCTCTGTCAGGCTGTGTTTGGAGGTGCTCTCTTGCTTTTCAGGTACCAGTATCCCAGTATGGATGAACTGGCTGAAATGTTACCTGCTGTTCTGACACACCTGAAGTAAGTCTCTGAAAGGAAATGGGGTGAGCCAGCTGGATACCACTATTCTAGCACCTGCTTCTGTCTCTGCTTGCCATGACTGATATGCTCACTGAGGTGTCCCAAGCCCAAGAGACACAAGCATATCCCAACCAGTGTGACCCTGTCTAGTTCTGTGCTGGGGACACTGTCAGCTACATGAGGCAATTTATGGCTGCTGCATCATTGCTGCATTGTTGTGAAAACAAGCCATAAGTGCATAGATGGATGCAGAGGGGAAAGGCTTTGCCTCTAGGGGTGCTTCAGCTGAGCTAAGTTAGTTGTGCTGACTGTGAAATGACTATTTTTCAGCCTGAAAAGCTTCATTGGGATTGGACTAGGAGCTGGCGCTTATGTCCTCAGCAGGTGTGCAGTAAGTATCTCTTCACTGCTTGTGTCTCGTGTGCTGTGGTCATCATTGATCAGACTGACTATGTAGGGTAGGGGCAAAGTAACATTCAGTAATTACAGTGGGGCTGCAGGGAGCCATGGGAGAGCTACCTCCATTTAGATGGTTATGTTGGAGCAGTCAGGGTTACTCTGAAGTTGTGCCAGGCATAGAAAGATTGTAATGTGATGGCTTTGAGTCAGCAGAGCCCATGCTAAGTGCTAGGAATAGCCTTCAGTCTTGAGTCTTCACAGAGACCTGCTTCATTACTGTGTGATGTGTCCATTGTCCAAAGTACCAAAGAATGGATGTGTGATGTACTGCAAACTGGTGTTGATGAGGAATGTGCTTTGTCACTGGAATGAAGCAAATTTTGCTCCACTCTTACACAAGAGACTGCCTCTATTTTGGTACCTGCTTGTACATTTCTCTCTACTGTAGTGTTCATGTGAAATCAGTGAGTATCATTTAACAGCCCAGGAATTTGCCTGAGTCTTTCAGAGTTAGTGTTAAAAAAACTCAGAAATCCGACAGTTTCAGTAAAATTTGCTTCGGGTTGTTGACTGCAGAGAGTTGCCAGTTGTTTAGGCCAGTATCATTTCTTCAATCCACTGTGCTGGGCACCTGCCCCTCCTTACACAAAATTCTCCGTTTCCTATTCCCTACAGTCAGGATTGAGCCAGGGCAGTGTGAGGCACTGGTGTTTCTTGCCTTCTGTATCTTGGGAAGTTTTCAGCCTTGCTAAAGAGGAGTTTGTGCAAATCAGCCTTAGTCCTCAGCAGAATGCCACAAGGTCCTTACCACACTCCCTGGGCTGCGGGCAGTTTCCTAATGAGGGCAGAGGTGTTTCCTTCTCCTTCACATCAGTGCATTAGAGGAGGAGAGCTCCCTTGGTGCAAGCCCAAAACTCAGCAGAGGCTGTGTGCCTCTGATTTCTGAGTTTGTGTTTGCCAGCAGTTCTCATAACTGCTTTGTTCCCATGCTGCCCAGATACAGCCAGAGGTACACTGGAGGATTTTGGGTTGCTGGATGGAGCAGGGGAAGGGGTGTCTGTAGGCAGTGGGGAAGCAGGGGTGCTGTCTGGGGAGAGGGTGTCCCTGTAGCTCGAGCTTTCCATACTGCAGGAGCTTGGGGGCCTCAACACTAACTCCTCTGCCATTTGCCCCATCTCTACTGGGAAGACTGCCTTTTCCTTGAGGAGAAGGAGGTGCTCTCCAGGCACAGGCGCTTGTTTAGGTTCCTCACAGAGGTGCTGGAATGGAGCAGAGAAGGTTGCTGCTCCCAGCCCTGTAATACACAGGTCCTGAGCAGGACCTGCAGCTGTGCCAGGTACACAGGTCACCAGAAGGCAGCTGAGAGGCTACAGGTACTGTGGAGTACCTCCGTGCCGGAGCTGAGTCTGGTCTTGCTGGGAGCCACTGGCTGTGTGGCACAGAGGAGTTCCCTACTTTGTCTGCGTTTTACTTTGTCTTGCACCTTTTGCAAGAAGCTTTCCATCTGCTGCACCAGCTGTTGACCACTGTGTGAGCTGAATCATCCTTCTGAGTGTGCCTCTGCTCTCCCCCCACAGCTCAGCCACCCTGACCTGGTGGAGGGACTTGTTCTTATTAATGTTGATCCATGTGCAAAGGGATGGATTGATTGGGCAGCATCCAAGGTGAGATTCTCCTTTCCCACACATGTGCTCTCCTAATGAACAGTGTGTAGAGTAAAAAAACCCAACAGAATACACGATTTTTTCCATTTCTGGCACAAATTGTACAATTTCATTTCTGACCCTGCTGCTTTCGTAGTCTGGGTATAGTATGGCCTCTGCATAGAAGAAGGAGTGGGTGTGATCATGTGAATGAGAAATGCAGTTAAACTGCTTGGATCATCACTCAGCTTTCTTCTGATTTAGTACTTCTGCTTGCACACTTCATTTGATTGATATTGAATGGATCTCTTACTTATTCTCTTATTCTGGTCCCTTGAAGTTATTTGAGCTTTCAAGTTTTTTGAAGAGCTGTATTGTGTATACACAGTTTCTTTGTAGCTTTGCATGTCCATCCCAAGCTTCAGGCATTTGCTTCTTATTTAATTTGAATAGTTTCTTCATTGTTTTCTTTACTCTGAATAGCTATTTTACAATGTGTGATGAAACTGCATTTTCCTTTTACTCTCCTCCTCACTCACGGTCCCTCTTCAGTTTTCAGGCTGGACAACCAACATAGTGGATATTGTCTTGGCACATCATTTTGGCCATGTAAGTACCCAGCAGATGCTAATGTTGCCTATACAAGTGAAAATGGAGATATAACTTATGTATGTGTCTGCTGCCAAATAGTTCTGGTCCATCAGATAAGGGTTGCCATAGGTAGTACCATTTTCTCTGTGTGTAAAGCTCACACTGGGGTTGGCATGCTGGTGGGCATGCACTTCCTTATTCTTGCACTAACTGTCTCCAGGCCATGCATTGGTGATGGAATGCCTTTGTGGTGCCCAGGACACTGTCCACAGAAACAAGTGGCAGCCAGTTCTCTGTAGCCAACATGGAAGCCCTTGGACTGTGGGTAGAGCATAGGTCAGCTGGGAGCAGGCAGTGGGATCTTGTGTCTGTCCAGATATTGAACTGCTGCATTCTGCTCTTCATCTTACCCTTCAGTTTCAGCAGAGGCAAACCAGCCCCTTCTGAAAACTTTGGATACAGCAATGCCTTCTGTTTGGAATTAGTTGTCTCAACCAGCAAACGTACTGGGCAATGACAGGGAGAGTGCTTTATGCACACTGTATTTGCCACACAGCAGATCAATCCCTGACCTGAAGTCTTCTTGCAACAGCACATCGGCACTGAAAGGAATGTTTCCTACTCAGCACCACTTCCTCCTGTGCACATCCTGTTCTCTTCCCACTGTCAAGCCCCTTCACTGTATGTAGTGCTTCCTTGCATTCCCTGCTCTCTCTGGCTCTCTCAGAATGTAGTTTCTTCTTAGAACAGGGTGCTGGAATTGAACATTCCTTTGGTCACAGTCTTACGGCTTACATATTTTTTTACTTTATTATGTTCATTAATATTATTAGTAATAAATAGTAAAAAACATTAAGGCTAAGTGGAAGACCTGCCAAACACAGAGTGATTTGTATCTGTGTAAGTGTTACTGAAGCTTGGGAGTTAACTTATCCCATTTCAGGATACCTGTGCTCTTACAGCAGCTTGTACACTGACAGTTGTAAAAGTGTAGTCACACTACCAAAGCATGGCATGTGCCAGCACATCACATAAACACCTCATGTCTCTGGGATCCTTATGCAGTCTGGAGTTGCTGCCGTCTATGTCACCGTTCACAGGGAATGATGTGCTTTAATGCTTTGGCATTTTTATGACTATTGCTTCTTTACTTGTGAAAAGTATGTTTCCTGTTTTTCAATTCTTCTGCTTTTGTACAGGAGGAACTGCAGGCAAATCTAGATTTGATCCAAACATACAGACTTCATATTGCCCAGGATATTAACCAAGATAACCTTCAGCTGTTCCTCACCTCATACAACAGGTATAGGATATCTTTTTTCCTGACAGCTCCCATGGCTTCCCTGCTCGGTAGATTTGCTGCCATATGTATTATCCTATTGGGTATTGTATCAGGGGAACCTTTGTCCTAAGGCTAGTCTTTAACTGTTACCCTGAGCCAAGCCTAGCCCTCGTGTCTATCCCCAGACCCTGTTACACCTCAGTAGCTCATCTCTGGGCACACAGCAATGCCATGAGAGGATGGATCCTGTTTTCTGGGGATGACTCCTTGGGCTCCTGCTTCAGGGTGTGACGTGTGGAGTTGCCCTGATAACCAGTTTCCTCTGCAGATTTAATGGAGAATTGTTCTGTTTTTTCTTTCAGTCGTAAAGATCTGGAAATTGAGAGACCAGTTGTTGGTGTCAATGAAATGATTGCAAAAACACTCAAGTAAGTTGTCTGAATCAGCCTATCTCAGTTGCTGAATGTGCAATCTCTTCAGCAGAAAAAAATGTTGTTGCTTCTCAGCAAGAGCTGCACCAAGCCCAACTGCTGGGAAGAATGTCCAAGACAGTCCCAGGCTGTGGTACAGGACTGTCAGCTGCAATGGGGCAGAGGTGTCTGGAAGTTCTCTCATTAAGAACACATTGAAATTCTCCAGAAGGCAGGGTCAGAGGCACGTGTGCAACAGCAGTGGCAACCGGTGTGCATGGAGGGGACAGTCTGGATGCATCTGCAAGTCCTGTTTTGGTACAACAAAATGCCAAGGTGATGGCAGACAGGGATTTTGCTGAGCCTTTTTTTGTTAACCTTTCATAAGGGTGTTGGTTCACAGAACTCAACCTTCTCAGAAACCCCTTTGATGCACTTGAAGTAACACCTCTGTTTTGGCTTTTGACCAGGTGCCCTGCCTTGCTTGTTGTTGGTGACAACTCACCTGCTGTGGAAGCAGTGGTATGTATCCATGAACTCTTTCCTTTTGTGACATTAGCCCCCCAAATCACTTAGCAACCCTGTAGTGCTTTCACCTTGCTCAGAATTAGTTAGACAGTGGCTCTTTGTCCCAAGTTCTTTTTCAGTCCTCTAGCCACTCATGGGAGAGCCAAGGCTCAGGGGCCCTGAATGGCCCTCAGGGCAACTCCAGGGTGAGAATGGCAGAATCTGAATGAGCAACCTGCTCAACAGGTGATGCAGAGGACCCTGTTCAGGATTATGCTTCCTTCCCCGAGCTCTGCCAGGCTGCTGCCTGCAGTTTGGTTCAAGTCTTGAATTGCTGTTGTTTTGCTGTTACACTGGGGCTACCTGGGGATAAAAAATAACTGTGTGTGACTCCTGTTCTTGTGCTGGGGAGTCTCTTGGGGCGCTGTGTCATCAGGAAGGCAGCACTTAGGAGCTGTTGTCTGCTGCAGACACCCATAACTCACTTCCCTCCCAGCATAGCTATAAACGGGTCATGGCACAGGGTTGTGTGTTGTGGTGGATGTTGCTCCTCCCTGTCAGCCAGGGATTGTGGAGAGACCCAGGGGGTTTTGAACAAAAGCTGTCTAAAACTGTGGAAAAGTATAGGAGTCTCCTGAAGTAGTAACTTGAACTTAGGAGCCAAGCATGGAGAGCATTTTCTGGCCTTGATCTGGAAGGTTTGATCTGATTTGATCTGAAAGTCTGAAATTAAGTCTGCAAGTTTTGATTTTACTAAGATACTATCCTTGAAGATTCCCATTGCTTACTTGCCACAGAAGAGTACAGGATAGGATCTTCTGTGTCTTAGTGTGCTTGTCTGGCTGCCCAGGCCAGGATAACCTCCTCTGCTGAGGTTGCTTTTCCTATAGAGCCCCTAGCTATTCCCTTTTTGCAGCAATCTTACAGAGAAGAGGTGGTCGTGGCCTCCTTGTCTGGCCAGGAGACTGAGTCACCTCCCTCGTGCTGAATTGCACAGAAGTCTCCTTCCCTCTCAGTCTTGCTGTCAGAGCACAGAAGGTGCTCCAGGGTTTTATAGTGCATGCCAAAACCAAGGGATGATTTCAGTTGAAGCCATGAGCTGTCATCACAAGGTTCCTTAGATGGAACACCTGCCATTCCTCCCTGAATCTTTTATTCATTGTTAACTTCCTACATGATCTCTGCTTTATTGCTCAGTCCTTCCTGGCTCCAGAGAAGTTCCCATTGCTAAAGACAGCCACTGCTTCTGCTGCAACAACTGCACATTTTACATCTGAGTCTTCAAGTTTTCTGTGTGACACCATGTCCTCTCCTTTTTTCTAGGTTGAATGCAATTCACGTCTTGACCCAACCAAAACTACCCTTCTGAAGGCAAGTGCCACTCCAGGATCATTCTGGCCAGTATAAAGACACTATTTTTGCTCAGCTTCACTTGGGCTTTTGCTTTCCATACATTTGGCTTTGAAAGGTTTGGGGACAGTCATTCAGGGCTGTGCTCTCTCCTCCATGGAGCCAGAGCTGAGAAGGAAGAGTTTGTCAGGGAGTCACCCAATCCCTGCTTTATGGCCACCTTCAACTAGCAGGGAAGACCCCCAAGAGTTATCAGAGATGCTCTGCCTCTACCCTGCTCTTTGCAGCAACAACGTCCTTTTTCCTAGCTTTGTATTGGTCCTTCCCCCCCTGACCTGTGGCCCTGCACTGTGCCAGACAGCAGCTCTATGGAAGTGCAAAGTGACAGGTTTGGGCAGAGTGGCTGGGGGAGAGGTGGCTGGAAAGGTGCTGAGCTTCTGGAGTGTGGCCTGAGATCACTTGGTGACATGGCCTCCAAGGTGCAGGGTCCCTGAAGGTGTATCACCTTGGCCTTGCCCTGGCTGTAGAGGTGAGGTGGTGGAAACTGTAGTGTGGTGCTCTCAGCCCTGGTGGGTGGGTGGTGCTGGCTTGGCTTGGGGTTGTCCTCCTGGGTGGGAAGGTCAGCTCAACCTGCCTTTTGTTTCCTGCTGCAGATGGCCGACTGCGGGGGCTTGCCACAGGTGGTTCAGGTGAGACACTTCTTGACCCTCCCATGGTATTTGGGTGGTACAGAGCCCTTCATTTTGCTTGCACTAAAGCCACCCTCTCTGTTTCCACAGCCTGGCAAGCTGACTGAAGCCTTCAAGTACTTTGTGCAGGGAATGGGCTACAGTAAGTGGGAAACACAACTTTGTGGTTTGGAGCAGGGATCTCAAGCTTTCTGGTCCCTCTGAGCCCATTGGTATCTGTGTCCCTACCCCTGAGCTAGTGTGGTTGCCAGGAGATCCATCCATGCTGGAAAATCAACTAGTGTGACAAGCCTTAGCAAATTAGTGTTCTCTGACCTGTGTTGGTGACTCCTTTCTGGTTGCTAGTGTTGGTAAAATCTTCTAAGTCTGTCTTTGTGCTAATCCTGAAATATGTGTTCCCAAGAACAGCAAATCTGTGCATACCTTCTTCAAAGGTGAAAGTGCAGCCCCATGACTAGTCTGGGTATGACAGCTCCTCCCTTTCTCCTCAGATGTTCCTGTTTCTCTTAGACTCACCAGGGTTAAGCAATACTCCAGAACAAATCCCTCTAATGGCAGAACAGATTCCTGGGTGACTTCTGAGGCACACAGGGAGGCCAGAGAGAGCTGTTCTTTGCACCAGTGCATGTCCTGCCCTGTGTCTTCCTCCCCATGCTTGGAGGCAGAAAACATTGTCACCTGAGTGTGTCAGACTAACAGCTGCTCAGCTCCCTGCCCTTGGTGTCCCTGAGGAGTTGGAGAAGAGCTTCTTTACTTCTTTATCTCCAAGAAGGGCTTTACTGCTTAGGAACGTCAGGAGAAGGGCTTCTCAGTACACTACAGCTGCTCTTGCCTGCTGTGGCCAGGAGTTCCCTTTTGTGAATGATGAGCCTGCAAAAGCTGGAGTTAGGGAAGGGGTTGGTTTGTGTGACTGGCTGAGCACTCAGCATGGCCACCGTCAAAACTGGGACACTTGCAGTGGTCTCCTCACAGCTTTGCCAGCTCATGGTCAGGGCTTAGCAGAACCTGTCCTTTTCTTCAGGGCTCTGCAGGTAACACAAACATGTAGGACAGTCATGTTCTCCAGTGTTGGCCAAAGGAGCTTGATCCTGCAGAGGAAGATGCTGAGTGATAAGGGTCCCTCAGCCTCACTAAGAGGGTTTCAATGGTCATGTCTCCTGCGTTCCTGGTGTTAGTAAAGTCAGCAAGTGCTGTCGTCAGAGCAAGGGCTTCAGCAGCACTTTGGGGGTCAGCTCTCTTGTCAATAGGACATGCAACACTGGAGAAGGAGAGGCCAGTATTCTCCTTCCAGAATTAGTAGCTGGTCCCAGAATAGTTTTCTCAGCTTTGGCAAGACTGTGGGACACTGTGGATTGTGGTCAGTTCTCTTGGGCAGAACAAGGTAGAAGTAAAACATAGCTGGGCGTTACTAGAAATACAGAAACCAGTTCTCCAACACCTGTTCCTATGCCTGCTGTACATGGGCTGAAGCAGCTGGATGTACTTCTGCTGCCACTGCAGGTGAAAGGTAACGGTCTTGAAGGAGACTTGTAGCAGGAGTCTGATGCTGTCATTCCAAAGACATGAATTTCTGTCCCATATCTGGAGTTGCACCGTATATAGTATCTCTGCTGAGTTGGTGTGGGGTGTGTGTGAGGTGTACAGTGGGGAGTTAATGTCACCAGATACTGTGTGATTTTCAGCTTAAAGGCATTGAAGAGATCTGGTCCTGATAGGTTTTTAGGTGAGCTTGGCATCTCCCTGAGACGCTCATGAGCAGCTATTCTTATAAATCCTGGGAGTTTTCAGTGCAGTGTATGAGCTGGGAACAGAAGAAAAGGTAGCTGGGGGTCCCAGGAGTATTGCAGCCACTAGTCACACACCGCAACTAATTGGCTCTTTCCTGTATTCATCCCTTTCCTTGTCTCATGTTGTTTCCAGTCCCTTATGTGCAGCTCAGCCACCTAAGCACTGAGTCAGGTACCTCCAACCATGCATCCACCTAGGCCCCAGTCTGTGTGCTGAGTGGAATTGTTCTCTGGGTGCTTTGCTCTGTCTCAGCATGTCCTGCTGTGGGTGGGATGTTCATTGTACCATGTGTGCTATGGGATTCCATCTATCATTTGTATTTTGTTGATTGTTGCATGACTTCAGTTCTGTGGTTTTCTAGAGTGATGAGACTAACTTTCAAAAGGTCATCCATGCCACAGCTGCCTTGGTTTGCACAAACACTGGCTGTGGCTGCACTTGCAGATGATCAGTTGCACTGCTGGCATTTGCTCACCTTGGACCTTTTGAAATTGGGCCTTTAAACATCTTGCTTTAGATATGCAGAGACTTAATTTTGGCAGTGAAGAGTGAGTTTTCTTCCAAAGGGTACAGCTCTTTTCTGTGCTTACCCAGTGACACATTCCTGAGTGACTGTGGTCCTGGCTCCAGGAACTGTTTCCATGTCTGAGTCCCACATTATTTCTCTCTTGCAGTGCCAGCAGCCAGCATGACCCGGTTGATGCGTTCCCGTAGCCACTCCTCATCCAGCGTGGGCTCTGGCGAGAGCAGCCGCAGCCGGTCTCATGCCAGCACCCATGGGGAAGGGAGTGCTGGAACTCCAGAAGGAATTGACCTTCAGGCTGCACCTCAAACCATGGAAGTATCCTGTTAGGGAGGAGCCCCTCTTCTGGATTCAGACAGCTCCAGTCACCCCATTGAACCCACTCAGAATTTAGCATTTCATCTGACATGGCATTAACTGTTCTCTCTAACCTGTGCATGCCCATCTGAGCAGCCACCTCCTTGATAGTCTGTATTTGACATTACTTTGATCTTTTCTGTATCCCCTTGGCATCAGAGTCTCTTTAAAACTCATTGACATTCCACAGTCTTAGTAAGTTTCATTACTGTACATGCTGATGCCATCTCCTGTCTGTGCTGTGTATCAATCCAGATGACAGCCGTCATCTCCCCTCTTCATTTAAGTATAATTTTTGTGGCTTTGTGAGGTTTAGAATTGCTTTCTAGTTGTGCTTCTGCTAAAGGACCCTTGTGGTGCAGTTGGTATGTCATTGGTGAGACATGGGAAAGTAAGACCACGAGGATGTGGCACTCCAGGCACTGGAGCAGGCAATGCAGTGTGGAGCTGGGATGTAGAACCCACTGGAAGATCTGTGTGTCCCCAGGGCTGTTTCACATGCCACACAGCCAGCCAAAGACAAATGGTCAGGAATACTGTCTTGGTCTTACCTGTGTATATGTGTTAAGAAGGACCAGAGTGATTTCTTACCTGAGCCGCCTGAAAAAGCAAAGCAATTAACAGTAAACTGCACTAACAAGGTACACTATTAACCCAATACAAGGAATTAAACTCCAGCAGCCCTGGCTCTAGACCACTTCTGCAACCCTCTGCTGACCCAGCGGAAGGGTGGGACGCAGTGACACATGGTTGCTGTTCTACCCTGGCACAGGTGAATTCTTAACATTCAGCAGGTTGTGAAATGGGAAGCATTGCCTCTTGCCAGGTAGAGATCCCAGAATCTCCTGCACTGCCATCTCTGTGTCCCACTGCTGCTGCCCCAGGCAGGATCTGCACAGTTATGTGGGGGCAGGGAACACCATTGAGCATGACAGCCAGCAGTCACACATTCCTGTGAGTCGGATCAAAAGGATGAGCAGTGAACACCTCTGTGCAGGTAGCAGTTAGAGTCTTTGTGGATTTCACAGTCACGCTACTTTTTTACACCTGGCTGGGTCACCAAGGGTGGACAGCAGATGCCTGCTACAGGCCAGTGTCTGGTGTTAATGGGAGAAAAGGGATGAGTGGTCAGGCTGCTGCAAGTCTCAATTGGTCAGCAGAACATCCTTTTCTCACTGCTGAGCAGCCCTGACCCCATGGGAGCCAACTCCTCCCAGGGTCATGCTCATGTTCTGCTCCATTTCAGGTAGGGAATGGGACTGGGAGGCTCTGCCTGAGGGGAACTTTGTATCAGTTATTGAATAAAGCTATAAATGAGTTTCATTGTTACACTTGTTCTTGGTGTTTCTCTTGGCATGACCTACGCCCCTGGCCCTATGAGTGTCTCCTGCTGTACACAGTCAACTTGGTCCCAGGGCGGGGAGAGGACTGGGCACCTCTGCTCCAGAATAATGTGGTTGGCAGCCCCATGGCCCCTGGCTTGAGGCTGTCCAAGGGCATTGGAGAGAAAGCCTCTGCCAGAATGCAACTAGAAGTGTCCAGAATGGAAATAACAGATTTGCAGCAGCACAAGAAAGAACCACTTCCCAACAGCCAGCACTCAGGGCCACCTGCTGTCTCTGGAGCAGCGCTCTGCACTGGCACATTGCACAAACATGACACAGAGCTAACCACTGTCATCACAAGAAGACAGAGGTCAGTTTGGGCATCAGGGGGATGCCTCTTGGCACATCCACCCTGCAGCCGGGTACAGAAAAGTGATGTGCAGCAGCCTGGTGTGGAACTCACCTGGTTGTTCACCTGCTGCTTTCCAGACCCAGCTTCTACTCCCACTGTCAGATGTTACTGTAACCCATGGAGAGCCCTCTGGGACCTGGACTGTTCTGAGACCTTGAGGGAGGTCATTGCAGAAATGAGACAAAGTGTTCTCAAGGATTGCGGACTGGATGAAAGTTGAGATTGAGAGAAACTGGCCAGTTCTATCAATGAACAAGTAGTGGCAGTAGAAAAGGATTAAATGAGCAAAACCAGAAGTCTATAGGAGACAGGAGACGACCAAAGAAACCTGGCCCCTGGACACAGTGGGAAGTTTAGCACTGTTGGATGCAAAGCACCATGTGCAGGAGAGGAGCCAGTGTAGGTGCTGCACTGGGATCTAATGCCAGCTGACTGCACTCAGGAATGGTACTGCCTCCAGAAATACAGCCCTAAAGAAAGGAAACATGATATTTAAATGACAGTGAAATGAGTTAATGATCCCACAGCTGGCACGGGCTCAAGTGCTGTTCAGGAGGAGGAGGAGAAGGAGAGCTCCAAGTTCCAGACTGGTCCTGGACCAGGAGCCCAGGTTAGCATGAAGATGAGACTTCAGCAGTTTGGAAAAGGAGTGATTTAGCAGAGAGTGCAGTTGTCGTGGTGGCTCACAGGCAGAAGCAAGGCAAGGTCTATAGTAATGGTTGGAAAGGTTTAATTTTTCAAAGATAACTGGGGAAAGTAGACTTGTTTTTATGTAAGCAAATGCTTTTCCTGTTAAAAAGGCAAAACAAATCAAAGGCAAATACAAGGTGAAAAATTAGTTTAGTAAAGGGACAAAAGGTTTGGATGCCATGAACTATGCCAACCAAATCACACAAGGCACAGAGCTTGAGTTTGGGATAGCCTTCCCTGGTCTTGGATCCTGATCCCTATTGGCTTCTGGAGTGTGAGCTGGGGTCTACAGGGCACAAATGTGCATTCCCACTCCCCAGGGGCAGCCCAGAGGTTGGAATAAGGCCTTGCAAATTGGTGGAATTTCCTTGACCTCTCCCTTCTCTTGGGAACTGGGATGGCCAGTGGAAGGTGCAGGCAAATGGAGCCAGCATTTTCCTGTGCCCATCCTTAGGACTGAATTCCCAGTTGCTCAAAACATTGGGACTAGTTCATTCATTGGTGTGTCCAGCCCAAGATCCTGGATTTCTGTGTTGGTGACTCCTTCAGCAGTACAGGGTAAGTCTAGCTTAGCTCAGCTCCAGATCACTGATGGAAAAATACAGCTCACAGCATGGGCTGAGGTTTCTGCAGGGCCTCAAGTGATGGGGGAGGCAGGGGCTGAGGGGAGGGTTCTGCAGTACCCAGAAATCCATGCACCAAGTGCTCTGCTGCCCCTAGCCCTGGGGCCAAGCCACAGCCAGTCCCTGCCCCCTCACATCTAGACATGTTATGTGACAAAAAAGATGGAGTCAAATTCTTCTTGGTGCCACAAGATGCTGTGAGGAGCAACAGCAAAAGACTGGGAATTGGAAGGCTCAGGATTGATGTTGGGATTTTTCCTTGGTTTAAAGGCTGAAGGATGCAGGGTTGTGGGATGAGAAGTGGTGAGGGATATCCATCCTGGAAGTGTTCAGGGTGGAGTCACAGCAAAGCTATGTCAGTCACAACACTGAGGGGGACCCAGGACTAGGTGCATCAGGAGCTCCTACTCCTCCAAACAATGATCGATTAGTCTAAACTCCTGAAACACTAGGTAGCTGTGCCTCACTTTGCCTGAAGCCTTAGTCTTCCCCACCAGATCAAAGTGCACAAGATGGTGCATTTCTGCTGCCCCAGGTGTGCCTACGCCGGTGAGAAGAGAAGGCTCCTTGGCCCCTCCTGTGGCCTGAGACACCTGTTATGGTTTTCTTGCTCATGCACTATGCTTTTGCACCCCACATCCCCAGGAACCTCAGTGGGACTGCACCAGCTCTTCCAAGAGCAAATGAATCTTCTCCCAGACATTATCAACCACTCACAAAACAGCACTGCTGAGCTCAGTGCAGGTTCAAGGGGATCCTGCACCCAAACAGCATCATAAGACCCAAAGCCCTGTTGAATCTGAGTTCATTTCACACTACCCAGGTGTTTACAATTGACCAGAAGTCTTCATATTTCAGCACAGAAAGAACAGGATGTGCAGCTGCAGCAGGATTGCAGCAGGAGGCTGCGAGTATCTGTTCACATGTCAGGGGCACAGCAGGAAATCGTGAGGGGAGACAGTGCTGCTCAGTTGGGCTGTAAATTCAGAAGCTGCTGAGAGAAAATACCAAGGAACTTTCTAAGGGCTGTATTGCAGGGGAGGGAGTGAGTATGTACATCAGAGGGTTCTGACCTCAGACGGGGAGGGAGGGGGTGAGGGACTGAGCAGTGGGGATGGGGGGAAGGTCGATGGTGCTGACTGAGACAAGCAGTGTTTGCTTTGAAAGGTGAATGGTACACATGCACAGTTTGGGCAGTTAATGGTCCCACACCAGCAGCAGCTGCTGAGCCTGGATAGGGTTGAGGATAGAAATGGAACAGAGCTGGGGCTGCTCCCACTCATAATCCAGGCCAGGCACAAACAGGCTGGGCAGTTCTGGTGAGGGGCAGAGCTGGCATGGAGCAGTGCTGGGTGTGGGGCTGTGCTGCTATGGGGCAGCTGGGTGCAGCACTGTGTTGGGCAGGTCTGTGAGCATCACTCCTCCCCAACCCTTCCCATCACATCCAGCACTATGCTCATGCTGATGGTCCTGGTGCTGCTACAGCTGAATAGGTATCCCCCTTCACTGAGACCACCCTGGGGATCGTGCCTGTCCAGCCTCAACCTACGAGTCCTTTCATCCCTGCTCCCACTCACAAGTGCTACTCATCCATCCCACTTGTCCACCCATAAATCCCGCTCAATGCCCATAGTGCCTTCAGTGCCCTCAGGGATTTTTCCTGGGCCTGGTGCCTTTACCCAGGGCCCTGAGGGGCTCAGCTGGGTGATATGTTGTCAGGCTTTTAAAATTAAAAAAAATGTTTTTTGTTTCTGAGCTTTCACCAGCTTTACTTGTCTCTGTTCAAGTTTTCTATTTCCTCCAGTCCAGCATCTGAAGAAGAGGCTGAGACTGTCTGTTCTGGACTATGCTGGCATCACTCCGCAGCAATGAGAGCATTGCCTGGGGTGCAGGGTGGGGAATCCTGACCCAAGGACCAAGCTCTTGGGGGCTGAACCCCCAGGATGGGGAATCTGCCCAGCTGGGAGAATCCACTCAGCATCCCAGCAGCATCTGCTGACACTTCACGGCCTCCACTCAGCCAGGTGCAGACCCAGGAAAAAGCCTGGTCCCAAGCTGGTGCTGCTAAGGGAATGCCGAGCCCTCTCCTTTCCCCACAGTCCCCAGTGGCTTCCAGGCCTCGACCCTCTGTGACTTTCCCACCAGAGGTGGTCACTGTCCTGAGGATGGGGGAGCAGCTCTGCGTCCTCTCTGAGTAAGTCTTTGCATTCCTAACTAGTGTCCAGCCTGTGACGCCATGGTAGTAGTATCCATCCTGTACTTCTCTTCCCCCATCCTACAGCCTCAGCCTCTCAGGATGGCTCATCCCTTTTCCCCACAGGGATGAGGAGTGGTGGCTGGTGGTATCCGAGGTTTCTAGCAAGGAGGGCCGCATCTCCAGAAGCTGTGTGGCCAAGCTCAGGCACGGGTAAATGCTGAGAAGGATCTGTCTAAAGGAGGGCCCAGAGGAACATGGCTCCATGACAGAACCTGGCCAACCCTGAGGCCAGATTCTGGCCACTGCTCCAGCCAGGGTGTCTTACCCTGAGCAGTGTTGGGGCTTGGGAAGATGGCATGGCATGCTGGAGTGTCACCAGGGCATGCCCCAGTTGGGGCAGGATGAATCCCAGGATGCTGGGTGTCCCTGGCAGCCAGGAGAAGCTCTGCCAGTGCCCACTGTCTGCACAGGTGGCTGTGTGAGGGTGTCAGCCCGCAGAAGGTGGAGGAGCTGCTGCTCCGTCCAGGCAACCACAGTGGATCCTTCCTGATACAGGAGACCCAGACCAGGCAAGGCAAGAGCCCTCAGACCCGTCTCTGGTACCGGATGTCCTCCCCAGTGAGGTGCCAAGGAGTGAAAGCAATCTTCCCTTGCTCGCATCCAGTGGCAGTGGCTCTGCCTACAGGGCTGCTTTCTGCTGTTGCTGCTCCCCACTCCATGCTGAGCCCCTGCTGTGGGGCCTCAAAAGAGCAAACCACCATCAGGTTCCTGCAGCTTTGGGTTACACAGGACAGTGACAAGGCTTAGCCTGCAAAAAGAAACAGTGCCTCATCACACCTCACTTCTGTGAGAAGATTGTGTCAGGTGCCACTGTACAGGTGGCTGGTGTCACCAATGTCACCTGATGTCCCAGCCATTCTCTATCACCTACATTGTTTTGAACGTGCTCATGGCATGGAGCTGGCACAGGGGTGCTTGCAGCCACAAAGTCAATGGGGAGAAATGTGATGTCTGCCACTTCTGTAGGATGGTTGAATCTCTGCAATGTGTAGGAGTGCATCAGGCAGCGGGGCTGAGCAGGGCAAGGGTCTGGGACAACCCAGCTAAGCGCCCTTTGCCCTGTGCCTGCCAGGCTGCTATTCCCGGTCAGTGTGCTGTGGCGAGTGCATTTCTGGCCTCAGTGACTCACTACCACATCCACCAGCTGGACAATGGATGGCTTTACATCTCACCCCGGCTCACCTTCCCCAGCCTGCACTACTTGGTGGACCCCTACTCTGGTAATGCCCCGCCAGCCCCCCTGGCATCCTGAGCAGTGTGTGGGGTTCCATGTTCTGAAAGGAGAGAGGGGTAAAAGGTGGCAGCTGGTCCCTCCCCGCCCAGGTGTGCCCAGGTTGGGGGGCCAGGGTGTGCATCCTGTTAATGCTGTGGGCTCCCAGCCTAGAATTCAGTGAGGGGCTCTGCTTCCCCCTCAGCAAGCCCTGCTCCATGGAAGGGCCAAGGGCAGCCCCAGCCTCCACAACACTCACTGTTGTCAAGAAGCCATTGCTCAAATGGGACAAGATTGAGAGGTGAGAGCAGCTGGGAGAGGGGGTGGGGCTCGCCCACCTGACCCTCGAGGGGCTGTGGGCTGCCTGCTGATTTCCTTCCCTGCTCTCAAGCAGCTCCCTCCTGCTCTCAGAGACCACATCCCCACCAGAGGACTCTCCCATCAGCCAGGGACTGAAGAAAGCCATCAGCTCTTACCTAATGTTCTCAGAGACTGATACCCCTGAGCCAGACCCCACTGGAAAGGGTCCCACTTGGCCACAGCTCCTTGGTGGACACCCATCCACCAGCTCAGCCTTCTCCTGCTTTCAGCCACAGACATCTGTTGGTGCTGGAGCCCACTGGCTGGAACATGGGACAGCCAAGACCAAAGCAGAGACAGGCAGGCAGCGACGCTGGAGGAGGCAGCTGCCTGAGAGCCTGTCCTTTCCTCACTGGACATTTTGGGACAGGATGCATGAGCACCCTGAGCCTCACCCAACACCTAAGGGGGAAGGAGACAGAGGCTGCACAGAGAAGCAGCCCTGCCTGCCCCACAGGCTGCAATGGGGCCCCTGGCCTCTGTACTCCCACAGCAGCAGAGAGAGGATGAAAGTGTTCAACAAACCAAATCCTGGCCCAAGTAGAGGAACAGCCCAATCCCACTGGACCTCCCAAGTTCAAGTTTTAAGGGCATGGGTGTCTGTGTAGACCTTCGAGCAGCAGCTATGGACCCTCAGAGTGCTCTCATCCCCCTAATTCACCACTCCACTTGCTGGGACTAGGGGCCAGGGGGGAACCAGCCCCTGACTGTGCCCAAAGCAGCTCATTTTAAAACCTTTTAACACATGGATTTTAATTTTCGTTAAACAGGTTCCTGCTGGACATGCATCAATAACCATCTGTGGTGTTTCAATTAAAAGATGCCTCATTCACAGCTGAGGCTTGGTGAACATATTGTGACTTGCCCATGGGACCGATTTCACTTCCACAACCTGGGGGATTTGCCCCTGCTTTTGCCCTTGGCCCCAGCTGAAGTGAGCAGGCAGCCATGGGCCAGTGCTGGTCCAGCTCTCTTCAGGCAGATTCATGAGCCCAACAGGTTTAAATGTGTAATTTAACATGCAAAACTACTGTTCTAGGAACAATGGGGAAAGAAATGTGTCTGTGCCAGGAATAGATTATTCAGAGAAGTAGAATGCAAATACTCAGGTACAGCCCCAGCAACCTTGCAGAGCTGAGAGGCCTGAACAGCAGCAGAAAGGCCTCAGAGCAGCCACACTTCTGAACCTCTGCTTTCAACAGGCCCTTATCAGCAAAGCTGGAGCTTCCTCTTGCAGCCAGAGGTGGTGCAGAAGCAATTTTGCTGCTTGGCACCATCTCTCTCTTCCTTCCCTCTCTGCATGCTGAGGCCAGTGCAGTCCCTAACCCAAAAGCTGCAGGTCTTCTGCTTGGACATGTTCCAATCCCTTCATCATTTTCCTGTCTGATGAGCTCAATCTTGCAAACTATCATCACTTTCTCATTTCCTTCTCCACCCAGAGCTTTACAGACCTGCTCATCCCCAGCCTCCAGCCCAGGTGGCCTCAGCGCAGAAAAGGCTGGGGTTTGTCCCAGGCCTTGTCCTGGTGTTGTCACACTTGGGGCCCCAATGTAACTCAGAGGAGTTTTGCATCCTTCATTTCTGCTATTGACTCACTTTGCATGAACCAACGTGGCTCTTCGGTTCCTCCCTCCATCACAAATCTGCCAGGTTGTTGGATACATTTATGTTGTGGCTCATGTTTGCTTTGGTTTAATTCAGTTGTTGTTATTTGATGTTAATGGTTTGTTCCCCTGTTCCCCCCCCGTGTATATTCCCAAGTCGGTTTGTTCCCAAAGTTGTGTTCTCTGACCAGTCTCCCTTTATGGCTTTTCCTTGCCTCTGTTCCAGTCCTTTCCCTATCAATCGCTGTTACCCAACGCATTGTTCCAGCTCCTTCCATGCTAATCCTCCCCAGAACCAATCCCTTTACTGTCCCTCCCCCTGGGTGTTCTGGGGTGTCACCCAAACCTCAACGTTCCATTGGTGCCCGTGACCCCTTCCCTCCTCCCATCAACCCTGATTTGTCCAAAGACCCATGACTCAATCCTTCAACTCCACCCCTGAGTTAACCCTATTGGACTATGTGTTGTACCCACCCCCTGTTTTGTATCTGTATAAAATCTGTGCACAGAGCCGCACAGGGCTCTTCTCGCCTGTTTCCTTTTGACCAGAATATGTTGGAACCTCAGACTTGGAGAGCCTCTCTTACTTCTCGACCCAAACCCTGGACATGGTGAGGCAATTTGTGCCTGGGAACATTGGCTCTAAAGGTTCAGCTGAAGGCACAAACCCCACACCTCAGCTGTTCCCCACACTTGGCACGGTGCCGGTGTTTTGAGGTAGCCTGGGCTCTGGTCAGCCGTGTCACATTTACACAAAGGACCACAGTCAAGAGCTTGCTGTTCTGGCATTTGTAACCTGGAGCCAGGTGAAATGGGATGGATGTGATTGTAAAGGCTGTTCAAATCCTTCCCCATCACCTGCAGCCTCTGAACCCTCCAACTTTCCTGTCCTGAAAATCTCCTTGTCCTGGGCATATGCCACTCATGCTGTTGAATATTTTCCCAGGGCACTGTCAGGCCCATTCCCTGCCTCTTGCGATTAAATGCTGCAGCCTCTGAACACCATGGGCACAAAGCAGATTTTAACAGGTGGCTGAAGCATAGAATAGCAGCACTCCACCAGTCAGAGGAGAGCAGAGCAAGTGTCCTGACCAATGGAGCTACTCTCCCAGGCAGTGAAGGACAGGGAAACGGAAGGCTCTGAAGGGGTAGAAAAATCCCCATGGAGACCCACAAATGCAGGCAGGGGAGGACACACTAACTACCCCAGCTACTCCAGTGTGAGCAGCTGTGAAGACACAGCAGGTCTTCCCCAGTGGTGTTCCAAGTGCCCAGGAACCTCACAGGGAGAGGGACTTCCCAGCTGCTCCCTACTGTTCAGGGCACATTGTGATTGTGACTCGTGACCACTTTGGCCACATCAGCCACACCATGGGCAGCACAGACCTCCCCCAGAGCTACATCACCACCTCCTCTGGAGTGACAAGTGCTTCATGTTACAAATTTGTCCCAGGAGATGGGAGTAACCCAGATTATTCTTAATAGATCCCTTGCAGTGGATTAGAGTGAAACGATACTGAAATGCTCAATGTGTATAAATACATGTACACAGGGTTTATTTTTGAACAATTTGGTTGCAAAGGAAAGCAGGTATGTAGCCATTTTGATTATTATTATCTATAGTAATATAACAACATGAAAGCATTGTAAAATTGCCATTGAAGATGCAGGAATAAAAGAAACTCTCCAATACCATCTTTCAAGTGTTAGAGAATCAGGCATTACTTTACACCAGGCAGGATGTGCAGTAAAAATCATTCCAGCTCAACCTAGTTCTTTGCCAGACTTTTCACATACTTAAACATTTAAAACCCAAAGAAATTCTCATTTATTGGTTCCACATTATACAACTGTCAGTACTCCATTTCCTATTGGATCCCTTCACCTTCGATGCTGATTTCGTCCTCATTCTTTGGTTCTCTTTATCAATTATTTTCCAGACCAGATGATTCCAACCTAATGAGGGCATAATGTTTGTTAATGTCTGTTTATCTTCTCTGTATCTTCTCCCTACTCCCAACCTGCAGATGTTGATTTTTGCTGATTGAAGCCCATCAGGCCTCACCTAGCAAAATTCAAACCTTCGGGGAATAAAGTCTTTTAAAGAGAAACCTGAATTCCATCCCCCCACCCCTGCCTTTGGCAAAGGAAACCAAACACATGACAGAAGTTACTTAAAAGAAAATTTTAAAAGTTACATCATTTCCAACAACATGAAACCACAAAAATATCACTCGAGGACAGGTGTATAAGAAAAAAGAGAGACAGGTAGGGAAGGAAAGAGAATAAGAATGTGAAAATCTCACCACCCAGTTGGTCATGAGTCTTGACTGTTGCAGTTTAGCTGTCACACTGGGACCGGACAGTTAGTGGACACTGTGATCAGACACTGTGAGTGGACACTGGGACAGGACACTAGGACCTGACACTGAGTGGACACTGGGAGCGGCCACTGGGACCGGACAGTTTGGTTGGAAGTGATGGGCTGTCGGGGGTGGGAGAAAGAAGCTCTTGGGTTAAAGTACACTCAGGCCAGTGTACTTTACATTAGTAAAATATAGGGTCCAGCTGCTCCCCTTGTGTGGGGAGCTTTCAGTCTTCTAGTAAAAAGCCTCAGAAATGTCTGGGGACTCTTTGGGAGAACCTGATGGTTTACGACACCTTTTAAGGACATGACGGCTGCCTCTCAGACATCTGAGCCAGGAAAGCCCCATCAGACCTTCCCCTGACATGAGGCTCCTTCCTGGCAAAAGGGTTGTCTGTTACCTCACTCACAGCCTACCATTTAAGGAAAGCACCTCAGTGGCTTCACAACTGAGGAATGCTGTGTAACTTAACCCATAAAGTCCAGTCTCTCATACTTAGCAATGTCTGGATGTGCAAACAGCCAGGCAAGACTATACTCTGCCCCTCAACCTAAACTGAACATCTTTCCCTGCAGCAGCATTTGCTGGGATCAAAGGGATTTTTAGGAATTGCAAAGTAGGCAGTGTCTTCATCAGCTCAGAGCCTCAGTGCAAAAGCCACGGTGTGCTCAGAGGCCAGATTCAGGGAAGCGTCCACCCACCCTCCTTGCAATGGACACAAGGGCACAGAAACCACCTGTTCAGGAGCCAGTTGTTCCGTGGTGTCCTTTGTCATGTGTGTATTCAGGTTCCAGGACTTACTCACCAAGTCACCAGTCTGGAAGCCCAGAAGGTACACACAGCTTCCACGCCCACGCCCACGCAGTCCCTTCAGAATTAGGAATGGAGCATTGCAAGGCTCCATGGCCCCTTCCAGCCTTTCCTTTCAAACACCCCAATGGCACACAAGCACCACCAGCAGGAAAACTCTGCAGCAGGACTGGATAAATCAGTTTTGGTGGTTTGTTCTTAATTTTTCTGTCTGCTTCCATGTTGTAAATGAAAAAAACTGTGATATTTAATGTTAACCTGTCTGTTTCAATAGGACCTCATTCTGCATTACTTGCAGGAGGTACTACCCGGACAAGAGGTGTGCAGTTTTTTTCCCCTTCACAAGAACTGCTGTGCAACCTGAAGGATTAGCACAAAGCTGTGAAACACTGCTGAACAACTGCAATGGCCTGCAGTGCACCAGAACCCCACAGGGAAAGCAGAGCAAGCACCAGCCGCAAGCACTCCCACAGCTGGAAGGAGCAGCAGGCAGCAGCAGTGCTGACAGTGCACTGGTCATCAGGACGGGCATGAACATGACACATGGGCTCCTGGAAAATGATAAAGAGTAGATCCTGTAATTACTGATGGTCAAATTTGGTCAAATGACAGCGAGAATATGGTGACTCTACCCACATGAAGGCCAACAGCTGACTGAGCTGCCTCCCTCTCTGAGTCTGCATTTACAGAAACCTTCAGATCAGGCAAGTAAATAAATCAGAGGGCACATCAAAACAATGCAAGCCACAGCACACATCCCATTGAATTATTTCAAATTCAGACCACAATTTCAAAACTTGATTTTGACATTTAAATGATCAAAGACCTGCATGATGACACTGAGCAGAAACACATGGGGACCTGCCATCAGTGGCTCAAGTCTCTCCAGGCTTCACATGCCAGGCTCCAGCAGCGATGCACCCTCCAGCCTTAAAATCCAGTTTCAAAAGAATCTTGGGGTTTTTTGTTGTCTTGGTTTTTTGTTTTTTGGTTTTTTTAATGAAGTTAAGAAAGGAAAATTTGCTAGGACAAGGGAATACTCTACTTTCCTCCCACTGGGGAAACCAAGAGGGAAAAGATGGAACCTAAAGGTACATCAATGCTTGCACCTGCCTTCAGGCATCCTGGGCCAGGTACACTGCTTCTCCAGCCCTTCCCAGCTTCCTCCTCTTCCCATGCATTTTCTCTATATGGATTGCTCACAACTGCATCCAGAGCTCCTTGCTTCAAACCATCGCTAATGCTGTTTCCTCTGCCTTGAGCTGCTGTGGCTGCTGCTGCCAGGCTGCTCATCCAAATAGAACAAAAATTAGGGTCAGATCACACATACTAGGTACAAATATATTATGTATATTAGGATTTGGGAACAAAATGTATGAGCTCCTCATTAAACAATATTCGACATACTATTAAGGATCTTTATATAACATAGATCTGGAAAACAGTAACTCCCAGACTTTAGCAACAGTTAAGAGATATAAATACCTGATAAACTACAGTACTTGCATTTCAAAGCGATGTCAAGGAAAAAATTCCAAAATTATTTTATTAATTGAAACAAAGACTTTACTAAGACTTAACCAACAAAAGCCTATTTTTTTTATTTATTCCAAACACCAAGATACAGAAGTTTTCAAGTTTTGCAAATATTGCTCCAAAACAAAATTCTATGTACAGCCCCTTGGTTCTAATAGTGCATTAACAAACACATGTGTACCCACAGTGCAATGTTTGCTCAGTTCACCAAGGCTCTACATTGCATTCACTTACCAGTGATTTAAAGAAACAAAGTGACCTGTCAGTCTGAACAGTTGGTCCAGACTAAAAATAACAATGAGGAAACTTGCAAAAAAAGGGACAGAAATGAATCCAGGCAGAGCACAATGAAGAATCTTCCCTGAACATGAGAAGTACTACTCTATTTTAAATAAATATCTTCAGTCTTTATCTGCAAGGGCTTCCCCATCACTACTGAAGGGATGCAAGTCTCCAGGATCTGCAACTTGATCTACCCATGGGAACTGCCTTTTCTTCCAAACCTCCAGTACTGCCCTGAGCAAAAATAAACTGACAAGTGAAAACACACAATGAGCACACAAAAGCCATTGCTTGAGAAGAAATCTCCCTTTGGAGCAAGAAGCCTGCTCAGGGACTGAGTGCTTGAATGCCCTCAGACTGGGAGCCGTGTCCTGCTTTACAGACTGTAACCAGGGTACACCTTTTCTGGTCCATTTCACCCGAAAATCACCAGCTGCCTGGGAGGCTCCTCTGATGCTGTTCTGGCTGTCTGGTCACTATCACCTCCTCTAGAGCTACATGAGCTCAGGTACCTGACAGGAATGAGCCAAGATTATTATAAGCGTTGGTCTCATCTTCAGAGAGCCAAGTGATCCTTAAAATACCATGAAAGTGTTATTCCAATTGTGTTACAGAAAAATAAGTTTGTTTTTCTGACATATGTACGTTGTATTCACTATACACCAACTTAGTACTATAAAACTGTTGAGACAAATTATTCCCTGAACTGAATCTTGGCATAAAAGTTAGTGACTACCTAGAGCAGCCTAATTATTTTGTTTTCTGAAGGAAATAAAATATTCACCACATAGAGACTGTAACTCCCACAATAATATTGGATATTTCAAGCTTTCATTATTCTTTGCAGTATAAACACATTACAGATATATATTCCAAATTAATAATTAGTATTAAAACTCTGAATGTCACCCTTTGGTAGTACCACTGCACACAATAAAATAAGGGTAACAAACCCAGCTTTTTAAGGACACCCTCTCACTACGTTCCATAGGCAACTGAACTCAGCAATGTCTGTGAAGTTAAACTAAAGTTGCAGGAGTAGTGATCTGCAGCTGACAGACTCTGAAACTCTCAAATGCTCACAACGTTCGAAAGAATCTGTATAATGCAACTGAACATCAGCAGCCTTGTCACCTTGCTATGACAAAGTAAATACAAACTGAAAATGAAAACGTAAGGTATTAAAAGGGACTTTGTGAACACAGACCATTTAAGATAATAACCCACTCACTATCTGCAAGGACAGCACCTCATGCATAGATCTTGAGGCTTTATTTACACAAAAACTGATTCCCAAAACCACACATTCATAGCAAGTCTTTACAATAAACACATCCAGAGTATTGAAAAAAATCTACATTTCCAAATATAACTGGAATGGCAATTATTAACAAATAGGTAGAAAATACATCACATCCATGACAGATCATGCTGCAGTCTGAACTCAGAGCGTGGCTCCAGTCCTTTCCCGGCGGCATTCCGTAGTACTGCAATGAGGGTATCCCACCAGCAATTGCTTCAGGAGGCACAGGATGGCCGGATTTAAGAGCTCAAGAATGCACATAAACACCATGTTCATGGGCTTCCCCAGTACCAAGTCAAGTGACAATGACAGGACAAATATGGAAAACAATCATTTATTCTGAAAATAAATGCAATCTGCCTGTGACCTCCTGCTACATTATTTACTGTAACAGAAGTGTGGGTCAGGCCACTTTTACTTGAAAACCTCCACGTAACACTTTATAGTCAAGAGCTGGACATTCATACTTACTAAGTCTGAAACTGTTATAACATCTCCTAATGATTAAATACTGAGTGCTAGTATGCATAAACCAGAAGAAATAAAACATGACATGAGTCACTTAAACTATGCAAAGTTATTTACAACCCCCGTCAATCAAACTTTTTTGGCTCTTAGAACTCTGTTCTTCAGTGGCACAATTTTTAGTCAATTTAATGATGAAAACAGTCTACCGTTTTGATGAGCAATTTGTAAGGAGTGAAAATTTGAGTGTAACTTATCAACCAACAGACAACCTCTGGAGACAAGAGTATGACCTTTTCCACAGCATTATAATCGTCTAATAGACCTGAAATAACCTTTTTGCTCTTCTGTGAACAGCACTTCTTCACAAGTCCCTGAAGTCAGTCTGCATCCCATGCAACCAGCATGCTAGTTTCATTTACAGATTCAGAGCTGCTGCCATCAGACACTCCAGCTTTGCACACAGTTACAGCCCAGTGTTCTCCAGCCTCACGTGGAACAGCACAGCGCTATCTGCTGCACTTTGCCCAAGTCTGTTATCAGCTGCTTTATGCAATGTTTGAGCTGGGGGAGTCGAGCCAGTGGCTCAGGGGGTTGCAGCTCTCCTGTGTAATCCAGCCAACTCTCCAGAACTGCAAAGAAAACAAAAACTGTCACTACCGCAGTTCTCAGCACCACAGCTCATCTGAAGTCACAAAACAAGAATTCTTTAAATATTTTGTAAATCTTGAGAAAGCAGTGGGCAATATTTTTAACACTTATTTGAGAAATCATAAAACTGAATACCACACACCAATCTTTGCAAGTAACTTTTGATACATAACCAAATAATTCACATGGGGATGGGAGAAGCTGCTCCTAGGAAAAAGCAAGAAAGAAAAACTCTGGACCAGACATTCTGAAATCTCATGCTAAACTTCCTCTGATCTGTCAATTCCAGGGCAAGGACACTGTGGTAAAGGGAATTTATGCCATCAAGGATAGGATATCATAATAAAGAAATCTGTCATCAATACGGAACACTGAGCAGAAGACAAGTCAAGTGAAAGTGTAACATGCCCACAAGGAAGATGGTCAGGTTGGACTATGATGAGTACTTGGGATCTTGACAGTATAACAGATGGAAACTGAAACCTTTAAGACAGAACAAACACCTATGTCTACCAAGGGCAGCCACTGCCATCAACCAGATCAACAGGTGAATTTTACCCACAGGCAGCACCTGCTGCAGAACCAGCAGCATCACTCACTACTGACACATCTTGCCTTGGAGTAAGAAAATTCCTGCTCAAAGCATCAACACACTTGTCCTAGTTTGACCAGCCCAGGGAAGTGAGTTGGCTGGTTTTGAGAGTGGCATTTTATTGGACCAATAGAAAAGCATTTTCTAGTTCTTATTACCTTTGAAAGAAGCCCAAGAAGCTCGCTTTCCTTCCAGCTGTTGGGAGGCACACATCTCCCCTCTCCCGGCCCTGCCCAGTGCAGGGGGCGGCG
>VXBS01001763.1:86888-100193 GCA_013400255.1 Sitta europaea
TATATCAGACTTTGGGTTTTCCCCAGTAAGTTCATGGAATGCTTTGGGGGGTGGTAGCACTGTAGCCACAATCATGAGCAGAGGCACCAGTGTTAAAAGTTTGATGAGAAACCTCAGCCCTGGGGATAGAAGGGGAAGACCTCTGTTCCCAGAGATGAGTGAAAGGATGCTAGAACGGCTCATCCTTAAAAAAATGCACCCCAAGAAGCTGATATGGACTGAAAACACAGTTGTGAAGGAAAACTATGAAAGATGGGAAAGACTTCACAAAGGCAGATCTCGGGCACCTGCAGTTTGTGAGAAAAATGAAGCCACAAGAATTCTTTTCTTGTAAAAAGCTTTCCATAGCATTAGCAAAGAATACTTTTCTCTCTAAATGAACCAAAGAAAGACTATTTGTAGAGGTGAAAAACTGACTAAGATTTTTGAGTGTTGTTTTCTTTACATTGTCTGATGGGAGAAAAAGTAAGGGTGGGGAGGGAGGAAGAGTGTTTTTAAAAGATTCCATCCTCATTTTTGTTATTTTCATTTCTTTTAATATTAGCTAATAAAGTCTTATTACTTTTAAGCTCAAGCCTGCTTTGCTCTTACTTGAAAACTTTGAAATTGGCAAAAATCAAACCAGAACAAAAATTGGTGTTTCTGCCCAGTTTTCGAATTGAAACCACAACAACACTGCACAGACTCCTCTTAACAGCAGGTACAAAAAGTCTAACTTTTGGGAACCAGAGCTTCTTTATGCAGTATAGCCCTGACTGATCTTCACTACCTGATGTATCCCTTTAGCTATCCACATTTCAGTACCTCACTTACAAAGAGAGGGCTCTTACTTGGGCAGAGGTTGGATTCCTCTGCAAGCAAAACTGCTGTTGTAACCACTACATAACCAATGGTCAGACTTAACAATGTAAAGATGAATTATCCTGAATCATTTAATGCAACACAAAGGGTTTATAAGTTTTCCATTACTATGAAAATCTTAAAAGACACTTGTGCACTGAAGAGGCCACTCAGAATGGGCTAACATAGCCAGCAGGGCCCTGAAGAACAGAGAAATCCAGACACACAGAAGAGTTTTGGAAAATGACAAAAACCTAAATCCAAAAAGACACAAAGATATTCCAGTAACAACATCTTAAGTAAGAATAGATGCAACTATTTAGAGATGACCTAACTAGAACTTGTTCTGTGAAATTCTGCTCTTTGTTTTAAAATCCACCCTCCACATCAGCAGCACATTTATTTTCTATTAGGAAATGTGATAATGAAACATTCATGTCTTTGTAGGTCTGAAAAAGTAAAATTCTGGTTAACAGTTTTGAACACGTAGTTCAGTTAAAAAAAAGTTATCTTTTAAACAAGACTAACACTACTTACCATCTAGCTCCTTCTCAATGAAATCCATTCTGTGTATGACTTCATCTTGCAGAGATTCCACGTGAGCTAAAAGATTGAGTTGCCACTGTAGCTGTGAGTTCACAACTCCTTCTTTGTCTTTTTCCAGCAATTTCATTTCAATAGCTTCCTCTGGAGAGACTTTCTTAGAAACAGACTCTCTCACCTAGCAAAAATACACACACTAAATATTTGTTACAGTGAAACAGAACTGGGGAGCTGAACTGCCTGAGTCCTCCCAGTCCCCCCTAACTGCTCAACTCATCATAGGCCAGTGAGTGAGACAGACCATATGAAACTGGTTTGGGCAAGAAGATCTAAATATAAACATATTTTTGAAAGTAATTTGCTAAAAACTATTTGTACTTCACAAGCATGTGGTTTTCTGAAAGTAATGTACACATGTGTACTTATCTCCCTGCACTTTTCATCTGGAAGATCCTGCACTGAATCTGCGCAACTCAAGGAATTCTGAAGCTGTTTTTCACCTGACAATAATCAACTAAAGAACAAACAATTCAGCAGTGAAAAGGGATTTTTCCTTAAGGAACCTAATCTAAATTGTACTAAAACTTTCACTGAACCATCTCCAAACAAGCATTACCACTCCTTACAAAACTTGACTACATCAGCAGTGTTCACTCTACTCCCCTACTTTTCTCAGCCTTCTGCTGAAATACCAGCCTTTAGAAAAAGGCTCTTTTAGATTGGAGAACTAAAATATTTGCCTTTCTAAAAACATAACAATCTCAATAGACTGACAAAGAAGTCAAAAGCAGCAAATTACAACTTACGTATGGATGAAATAAGACCTATCCTAACCTTTAATCTTAAAAAAAGGAGCTCAGTATTTAACGGAATCATAAAATTTTGCTTCAAGCCCCATCCAACCTAGCCTTAAACACATCCAGGGATGGGGCAGCCACACCTTCTCTGGACAGCCTGTGCCAGGGCCTCCCCAACCTCAGGGAAGAATTTCTCCCTAACATCCCATCTAAAATCTAGACTCCTTCATCTTAAGGCCATTTCCCCTTGTCCTGTCCCTCCATCCCTTGTCCGAAGTCCAGCTTCCCTGGAGCCCCTTTAGGCACTGGAAGGGGTTTTCAGGTCTCCCTGGATCCTTCTCTTCTCCAGGTGGACACTCCCAGCTCTCCCAGCCTGGCTCTAGAGCAGAGGGGCTTCATTCATTTCCCAGAATGTTTTCAACATTTCTCATCTCAGCCCACATTTCATAGGAATTGGCACTAACTTAATAGAAGCAAAATTTTTGCACTGGGGAGTAGAAAGGCCTCTACTAGGCTGATACAGTTGACAACTGAGGACTAAGCATTGAAAAGCTAAACCTGAAGTGCTCCAGTAGGAAGAAGATACAGGACTATTTTTAAGGTGAACACCTTAAAAAAAATCACATCAGGCTGACACTTTTTTTTTTCCATCGTGAAATGCTGCCTGATGAATCTAAAATTAATTTAGCTATTAGAAGAAACACAGAAACAAGATGGAAATAATTACAAGCTGGCCTACCAGTATATTTAGTAGTATCATACATGCTTGGCCTGTTCTCTCTCTTCACTAGTGTTTATTTTTCATTTAACACATGAAAGTAAGCAACAATGAACTACCAGTGGATCATAATGCATGGTCCACACTTTTCAAACGACTTGAGATCCAGAAGTCAACCTAGATTTTTAAAATTCTGATATAAAATGAAGGAGTTGATCAAATTTATCATGTTAATTGTTACTGGCAACTTAAATTTGACAGTCTAGCAAAAAAATAAACACAACCCAAACAGTATTAAAAAAGGCTGAAGTTTGCAGGTTGCCTGGCAAACATGCTCTTTGCCAGAGAGGGGTATTTTAATAAAAATACCTTAGAGTAATTGTGTTTGGATTCATTCTCCATCTTGCATATTTCTTGGTCCAGATTCCAGCCAAACCTCTCTGAGAGGGTATCATCCCCATTTTCCCTTATTCTGTTTACTCCATCATCTATGGCTGAACCTCTTGTTTCCACAACCAGTCTCTGCTCTATGGCAGGGTAGTAGGCCCGAGGCTTCTGGTAACAGTGTTCGCTAGTAATGTAAGACTCCTCCACACAAGGAATTGTTGAGGTTTTCTCAACTGTCCCATTCCAAGTTCTGTAACTTGTTTCCTCTTTGCAACAGTTTTCCTCGAAGTGAATGATGTGTTTTGTACGGATTTTTTCATCCACCGTGATGTGCTTCCATGGATGACACCAAAGCTTTAAGTCAGGGTGTTCTTTATTTCTGTTCAAACATAAAAAAGTAAACCACACATTTTAAATGCCAAAGTGACTAAGCAAACTACTCTCTTATGTAAAGAAATTAAGTAAGAATAATTAAGAAAAAAAACCCCCAAAAAACGCCAAGTGTTTGGATTAAGAAAAAACTAGAAAAATATGTTGCAAATAGACACATACAACTTCTCGTCAGTGTTGGTCCTTCATGGAACATTTTGCTTCAATATTTGCCATTAACAGCAGAAGTTAATTTTAACTGGGATATTTATAGTAAGGTATGGTACACCAACACTGTAGTGGTGTTCCACAGCGGCCGCAGTTCCCTTCATCTGTTCTTAGAAAAATTCTTCTCAAAGGCTATCACACTGACTTCAGCATGGGAGAGAAAAGGGACTAACCTGCAGCAACCATCACATACATGCCCAGTGCTCCCTATCTCAGTATTAGGTAAATCTCAATTCACAACTGGAAAGCCTGAAACTCAAGTGTCTCTCTTTAACAAAAGACCCAAGGAGTGGCCTTACAATATTTATGTTTCAGTCTCCAAAAAGGAAAGAGATTACTTACAGATCTAACTAAAGGATCCCATAATGGAAAAGCAAAACCCTATGTTGAAATGACTACTCTCTTGCTTTAAGCGTTACTCCACATCAGTGGACCTCCTGCATCATCACAGATTAGGGGAAAGGGTCTAAAAAATGCCAAATTACTTTGTTTTCCAAATAGCTGCTGCTGTGCAATTTATCAACTAATAAATTACAATTATGGAATTCAATAAATTTTAAACTGCTGGATTTATTTTTAATTTTTTTTCCCAGTAATCAGGAACCAAGGATGACATTAAATAGGAAAATACACAGAAAGTTGACTTGATAGAAAAAATAGAAAAAACCTTTTTATATAAATAATATGTTACTTTCTGTATGTATAGCTGAAATGACCTTTGTTCAGAAACGAAGTGCTGCTGGTTGCTGAGAGTGCAACCACTCTCCCACACTGCATGAGAACAACATACTGTACCAAACAAAAAGATCTGATTCCTCTTGGACAAGCTATGACCAGATTTCCTAGAGTGAAGAAATCAAGTACTGCAAAAATGGTGCCATAGGTTATAAGTCTATCCTGTTCTTACTTAAAATCCATTTGGGTGATTCAGGAAAAGCTGTCATTACTAGTTTTATTAGTTTAACCCTTTCTATACACATTGTCCATTTACACTCAACCCACTTAAACAGTTTTCAAGCAGCCAAGTCCTTTCCCAAGATGACACTAGCAATGACACTATGTTATAAATCCACAGAGCACAAATGCAAGTCTGAATTTCTGGTTATTTTTATACTTGTAATCTAATTCCCGAGGAGAACATGCCAGCTGGTACTTAAATACTGCTTACTGTAATATGCTTATCTTCAGCTGGAGCCCATGCAGGACTTCGATCACTCGCTGTACATCACCAAGCAGCTGGTGAGTGGCCACTATCTTCTTGGCATTCTGGTGGGAATAATTTTCTTCCAAAAATGCTAAGCCATGCATGTGACCATTACTTAACCACTCCTTTTCATACCAGTACTTTAAGCTGGACCTCTGACCTAAAGTGACAGTAATGAGTGAGTTAAAATGAAATGTTGACATTGCTGGTAGCAATTCTGATTATCTCCAGGTACTGCAAAAGCTTATTTGTTCTTATCAACAGAACCAATGAAAATCCTGTAGCAGCAGACATAACCCTGAAGAAATTAAGAACTTGTAAAGCAAGAAGCCAAAAACCTCTGCCCTCTGTAAAAGCATTCAGACCCCAACTTCAACCAAAGGACATCCACAACAGGCAGTTACACATGAGGCTGAATAGGTATCATACTGTCTAGTCTAACCATGGTTATGACACAAGTCGCAGTCTGACTGCAGCTCTCTGCATTCTCGGAAAAATGCAGAAAACGGCAATCAGCTTCCCAGTGGTCTTGTTTTTAATATCAACCATGTATTATTACAGTTGTGCAAAAGTACATTTTGAAGGAATCAAGAATGAGGTTCCAATAGAAAACCTGCCTAAGTCAAGCTACTAATAATGATAATTCTACCTTAAGCAATATCAGCATCAATATGATCTCTTGATATTGAGTATCAACAACAGCTGAAATGAAATGGCATTGAATGTGATAAAAGCATCAATAGGAGCAACTTAAACTGCCAAAAAAAGGGTATTACAAGGAAAAATGCTTTCTAAATTGCAAACACACACAAAAAACTTTCATGCTAAAAACCTAACAAAACCCCCCCACACCCTGTAAAATGTAGAGTTATTACAGATGTTCTCAGTGGACAACTCAGCACCCATAGAAGCAACCGCATCAGCCACTGTCTATGTACAGCCCAGGCAGCAAGGCCACAAAACCAGAGAAAAAACTGGAGCACAGACTGAGAACCGTAATTGCAAAAAAAGGTCTCTAATATAAGCAGGTTAATATCAACTAGAGAAGAAGCTAAAAAATAGAAAAGGAGTTACTAGGCAGCAGAGAAGATTGAGGCTGGCACTACATAGCAATCCATGGGTATTAGGTGGCATCAGAAATCATGACAGGGTCAAAAAGAATTTTGAAAGCTGCACCAGCTCAACCTTCCAGGCAGATACACTGTATCACACAGAAAGGTGAGAAGAATTTTTGGTATAGTCAGAACCACACTGGAGACACTCCTGGCCACCTGCATTAGCCCTCCCTCATTATTTTCCGCTTTAGAGAGGATGACACCTGTGACGGAAAGTTCAGTCCACAAGAATAAAGTAGTGACTTTGACAACTTCATGGTCACCTGAATAACTGAGGTGATGTGCAGAGATCAAAAGTGCTCCCTTTTGAAGTACATAACTCTAAGAGGAGACACCAGACTACATCCACAAGCAATTGTGCTACATTATCATCTTGTTCATGTTTAAGCAAGGATAAATGTTAACAAATATCTTAAAAATCCCACCTGGCTCAAAAAGACCTGAGTAAAATAGCTATTAGTATAGTTTTTACACAACATTACATTAAATTTGCTTTTATTTCTAACAGAATGAGTGGTGCTGTTACAAGCAGTTTAGGGTGGGGAAAGTTCCTAAGTAAGAGTTGGCTGAATAGCCATGCCCAGTTTTAAAAGCCACTTCTTCGCTTGATTCATGCAGCCCTTTTAGCTCACTTCAAGCCAAAAGCAGATCCACTGAAAAGCCATCTTTTCAGTCAAAAAGTTGGACTTTTTCAAGGCAGAGGTAAAAATTAAGCACCCTCCACTGTGAATTTCAGAATCTTGAAATGAATAGTTAATGATGAAATAAACAAATGAAGCTGTGAGAAATCACTTTCTGCACAAAAGCACTCATTCAAGTGTGATGACACAACTTCAGTTTTCGTGTGTATTTTAGTTCCATTTAAAACCATCTTCAACTGACATAAAGAAAAATATTTTTAATAGAAAGTTAAAATTTTAGAAGCAAAATAGTCTAAAAAAATCTTAAATATACTGCTGTCTCTATAGTAAAAATTCAAATTTTAAAGTGTAGCATATCTTCATTGCTGAGTACAAACAGCAGCAGTAAACATACTACATAAATCTGAGAGTTAAAGTACAAAAGAGTTGGTAGCTTTCAGCAGACAAAAATACCTGAGATCACAATCCAAAAATGTATACAAACCAAAAAGTCTTTTCATCAGGTGAACACAGATCCATTTTCTTGCCAATTATAACCAAAGACTCAAGCCCAAAACTCATCCAATTTCACTTTCAGAAAGGTTTTGTAATAAATATGGTAGAAAGTCAGAAAATATTCCCCTAAGTGTAATTTTACCTACTCTGTAAGATGGACTAAGACATTTAAAAATATTTGCTGAGGAGAGAAGGTATTGCTTGATCAACTCTGACTGCATTACCCCAGGTAAATACCAATATATAGGTTATTGTAGGTGTGTTGTTTTTCAACAGCCTAGTTGGTGGGGAGGGAGGGGCAGCCACAGAGGTGGCTTCTGTGGGAAGCTGCTGGAAGTTTCCACCATGTCTGGCAGAGCCAATCCCTGATGGCTCTGAAGATGGACATGCTGCTGGCCAAAACTGGGCCAATAAGAGAGGCTGGTAACACCTCTGTGATAACAGATTTAAGAAGAAAATCAAAACAAAGGCATGCAGTTTTTCTACCCAGAAAAGAGGAGGTGAGAACATGTGAAGGAAACAACATGGTGACACCAAGGCCAGTGGAGAAGGAGGGGCAGGAGGGGCTCCAGGTACCAGAGCTGAGATTCCTCTGCAGCCTGTGGTGAGATCTTGGTGAAGCAGTTTTGTCCCTACAGCCCATGGGGATCCACAGGGGATGCAGAGATCCATGCACAGCCCATGGGGATCCACAGGGGATGCAGAGATCCATGCACAGCCCACGGGGATCCACGGGGGATGCAGAGATCCACCCACAGCCCATGGGGATCCACAGGGGATGCAGAGATCCACCCACAGCCCATGGAGATCCACAGGGGATGCAGAGATCCACCCACAGCCCACGGGGATCCACGGGGGATGCAGAGATCCACCCACAGCCCATGGGGATCCACGGGGGATGCAGAGATCCACCCACAGCCCATGGAGATCCACAGGGGATGCAGAGATCCACCTGCAGCCTGTGGAGGAGGTGATCATGCCAGAGCAGGTGGATGCCTGGAGGAGGCTGTGATCCAGTGGGAGACCCGGTGGAGAGAGGGGGCCCTGCTTCCAGGCTGGAGCAGCCTGTCCTTGGAGGACTGCACCCCATGGGCGAGTGACCCACGCTGCAGCAGTTTTGGGAGGACTGTGTGCCCGTGGGAGGGACTCACAGTACAGCAATTTTGGGAAGTCTGCTGCTCATGAGATTGGAGCCATGAAGGAGAAGTCCATGGAGAAGTCTCCTGTGGGAGGGACACCCCACTCCCCCCCGCTCTCAGAGGAAGAGACTCCTCCCCCTGAGCAGGGGAAGAAAACCTCGAGTGATGAACTGACCAAATCCCCACACCCTGTTTCCCTTCACTGTCAGTGGAAAGGGGGGGAGCTGGGGAAAGAAAAGGTGGTTTTAAGGGCTTATTTGTAATTATCCTCCTCCGATTTTGTTGGTAATAAACTCACTTTGTATCAATAAGTTGAGCCTGTTTTGCCCTTGGAGTGTTTTCTCTGGGTCTCAACTCATGAACCCTTCGTTAATTTTTTCTCTCTTCTGCCCAGCTGTGGCAGAAGGGGAGGGTGAGTGAGCAGCTTTTGTGGGTGCCTGGCATTTGGCCAGCGTCAAACCACGACAGCAGGTAATGCAGTCAACAACAAGAGCCCCTGCTGAGGAGGACCAGGAGCCTTGTGCTGACTGATTTTAAAGTACATAAGCCGGATTTATTTGGGGAGAGCTGCAGCCACATTCCCTAAGTGTGCTCCCATGTGCTTATGGGGAGTCTTTGCTTGAGCTTTCTTGAGTGTTTTCTACACTAATCTGCCATAGTCAGACAGTACAATCCTTTTTACAGCAAATATGTGACAGATGATCTTTACAGTGAAAACATTCTTTTCCATTCTTGTCCTTTTGTAATTCCATAATATTGACTCATGGACATTCACATCAATTAAACTTTCTGAAACTGAAACTTATCTACAGTGACACACAGATAGGGGAAAAAACAATATAAAAACANAGCAGATTTACTACATATATAACAAGGGTCCGTAACCTTAAATTTCTGTACCTGGAGGATCTTGGCAAACATAGCAGGTATATTTCTCAGGTATATTATCTTCCAGTAAGCCCATACAGACTCCATGCTGCCAGCACAGACACTCTTCACACTGTTCAAAGTCAAGAAGTGCATATTAATAGAAATGAAAGCTAGAGGAGCTCAATACCATTATGTCAAGTAAGAAACACAGGTTCTACATATTTTAAGACAAAAACATCTATTAATACCCACACCCCCACCTTCCACTTACAAACAATGCATTACCGAATCAGACTGTAAGAAAAGGTGAGCCCTCTCCACACATTTTTCATGTATGTTTCTGGAGAATAACAACTGAAAAGGAATGGAAGCAGAGATCCTGAAAGGTACAATAATACTCCCTTTGTAAATGAAAATATTTCATGAGATGCACGTGCACATAACTAGGACAGCCAACAGAGCAATCAAGCTTTTTTTCACCAAAACAGATCAATTTTTTTTAATTCAAAAGCTTCCCCCTCAAACAGTAAACCACATTCAATTATCAAATCCCAGTGGTATTTATGTTATACAGGAGTAGCCAGTATTATGCTTTACTGACTCTTGTACCTCCAACATTTTATCCATTTCAAAGGTAGCTCTACTAACACAAACCTGCAGTGCAGATGCAGTTGCACCAGCTTTAAGAGCGTCCAACATCCTTCCAAGGCAGGACAACCATACTGGCAACGACTGAATATAATACAATATAATTTCGATCTCTTTAGCACAGCTACAATACTTAAAATGCAATCACTGTTCTTAAAGCCATGCTGTTCTAGAGCAGGAAAAAAAAAAAAACTATTCACGTTTTGTCATTTTCTCACCCCATCAATATTTTAATGAGACAAAATTTTGATTGTAGACTGAAGACCATTGAAACATGGAACAAAACCCCGCATAAGAATATTAAGTCATTTTTGATTGGAAACTGGTGACAGTTAAAAATGACTCTTTTCCCAAGCAGTGAGACAAGAGATCATATACCCTTTATTTCTCAGAGCATAAACCAAAACCAGAAATGTTGTCAATACTAGTACAGGACTGCAGTGAGCTAAACCAAACCCAAACAGCTACTGCAAGGAATCTTACATGTTGCTCTTCACTGACCTACAAAGATGCCAACTTGCTAAACATTTCATCTGTGTTCAACACTACTTTAATTAATGCTCTTATCTCCTGCCCTTCCTCAAGCTAGGAGGAACAGAAAATGACAACCAGACTTTGAATACTTCACTGCACTAAATGAGTGGTTCAGGTGCAGAAAAGCCCAGGGAATGGAGAATGTAAAAGGTCAGAGAGCAACAGGTTTCTGAAGGATGGGACCAACAATGTTTTGCCTTTCAAAATGGGTAAATAGTTCTAACACAGTTAGGAGATATTTTCAGAAAAGGGAGAAACAATCCTCCTTTCACAAATTAGAGCCAGAAAAAGGTGCTCTAAAATAATGAAAACAGATTAAGAGAAATAGACTGTGTGCTAAAAATATGAAGGGAACTCCTGGATCTAGTTATGCCTGCATCCTATAAATCATGCCATATCGCACAGGGCAGCACTCAGTGACTGTCCAGACAATTTTGCCCAGAACTCTAGTGAAGCATCTGTTCTGGGTTACAAGTGGGTTTGTAAGGAACTTATGAATTCTACTCCATACAGTATTCCTGATGAACTGTTAATGGTGGGTCTTTTGCAAGAGCTACTCAGTGCACACCCGACCCCCAGGCTGAAAGCGTTAGATAAGGGAAAGAAGCAACCCGTTCCCCCCCATCCAGGTAAGTCAGGGTAGCATTTCTGTCTTCACCAACTGACTGAACCGTGGTAACTACACCCAGCCTAAGGGCGTCATCTCTGCCAGTGGGCCATAATGCCTCAACGGCCCCAACCGGCAGCTGAAATGACCCAGGCAATCAAGGACTCTCAGGCACACCCTATGACTCACAGGATTCCACCATTCCACTGTGAAATTCCCCGCCCTGGGGGAGGTACTGAGCATTCCTGCCTGTATCTGACTATAAATGATCGGGGTGCTTTAGGGAACTTAGGACAGACATCACGACTATTGGACAGATCCAGAGAGGAGGACCTAAACTTCCACAGGAGGACTAGACGTCCCAAAGGACGACTGCTCTCAACTTGAACCACCATTTCAACAGGACTGCTGTCATTATTTGATAGGACTGAGACCATCACCCTGATCAACAGGGTACCAGGCTGTAGGCTGACTTTGTGGCTTTAAGCCAGTTTTGTGTGTGGTTGCATTTACTGTAATCTTTTTATTAAATTAATCTCTCTCAAGGTATTTCTGTGGGGTCCTTTTCTCCCACTGGTTTACTTTCAAACCAGCACAAATCTTCTTTTAATTTTACTCAACTGACACTTAAATATCCACCCCTTCAGGGCACAGTCCATTCTTTAACCTGCGTATTCTACTGCACACTGTGGCTGCCAGACTACAGGATACTGCTCTGGCACACGCTACTGGGAAGCTATTCCCTGCGCAGGTGATAGCAGGGAAGTTAAAAGCATTCCATGCAGGAGATTTAGAAGAGAAAAAACAAAGTATTGAACAAAAAATACTTAAATTGAAATTCAAGTCACAAAAGAAATAACCAAACCCAAAAGATGTCTATTTAAATCAGCTTTTCACCCTCTAGAACAAAAATATCTCCAGTCTGTTTACATCCACCACCTCTGAGGCCATCAAATCTAGACCCAGAATTTTCTGCAATATACATAAATTCACCAATGTTTAGGTGTAAAAACTAAAAAGAAGGGACAGTGACAGTCTGTCTGAATTTCTTTAGGCCTCACCACAAAACTGAGTGCTGTACCTCCAGAAGGAACACAGGGCAATGCTACGCTGCTGCTTTATACCAGATCCATAAATGAAGTCTAGTAACCTCCCTGCAGTTATAGAGACCGGAACAGAACAGCACTAACCAACAATACACTACTTTTCTGTACTTCTTTTCCCAGATTTAACTTCTACTAACTGAAGCAGATACTTCTATAAACGCAAAACCAGATTTCTGCATCTCAGTGCAATGAATGACATCTTTAATGCACAAATTACTCAAGACAATTAATTTAAGCCACGTACAGGTCAAAGAAAATTTTTTATAAAAATATTCTGACTGTAGGGGCAAATAATTAGCTTAGATACTGAATGGAACAAACTCCCATTTTAACTGTGTATGAGTTTCACTAAACCTTAATGGTCCTCAGTTTTTCACGGACAAGAAGGTGCTGATGAGTTTAAAATTAACATTTTCCTGAATTATTTCTGAATTTGGCACATTTGTGACAATGAACAAAGCTTGAAGAGAATGCTTAGCATTCTCCCTCTTGTAAGAGAGGAGGGGATACATGTATACTGGGAGGAATTAACCTCCAGCCAGATCCTTAAGGAAACTGTCCTGGCTCCTCATTCTGATATCAAGATGGGTACACAGCAAACTCAAGCAGGTACTCCAGATGCCAGTGTATCTCCTATTACCTCAATCCCTATAAAGAACAAAGGTGCTCACAATACTGCTGATCTGCATCTCTTTTCCAGAGGGAATAAACTACTCTCCTAGTCAATTCTTTCACTGTTGTTGCTGTTCTCCATTTCTCTCACAGCTCCCTGACTCCATCGGCTGTGTGCAGGCTGAAGGAGAACCTTCCCTATTCCCCTCTCTCCCAGAAACCGTACCTAAAAATCCATGTTGTACTGGCCCTGAAAACTACCCCCATCCCCATGTTTCAGAGTCAGTAAGCATGTCCGGACATGTTACAAATTGCCAAAATGGTGGAGGCCACATGTTCGGGCAGAAGGCTCACCGCGTGGTACACCCACCCCCCTCTCCTTCTTCCCAAAATCCCTTTCACCCGCATGTCCCTTCCTCAAACCCCTTCCGACCCCACAGTCCCTTCCTCCC
>VXBS01001764.1:0-20747 GCA_013400255.1 Sitta europaea
ATATATAAATACACACTGCTTAGGAATTAACAAGAAACATGGGCTGCAAACCTGTGAGATGGTGAACAGTACTGATGGTATCTAAATTATTATTAGAAATCAAATTGCTTTCACTGTAATGAACTCAACAGCTGCTTTTAATCCTAAAGCTGGCACAAAATGATAAAGCTTTTTAAAATCTGATACAGTTGTTTTTCTCAATTCTTTGTTGTTAGCATTCTTCAAATCCAGCTGTGATAAGTGTTGCCTTAAGCTGCAGAAATAGTTTTTTCTTTTAACACAGTTATATTATATTAGACTTAGTAAGGGTAGAACATGGAACATGAAGTCTCACATGGTACATACACAACTATGGCCATGAAACTGCTACATCTTACTGCTGTGAAATAAGTGGAACTTCAAGCACATTTTGGCAGGCAGCTGCTTTTCTCCTTTGTGCATGTTAATTATGTGTTTACTGCTGAAAAACACAAGAAGGTAAAACAGTTTATATCACATCCAGCAAGAATTGTATCTGCTGCCCTTTTCTTTTAACAAGCTCTTGTATATATTTGCATGTGGCTTTCTGATCCTAATCAGATACAGCTCTTTTTCTCTCTCCCACTACCTTTCTATGAAGTTGCTTTTACCAAGAGGTGGCTGACAACAGTAGCAGTATCTTGGAAATGTAATAATCATCCTGCAAATAATTCCTTAGTTTGAATCTTGGGAAGGCTGCACAAATTTGTTACAGCCTCTGAGCACAGTAAGAGCACAGTGGAACCTCAGAGTGGTCCATTAAGCAAGTTCCTACATAAAACAAAACCCCTTTTTTCCGTTAACAGCTACATTTTTAATTAGTCATTTTACCACAAGTTTAGCTGTATTTTTTCCTGTGTCTGTCTTGCTGAAGCAATTACAGCAGAATAAAGTCTATGTAATCCCTCACATTATAACTCTTTTCATATATTTCATTAATAAATACAGCTATTGTACACATGTGATTCTAATTTGTGTCTATAAAGTAATACTTTACTATATAATATTTTGCTATATACCATATAAAACATTGTTATAATTAGGCTTCCATGTGACAATGAGAGCTTTTAAGAAACTACCCAGCTGTTGAGAACACAGCACAGCCATGTGCTGCCATTGGTATTCTAGAAGCTGTTATGACCTTAGTTTTCAGGAATGCCTTCTACCCTTCTGTCCCCATCCTGTGACATAACATATGCAACTGCATGCGTTGCTGCCATTATTTGTATTCAAATATCAATTTCCAAGCTCCAGAAACAGTGCAAATTACTTCCTTTAACCATGATTAAGTAAAAATGTATCTTTTAATATTATGATGTAGTTAAAAAATAAGGCCTAGGGTAAATTTTCGTCTGCTGTATTTGTTTAACCTTCACATTCTTAGCATTGCTTCTGGATTTTTTCATGCAAGAATTCCCAATGACTTTTGAAGGACCTTTACTGGGATAAATCTGTAACTGAGAGTTTCTTAACTGGGATGGTGTGTTCATGCAAGTTAGTATGTAACTGATGTGAAGCAGGGAAGAATGCTGTGGCCACTGAAATCTTTATCAGTCTATTTTTTGCAGGTACAGTAATTGATGCAGATATTCACTGTGTTCCCCAGATGATATCTATCATAAGAAGCCCTGTGCAGTGTAAACCACAAATGCTGTAATAACATTCTCTGTGCCTGTAAAAACATTTTTAGATATTTGCAGGGAGTCTCAGAAAGATTGGAATCAAGATAAGTATTTCATTAGCCCTGCAAACTTTGTTCTTTAGCACCAAAGTTTCAGTAGCAGCTGTTAGGCAGTTTAAATTTTTCTTTGAGCTCAATTTTTTTTCCAATCAAGTCCAATAGTGAGGTAAAACAAACTAATTCTGCAGTCTTATCTTGAGCCTATATTGATTAGGTAGCTTTTTAATATCTTTACACATGGAGCATGTATCTTTTTTGTGCTTGTTGAATATGGAGTGGAAATAGAAACAGAAACTGTAGAAAAAGTTGTCTTTCAACAAAACAAGCAAAACCCACCCCCTCTCCAAATCTAGAAGTTGGTGCCCCTCCAGTACAGTAGATATAAAATTGACTGAAGGAGGGGAGCAATGTTTGTATCCATCATGTGCAGAGTCTGTTGAAAAAGAGCTTTTACTCCTCCCGTACATACAGAAAACTGCAGTTCTCTGTAGAGTGTTTCACTGACTTCCAGGTACTTGTCTGCAGGTACCAGCTTGTGTTTGATAAAGAGAAACCTTAGACTAGTCAGCACTTAAAAGTACTTACTTAAAAGTAAGGTGCTATTTCAGAGGTTCAGACTTAAGTATGAAGAAAACAAACTGGAAAAGATGTTTGAAGATGGATGTGAGGTTCCAGAATTCAGTGTCTGCCACATACTGTGTGTCTCATACAACAGCTTAGAGTTTAGTTCCTTGCTACAGAATGTATATGGTAAACATCAGCAATATCCAATGTGGGTGTGAAATGCCTAGAGTGAGTACTGGGAATAACATGAACTTCCTGAAGCAGAAATTTTTGTCCAAGATTGTAGCTGTAGAGTTCATCTGAAATCACATATGTCTTGAGTTCTGAGAAAGAATATATTGCTTATTGCATAGGTATATGTAGTTTATATATATATACATACCCACAGCATAATGTAGATAAATTTTATTTAAGTCTCTTATTAAAATTTCTGTCTTCTTTCTCTAATAGATTGAACAAATGAGGTCAGAGCTACTTCAGGAAAGAGCCATAAAGCAAGACTTGGAATGTGACAAAATTTCATTGGAAAGACAGGTAATTATGTCTGGTTGTAAATGACCACTTTCAGAGGAGTTGTTCTGCTAAAGCTTAACAATACTTCAGGAACACTGTTAAAGATATAATCTCAAGTAATTGTGATTTTAATTGAGTGTTTTCTTCTGTAGTAGTAAACAATTCTGCAGTTCAGTGGTCTTTGAAAGCAAGATTACTTATCATAGCCATTAGGTGAGATCCAGAGGGAAGCTATCTCAACAAGTCATAGTATTATTTAAAATCTCAAGAACATAGAACAGATTGTAATGGGAATTTAGAGAACATGTTAGTACAACACACCTAATTATGTGTCTTCAATTATGTGACATTGATCTCATTTTAATTGTTTGGAAAAAAAGAATGCCACCTACTGGTATGTACTGTGTACTTTCTTTTACTTTAGTTCTGAACTTCCTGTCATAGTCCTTGTTTCTGTGTTTGAGAGCTGAGATCATGCTTTGAATTTCTGTAACAGAGACCTTTATTTTTCTGTTCATCATGTAACCCTATTTGTCAGGGTTTTTTTTTTCCTGTCAACTCTTTGACTAGGACCCCATTGAAAGCCTATATTTCCTTGCCTCAGAAATGTAAGTGTAAATCTTAGCAAAAAATCTCCTTTTACAAATCTTTTTCAAACTGTTTTTGTAGTAGGAGTAGCATTGGAGAGTTAAGACAGGCAGAGGGACACCCCAGTAATAGCTTTGATAAAGTTAAGTGGTATTGGATGTAAGTAATTTCACTGTCTACTTGTTCTAGCCATACTCCAGTGATTTACAGGCAAGAACACAAAATTTTGCAAAAGAGTTGGGTGGAGTGTAAGACAGATCTGACAGAGTATTTGAAAAAAAGATAGGCATATTAAAATTATTGCTGGAAGGGGCTTGCAGCTGTCTGAGGTTTAAGGGTCCGTTTAATCCTAAAACTTTTAACTGAATCTGAACAGTAAATTCTTTTCAATAAGCCACAGGAGTAGCAAATGTGTTTGTAGTAAACTGTAAAATCTCAATGGCTTTCCATGGTCACTAAATACTATACTGATCACTGTACATACTGATACATGTTTTCCTGGAGACATGAATTTTGTTTGATATTAAGGCTGAGTAAATGTGTATTAACCAAGTGTGTTCAACTACAGAACAAGGACTTGAAGAGCCGAATCCTTCACCTGGAGGGTTCTTACCGATCCAGCAAGGAGGGACTTGTTGCTCAGATGGAGGCAAGGATCACAGAGCTGGAAGAACGACTTGCAAATGAAGAGAGGTAAAACCAGTTATTTAAGATCAAAATATGCACATTTATATTTGTTATTATGGCTTCTTGCTAATATTAAATCTCTATTACAATTGACTTGTTTTTTTTTTCACCAAATTAAAATGATTACTGTTTCATAAAAGTATTGCAAATTTTCTGTTTGACAGTAAGCACAGTAGAAGTTTGTCTTAAAATTTAAAACTGGGCAGTGCTAACATGGTTCCATAGACTCTTATTTTATAGAAGTCTAATTTTAGGAACAGGCTTAGAAATATTAATGAAATAATAACATACTATGAGACATCCACTTTCATGTTCATTTTTTCTTTAATCTTGGAGGAGTGTATTCTTGTTGCTAAATGTTGCTGTGATGACAGAAGAAATTCTCCTTGATTATTTCTGCTTATGAACAAATTTTTCAATATGTTGCATGGAATCAGTAAATCCAAGCAGGGATCCTAAATATTTATTTAATTCCTGGAAGATTGTTAAGGAATTAAATTATCAGGATTGGCAGTATTTCAGTCCCTTTTTTACAAACCTGTCTTCTGTTGGTTTTGTTTTTTCCCCAGGGATAGAGCCAATTTCCAGCTAAGTAACCGCAGACTTGAGAGAAAAGTGAAGGAGTTAATGTTGCAAGTAGATGATGAACATCTGTCATTGACTGATCAGAAGGACCAGGTAGATGGGAAGACTAATATGCAAATATCTAATCTTAATCCTACTAGCATAAACCATCATGTCTAAAAGATAGAAGACAAATGGAGGTAGATTCTGATTACTCTATTTATAACTCCCATTTAGTGATATTTGCAGCAGCCATTGCATCATGTGGTTTTGTCTAGTACTAAATTGTTATTAATTTTGAAAATCATGAAAAGAAAGCAGTTACAAAAGCAATACTAATTTAAGAAATAAAGCAAGTAACAGAAAGTAATTGATCCTATAAATACACCAACAAGTAATATATTCTGTTTTGCCACCATAAAATTTTGTTTAAAGAAAAAAGCTGTTTGCTGTTAAATATAGGCTGGAAGTCTAAACACACACGGGTGTTGTAATAGCAACATGCTCTACCACTGCCGTAGGTTGTAGGTCTTTGTTGATTAAAACATGGCTTGTTTCAGCATGTGAGCCAACAGTTAGCATTCTGCCTGGGGAATGAACAGTGTGTTTCAAATTACACACATCCATTACAGGAATGATCTTTGAAAATCATCTGGGTTTTTGAAACGTATTTTATAGTATCTGTCTGTTAAAGTTGCCTAACTTAAATACACTTGTAACTCTACTCTTTCATAATTGATAACCAGCTCTTGCTGTGACATCTATCTACCAAAGCTCTCTTTGCTGGTTTTCGGTTTTTCTTTGTAAAAAAAAAATCACATTTTTTAAATTAAAGTCTAATGCGGACTTTCAAGTATTTCTGAAATAGAGAATTACAGTGTCACTACACTGGCAAAGTTTTGTCTTTATTCTCCCTCTCATAGATGCTGGAAGAATAAAATTCCTTTGTTAAAATAGTCCTCTAATCAGATGACATGTAAATATTGCAGCTGAGTTTGCGTTTGAAAGCAATGAAACGTCAAGTTGAAGAAGCTGAAGAAGAAATAGACAGACTGGAAAATGCTAAAAAGAAACTTCAGAGAGAACTTGAAGAGCAACTAGACATAAATGAACAATTGCAAGGACAGCTTAATGCTGCAAAAAAAGAATTAAGGTAGGATGAATTGTTAGACCTTCCAGTTCTGTATCACACCCTTCTCACGCATTTCACCACTTGCTCCTATAGTCCATAAACTGAGGGCTTCCTCTTCAAGTTTGTCATCAGCACACACAGTTTGACACAGAGCTGTGAAATTCTCTAGGATCCCAGCCTTCTTTCCAAGATCTCCTTACTAAGTAAGGTCATTGAGGCAGGGAATATAAGATGGAAAAAAGTGGTGCGACTTGGCACTCTTACCATTTGTAGCAGTAAAAATTTCCCCAATGGCTGAAATGTACAGTCAGCCTGTGTTAGTTTTCCTTGGCTGTCTGTGAACACCCCAGTGTGCAAAGTTTACAGTTTCCTCTCTCTGCCACTTTTAGTTAGAGGTGCTTGAAAATATGATTGCTGTATCTTGTGCATGTTTCCTTCAGGTAAGATGTAGTCTATGATAAACTACCCTTGCCAGAGCACTTTGACATCCTTCAAAAATCTAAATCCTGCCTGTCAATGTTTAAAGCTTTGTCTAAGTGTTCTGTGTGTAGATGTGCTGTTTTAATAGCAGATATGTGTATTTTTGTTTTAGTAGACTGAAGAAGTCACCAAGTAAAGTGTTGGCTGATTCTGATGATGATGATGATGACGACGATGATGATTCCAGCACGGATGGTGATAGTCTCTGTGAAGTACCTTCAGGAAATAATTTCTTAAAAGATGATGACACAAAAATCTAAATAAGTATGGATGCAATTCCTTGAAAGTACTGGAAGAATAACATAAATTATCAAGAAACTGGATATTCTAGAAGCCAAATGACATAAAGGGATTTAAGAGTTGGGAATATAATGTTTCCATCCATACTGTGCCATTTTCGTATTTAGATCTCCACTGTTTATTATAGAAAACAGGATTGCATTATAAAGCAGCTATAAGTATATATATATATAAAAATATATATATAACTGCTACTGAAAACGTGAGGATGTTTCACATTGGAAATGGGATTTTGCTAAAATTCTGTTAAAGTAAAAAGCCGTCTGATATTAATTCAAAATTAGTTCTTAGTTATTAAAAGCTTTTTCCCTAAAATTAAGGAAACTATGGAAGATTATTTAATAATTGTAAGTAAGGGGAAATTATGTATAAAATGTAAATATTTAAAATTTGATCTTTTTATTGACTACTTTAGTACTATTTTGTAAAGTTTCAAATATTATATAAATCAGTTTGATATGTAAAATCTTTAAGTTTATATTGAACGCTGTGTTTGGGTTTTCACTAAGAGGAAAACAAATGAAAATGAATACATTTCATGCATTACAAGAGCAAATTCATAGTTCCTGGGGCAGGAAGTATGTTTTAAAACCAGTGTAAGCTTTATTGTATGTGTTCTGTATATTAGAGGTCAAGTGTTAATCCTGCCTGTTGACTTTAAAAGTACCATCACATCTGCTTGATGAGAGAGGCTTGGCTTCAACTTCCTTGTAAACTTCATTTGGGAAGCTTTCTGTTCTTAGTAGGGAAGGGTGAGAGTGATGTCAGTTATTACTTGGTGTCTTCCATTTCCTGAAAGGAATTCAGTTCTGCCAGAGGCAGAATGTTACAGGCCTGCTGATTTGAGGACATTGGGACAGTCTTATCTTGCAAGTTTCTAAAGAGTCCCATTTGTTCCAGTAAAATTACTTGTGGTCTTTGAATTAAGAACATGCTTAAATCTGTAAATTGATTCGAAAATTTTATGCTGCTGGCAAGAAATTGCACCAATTAAACAGAAAGCAAGTAATCTGATTTTTCATTCTAAGTTCTTGACATCTACTTGACATCTACATGCATTGCAGTGCATGGTCATATCTGCAGATATAGATTAATATTTCAGTTTACAGAAGTATCTGTGTTTTGGGTCATCCATCTATTTAATCATCTTCATTGGAGATTTAAAAGTAAGAGCATTGAAGATTTTATTTTGAAAACATTTTCTATTTTGTTGCTAAAAATATTTTTTGCCATTTGTATTACATCAGACCAGTTCTGCTCCTTTGCAAATCTAGAATTCTAAGGAAAGGGCGTTACTACAAAATTTTGTTAATAAACCATAGGTAGGTCCTTTCTATTTATCAGTATTTGTCCTCAGTTACAGGTTAGTGAGCACTTGGTTCATTGATTTGATCAAGTAATCACAGAATTTTAAAAAATACTTTGAACTGAAGTTGCTGGGAGCTTCCATTATTCCCACAAAGGAATCTCCTGTAGAGAACAAATTTAACATCTCTGACAGTGAGGCTGGCAGATGTGGTCAAGGCAAAAGTCCTGACAATGGCAGTATCCATTTTCATACAGTTAAGTGAAATGAAACTCCTGCCTGCAAGGTCAGAAATATATTCCTGCATAGTAGATCACAGACTCTTTGCCATGTAATTCCCTTTAACTTGCTTTCCAACATTGGAGTTATATGGGAGATAATAGGAATGGCATAGTTGTAATACTCTGTCTCTGAATCTTGTATCTTTTCAGTAGCATACACGTGGAATTTTTTGCAGTATTGGCATTACTATTTTAACATCACAGAAACAGCCTTTCATCTGAGAAGACCTGTGCTTCGCTGTGCTGACAATCATCATAGAAACTGCTGTGATTTATTTGTTGTTTCATTTGCATGTTTATGTAGACTTAACTTCTAGCAACTGATTCCAATCCCCAGTTCCTAATCCTGTAATGTTCATAGATGACTTACTTCAAGCCACTGGAAAAAAATCACTTAATATTGCATCTACCTCCAGTTACACTAAACTGTAAAAGAAAAATTCACTTAAAATAAATGGTCAGTGCTCTCAGTTCTGCTTTGTGCATATAGTTTGATATGACAGTTGAATTTCATATAGAGGACGTGTTTCAAACATAACAAGAAAATAATTATCTGGGAAATACTGATGCTGTAAACAAATTTCTGCATTTTCTTCTCTTTGGATAGCTAATATCTTTGTAACTTGTAAAGCAGGTGGCAGGTGTAACATCTAGAATACTCCTCATTTGATCTTAGAAGGAGGAAGACAATATTGTTGCAGACTCCTACTGGCAGCAATCCTTAGTAAACCTCCCTCCCCACCTGTGTTTTCAGAAAAAGGACTTGTCTTTAGTTTGTTCATTTGACTTGCCAGTGGCATTTCCTCTTTAGAGATCTCAAATAATATGACTAAAAGTCTTAAGACACTTTTGAAAAAGATATTCCAAAAAATTTGTAAAGCATATTTCAATTCATTCACCAAGCAGTTGGTAGGTCTGTTTCTTGATATATGTTAACTATGGTGATGGTAAAATCATCTTCATTGCCACAAAGAAAATTTATAATAACTTACAGTCATCTTCTTTGTTCACTCCACCTCCTGTTTGCTCGGATCAAAGTTCTTCTTCAGTCAAAGTTTAGTTTAGGAAAATTTTCCTGTTTTTTCATGTAATCTATTTTAAAATTAATTTCAGAAGAAGCTCATGACCCATAAAAGAAAGCAAAAAGGGGATATAAGTAAAGAAACATTGTTACAAGACATTCAGTGCCTAGAAGTTTGTATAAAAATCAGAGTTTCTAGTGTATTACAGAGACCTGGCTTGAATTCTGAGCTGTAGAGACCTTCAGTTTGCTTCCACAGTACTATAATATCTCTTAAACAAATGGACCCAAGCAAAATCATGTTTTCTATAAGCCTAAACTGATGACTTTTATAGTGGATGCTTGTCTCTCAGTGTAAGTAATCTATAGTGAACAGTGAACTTTTTGTCCTTTCTGGGATTAATGGCCTTGGTTTTCTGAGTCTGTTTTTATAGATAGGAGAAGATAAATTACTTCTACAAGAGGGTTTTTTTTTTGTGTGTTTTAAATCACCAACATTTGGCAAGTGCTCTAAGATCTTTACAGGCAGCTTCTATACAGTGCAAAATATGTAAATGTTAAACAAGTGAAGAAAATCCTCTTGTCCTTCATAGAATCCTCATTCACTAAGTAATGAAATTAAAGATACTCATCACAATAATGCATTTTAATGCCCTTGAGTTTGGAAGGCCTCCCTTTTCACAAAAGCATTAAGATCTTTCAGACATAATATCTCTAGTGCCTGAAGAAATAAAAAGGAGAAGTTATCATCTTCTTGCTGTCCCCTGTACCTGTTTCCCTGCACTACACTTTATTTAAGGGAACTCCTGTACTATGCAAATACTTTAATTCAACACTGTGCTTTTTTCTGTTCAATCACCAGGCACGTATTCCCCCCACAACTCTTGGTGATGAGACTGTAACTTGTTGATTAATCTGTGTATTCCTCTGATTTATCCTCTTTCTTCTCAACTTAATTATTCCCTTTTCCTGATTAAATAATCTGTTCTGATTTATAAATTATTTTCTAAACTGTTCCTGAAGCCATGTGTTTTCCTCATTTTTTACAGACCAGCTGTGTGCTTTGCTGAGTGAGCTACACAGTGCAATAGCTTCATCTTTTAAGCCTTTTCTGGATCACACAGCATATTTTAGTAATTAAATGTTGATTCTTTTAGCTTACTAGAGCTTCCTATCCTGTGAGTAGAGCTACACATTTCAGCTGCTTAATTTCTACCAACTGCACTTATCAAGTACCATTGCAAAATGTTCAAAGAGTTTGCTGAAAGAGCAACATTATTTAGAAATTACCAGGGTTTCTTACACATTTAATTTCTTCTTTTTTGCATAAGGTTTTTAGTAGGTCACATGTTTTACCCCCTGACCCTACTATGTTATACTGAGGGAAATTCCATTGTCATCTCAAAATTCACTCCTGAGCACTGGGCTATTGGTATAGAAATTAATAGAAAGGGGTTTTTGTATTACAGGTTTTTCTTTTAATATAGAAAAAAGGAAAGACTTAAGAAGAAGGGAAGTGAAATTCAGCAGACAAGGCCAAGTGCAGTGGTCAGTTTGCCTCACCTACCTCAGTAGCAGCATGTCAGCTCTTTAATGGTTGGTACCAGTGAATCTTACATGAGGTCAACAGGGACTGTTTTATGTAAGCTGTAACATTTCATCTTTTCTCCACTTCTAATAATAATTTACTCCTTTATTTAGATCCTGAAGCTTTGTGCCATTAGCAAAAGAACAGGCAATAAAAAAATATACTTAAATTCAGAGTACAGATGGAGGATGAAAGTTTAAGCTCTCCAAGTTGTCAGTAGGAAAACTGTAGGAACATTTCTGTGAGTGCAGAGGAGGGACTCATTACAGGTAACCTGAGTTTTGCTTTGCCTTCTGTGTAGTTCTACTTCTTCAGCAGAATGGGCTTTCTGAACAATGCTTCATGTGTTAGGTTACAAAGCTATTTTCACTAGTTTCAAGTACTCCTTTCATCTTGGTTGCATGCATGCTGGCTAGGATGAAGCCTACCAAAAGGCATAATGGGAAGTAAGGAAGAAATATAGACAGCAGGAAAGATTCAACTGAGGATCCAGTTCTGAGTAATTTGATTTTGACCTTCCCTTCACTCTTAAGGATCCTGGCACACATCTGAGATTTAAGGTCTGGCTCTGCAATAACCAGCAGGCTCTGTGGAGTGTCTTTTTGCAGAATAGCAGCCTTAAGTATAGATTTCCTTGCTTCATCAGCAGTTTCAAATCTGGTTTTCTTCAAACAAGAAAATGGTTTATTGTGTAATAGGTAGAATTGCTATGAAAAGTGGAAAGGAAAAAATAATTGAGTCCAGTAAAACTATGAAAAAGCAGTAAAATCAGCCAACCAAAGAAAGGAAGCTTCCTGAATTAGACTATGTGTACTTTAAACATAGCCCACTGTGTTTAAAGGCCACTTGCTATCTCAGTACATACTGTGTATGGTGTCCAGCTATTTTAGAGATAAGATCAAATTCACAATTTAGATCAAAATGTCCCTCCCAAATGTGAACTTCTTAAGCATTACTGAGTCACAATGGAAAACTATGGTCTGTGTAGATACAACAAACCAACTCAAAATGGTCACAAACTTAGAAATTGGTTTTCTAAATGAAACAGGTTCCATTTAGAGATCCTGCTAGGCCAGCTGCTTACAACACAGCAACCCTATAAAGGTGCAGGTAAGTGTCCCAGGACCACCAGGCTGTGCTGTGCTGTGCTGTGCTGTGCTGTGCTGTGTGTGCCTTCTAACACAGTATCTGGCTGATGGTCTCTCTTGCCCATCCCAGTTGTGGATCTTCAGTGACAAGTGCAGATTCTGTGGAAGACCCACTGTGTGGCTTAAATGCATCAGGCCAGAGAGGAAGTGAAGAGACCTGACCCCCAGATGTCTGGGAAACAGAGTTAACATTGGCTTATTCACAGCAATTACAGGTTCCCAGGTGCTGACAGAAAGGTGTTGGCTGTTTGATAGGTGACTGTGGGGACATTCTGCTTTTTTGGCAAGTTTAGAGTTTTGGAGTATTTTGGTCAGAGGATAGGAAAGAAAAAACAAGAAACACCACTGTCCTGGTTTTACTCTGCAGGTGTCTGCTGGGTCTTCTCTTTCTTGTGGGTGAAATCAGTACTATATGCGTGGGATTTTATTTTACTTCACTTTTTGCTGACCATGTGTCCAAAACTACAGCAAGAGGCAGGCAGTATCTGGGGTCTGCTGTGCTGACAGTGCCAGTGTGGTAGCACAGGAAATGCCAGGACACACTGTGGCTGTGACATTAAACACCTGTCTTTCAGCTTTAGCTGAGCAAAATAAATAGCTTTTTTTACTTGTGCAATATCTGCTCACTTTGCCTCTTGGTGAATGCTTGTATTCACATGGTGGCTCTTGCTGTAAAGCCTCACGATGCTTTTCCAGGGAGTGCAGGTGCTTATGGCTCAAAGCCGGATTTCCCAAGCCTCAGGAGGCTGTGTCTAAACTGCAGCTTCCGTCCATGTCAATGTGCCATTAAATGACATTAGCAGCTGCAGCCGAGGGGCAGCGCAGGTGAGAGAGGGAACGGAAATCCGGGCAGCTCCCTGGGTGGTGCAGTCAGCTCAGGTCTGTTCTGGGGGGTGTCAGAACCAGTGCACAGGGTAATTCCTGCATTGAATAAGTCTCCACACTGAGTGATTAAATAGTCCTGTGCTTCCTATGCCTGCCAAGCCTAGAGCACGAGATATCTGGTAATTGAGCTTTGATTCCACAAACTTTTGTAAAGTCTTGTCATTTTAGCTTTTCTTCTCAAGTATATAAAAATACCAACCAGGCACAGAGGAACTGTGCCTCTTACCACAGTTGTGAGTGTGCCCAGCTGCCAGCTGTGAGCCTTGGGAGGATGCTCTGAGGATAAGCTGAGCGGAGATAGAGTCAGATACAAGCAATACATTTTAACTTTGATTGGCACGTTTTCTTGTCAGTGCAATTTTTACAAATTAGAAGTAATGTAGAGGGAAAATGGGACATTAACACTCAATTAACTTTGCTGCTCCTCTGAAGCTATTCTGTGCTTAGCAGAGCTTGGAATTCCTGTCTCTTGAGAAAAAAAATACTGGGTTTTGACGAAAACGTTCGGAAATCTTAATCTTGGGAAGTGGAGACCAAGATGTCTCGGAGAGGTGGCGGGGAGCGCGGCCCGCAGGGGGCAGCAGAGCGGGGCCCCTTGGCCCGAGTGGTTCGGTGCATCTTCAGTGTCTCCTCCATGGGAATCGATTCTCTACTGAAATGCAAAACAGACAGGTTTCCCTTCAGGAAGTAGTCTGTTCAGAAAGTGACATGCTGCTCCACAAAATTCCTTTTTAGTGTAAGTGACTCATATGAGAAGGAGGATGGTGCTTTCCTATAAAAATGCTGTAAGTACTCATACTATTGCATAACTCTGTAAGAAGACAGAAAATTGAGTGGTTCTGAGTCTGAAGAAATTAATTTATGAAGGACAGAAAAAGCTCAGAGTATCTAGTCTTGACTGTTCAGTGACACAGTGACAATCTTCAGAATAGAGCAAGGATAATAAAAATTGGTACTTTTTTTTTTTTACCCAGCATGATTAGACACACTGGTATTGATGGTGGTAATTTATCAAAACCCAGAAGTTCACAGCTGGTAAGAACACCATTATTCATGAAAATGTGATGGCTGGAGTTATGCCAGACAAAGATCAATCTAACCATACCATCTGTACATGTGCTTGTGTGCCTTTCCTGCACTGCAGACATCCAGCCTAGAGATGAGGAAGTTTATGTCAGATTCCCATCAGGGTCAAAACCAGCCAAATATGTTCCAAGTCATAGTTTTTCTAGATGCTTCCATTGTTGTCAGAAAATCACCTTTAAACTGAAATGATTTCAAATGATGATGAAGTCCTGCTTATGGTTACAGCAGATGTATGCAGAAAAGGCATCCTATTAAACAGGAAGATTTTTTTGTATGGGTAGGATGCAGAAAGTCTTCTAGCTATACTCATCTTCCTTTGCAATTTACACCCACATTGGGCACTGTCCTTTGCATAAGCCAAGGAGAAGAAAACAATATTCTATTGAGAAATCTACAGAAATGTGCAGCAGGTATACAGTTATGGAGGGCATTTTAACTTTTTTTTGTTTGTTTTGTTCAATGTTAAATTCTGTAGCATCTTTTTGTCTGTGTTCTCTTGTTAATCCATCAAAATACTAAATGTGTGTATTAACAGAGGAAAACCCCAGACTTCACAGCAACTCTGTAACTCCAGTCCTATGAAAAGTGGGACATATACCAAAATGTCCCAATAAGACCTTGCTAACCTGTCTTCTGTCAGAATATTTTGGTGTACTTTTCATTCTGCTCCTTTAGCAAAAGTATACTGCAATAGGACAGTGAATAAAGACTTTGAAAGTGTTTGCTACTCCTCAAAATGGTTTACTAAAAACAAACTAGAGAATGAATAACCATCAGGTGTTCTCAATGTATCCAGTGCATGCTATTTTAATATATTATAACCTCTGTTCTACAGAAGTAGAAATTACGGGGAATTAGGCTATTGATTGTAGAGGGAGGAGGATTGGATCTTGTGTTACTATATTAATCATTGGGTAAATGTTTCTCTAAAAGATACGAATTTCCAGGGGCAGACTGATGGTCTAACATCCTGTTTTCAACAGCAGCCAATTCCCAGGGCCCCACAGGAAGGCAGATCCCCTCCTTTCCTTCCCCCCAGTTCAGTTGTGACAGAGACTGCTGTCAGTCTCTCTCAGGTAAATCTGGCTCATGATTCAGGCTGATTTCATGCCAGCCAGCTCACCATTCTGTCTGACCTAAACCTGAGTGTGTAAACGCACCCACAACCACGTGTGTTTCAGCCTCTTCCTTCAGGGCTTCTTCACTCTGTGACCTGTGGCAGCAATGGATCTCCAGGTTAATTATAAAAGGCAATAAGATATTTCCTATGTGCCACTTTAATTCTATTAACCCACATTAATATCCAGAGCATCTCCGTTTACTTCTCAGTTATTATCAGACAGATGCTAGTAAAAAATGAGAGCACAAGTAGGGCAATTTTATTGTCATTATTTTTGGTGTCTTTCTGTTCTTGTTCTGCACCAGAGAGAATTGGTGTTTCAGACAGGTCTGTTCTAAGCACTCATTGCTATCCATACCCCTCTTGTACCTGTTTTCTCTGCTTACATACAAACTGTCATGCATGTGACTGTGTGTGAATTTTAAAAAGCTTTGTGAATTGTTCTTAGACAAAGCTAATGGGAAAATAATACCCCTTGCAGAAGCTGCATTTTGAAAGAGATACAGCTGCCCTATACTGTTTGCTTTCCATGCAAAGCTGCAACAGAGAAGAATTTAAACACACCTCTTGATGCCATTTCTGTTTATCCCTGCAAGGTGATAAAATTCTGCTCCAGCAAGAAATACAGGAAAATGTGCCCTATTAGGCCAACTTAAGGAAGCTTAATAGAATTACATGTGTTAGTCAGTCCAGCCACTCAGTCCTTCAGTAACTCTTCTCAAAGATTTCCTGAGGTGGGAATGGTGCTCTATTATCCTATAATAAACTTCTTTGAGAAGTAACCTGGGTAGGCCAGAAGTGCAGCAAAATGCCGAAGCATAGTGAGGTTTTGAGAAAAAGAATAGCAGCTAATTGTTCAGGGAAATGCTATTTTCAAGTTAATGCTAATCACAGGAGTCTTTATCTCCTTCTGGGCTGCAGCATCCTGATGACACAAGGGAAACCTGGGGAGTGACCATCCAGATTCGTAGTTGCAGTGTGTGACCAAATATATAAGTGGTGAGGTGTGTAAATCCATTTCCTCCCTAGGACAAACGTTAGAGGAGAAGTCCCCTAAGTAATATTTAGTCATTGTGGCTCAACTATTATTAAGTACCTTAACTATTTAGTCCTTCCTATGTTCCGTCCTAATAACTTTAGTCCAGTTAGACCCAACATTATCTTCTGTATTGATTATGACTTTACTTTTTTCTGTTATTATGATGACTTAGGGACGGAGGAAATGAGACAGGTCTTGGTGACAGGATAAGAAAATTTCATTATACTGTAGATACAGAGATCTACAGAGTCTGCTAGAATGTTTCTGGAGCTGGAGGGACCAAAGTTTCCTGATGAAGGTCCCTGAATTCACAAGTCAGTAGACCTGATATTTTATGGTTAAAATACCTCCCCTTCTGCCTTATTTTCTTTTTATATTAGTATGTAGAAAGGAAATAAAGAATAGAACAAACAGAAGATCTTTCACTTACACTAAATAACTTCAACGGACAGCTCCCTGTCCCAGCTGTGTGTGTAAACAGGCAATGGGCTGTGAGCATCCATTAAGAACTGCTGAATTCCCGTGTACATCATTCTGAGACAAGAGAACATGGACACCTTAAATCAGATCTGAAACAAGGGAGAAGCCAAACTTCTGTAGCATCTCTGCAGATGTTCTAGACAAATGCCTGGTTTCCATCATCCTTTGCCCTGAAGCAGGGCTGAAGTCAACCACTTGCTATTCTGATCTATCATAAGACAGAGCTCAAGCAGAATATTGGTTTTGCCCTACTCTTCTATGTTTCCTTTCCTGTGGAAAAACAAAGATAAAATGTCTCATCTTCCCCTTTTTAAACTAAAAGAAGTCAGACAAATACATGTAGTGATTTCCTGTCCTTAATGCTTCCACTCCCTGAGATATGTACATTCCTCACACTTATGGAAGAACTTGCACTCCACAATTTATTTCTGCCTCTAAAATTTCCTTATTTCCTGCCACAATGACAATGCTGGAATCAGAAGAGATCTATCATTTGCTATCATCTTTAGGGAGTGGAACATGATGTTAAATGCAGCAACCTGACAATATAACAGTGGTGCCAATGGTGGGTGTGCCTGTTTTCTACTCTCCTACCTACCTTAACAAGTTCCATTTCGTGACCTAGCCAAGCCACACCCCTGTGTGAACAATGCTGCTGCTCCTGTGCTGCATTATTTTTATATGACATCTATGCTGAACTGTCCTGCTTGCATGACTGACTAAACCAAACCTACTGCTGGAGAATGAGTGACAAGCTTCCAGCATCTCACGTGTATCTCGAGCCACATTGCCGTGGGCTGTGACCCAGTTGTGAACCAAATGGGAGTCCTACATGAAAAAGGAAATGGTGAAGATGAATCAGGGGGTGGTACTTTTTCCGCTGAATCAGAACTGTATTGATACCCTATATGCTTCAGCAACATCTGAAGTGATGCTGTCTAGATCCCTAAGAATTTGTGACTGAAAAATTAGAGTGCCGTCTTTTCATTCAGATACATATGATAAATTAAACGTCCTATATTTGTCTCAATACATTTCATATTTCTCAGCTGATTTTAAATTCCAGGGGTTTTTTATTTAATAAAACAAAAGTCATTACTATAGAAGTATAAAATTATGATTTATAGATATGCTTAATGAAAAACCCTCCCAAATAAAGATAAAAATACCTTTTTATTGAAAAACCTGTCCTTCTAGGGCTTTGTAGCCTTCTTTAAAATCTTAGTTGTAGTAAATTTTGTTTCTCTATAAACTGCTTTTAACAGTCTGGCTCTGCATCTACCGGGTGTAATTTTCATTTTTCCCACTGCTCAGGGTACAAACTGTGTGAAATGCTCTGACATGGATGCATAAAGAATCCTGGTACTATTGGCATTACCTAACTGGCTTCAATGGACTTGCTCTGTAGTCATGCCCAGATACAGCTTTTCCTGACTATCCCATTCCCTTTTGTCCTTTCTGTCAGGGAAATTACTTTGCATGTGGCATTGTATTTCTTATTGATCTATCTAGCAATTTTTACTTTGTTGCTGTATAGTTAAAAAGTATTTTGAGAACTCCACAGGAAGATGGACTTTGAGTAGAAAGTAAGACAACAATTAAAAGCAGAAGATATTAAAAGAAACATTTTCTACAATTGTAGTCTGTGACTGCATTATCAGTAAAGATGGAAGCAAGGTATTATTGCAGGTACATCCAGGAATTAAATTTTTATTCAAGTCAACCATAACTAAAATAATTACATAAAATACACATATTAAATTTTGCAAAATAAAATGTGTATTCTGCATTTCAAACTTGTGGGAATTCCTAATTACAGATCTGTGTGTGTGAGATCAGTAGGAAAGGCTCTCAGTTTTTGCAGTAATCTTGTATTAGCCATGTACCAAGGGTGAGAGCAAACATTTATATCAATAGGTCTGAGAAGTGATTTGATGTTCGTAGCTAAACCAAGCTGGACATTCAGGTAGCTGTGTGTGTTATGTCAAATCAAAAAGGTAACACTAGCTGCAAATGCAGAAAAGATCTATTTGCCAATGAAAGACAAAATACTACTCAAGAGAAATATTATATATTGGTTTGTATATTGCATATAAGAGCACCTATGGCAACTGACTTTGGGGGCTCAGTTTCTGATATGTGTCAGGCTATTTTATGATCATTAGCAGGCTAAAATTTTCACATGAGCTGTAATACCCAAAAAAGAGCACCTGACAGTTACATGGTGCTAAGTGTGTGTTTGTAGAATACAACAGTGAGAGCTGGCAGAAAAAGAAACAGCTTTCAGGAAACATCGTTGATCAAGCCTCCAGTCCTTACTAAGTCTGGTTCTTATCCAATGGTTCTGTCCATTGGATAATCTCTGCTATAAATGGGTTTCATGCCTTAGGGATGATGAAGGCAGAATAGATCTTAATCCCCCTGGAAAGTGAAGGCTATTAGAAGTTAATTATAACCTCATTTTTGTAGCAATACAAATGGGACTTTATAACCTTAATGACCACAGGTGTGAGTTCTTGTACAATTTGTGACTGCAATTATTCCTAAATCTCATAGGATTAATATTCCAGTTGATCATGTGTTACAAGAACTTCTTTTTCCTCTGGACTGTGTCAGCAGTTAGCCTAAAGATGGACAGGAGACTTTGGTGGAAAAAAAAAAAAATCAGCCTTTTATCATGTCTACATTTAGGCAATTTGTTATGGTAAGACTAGACTACCCACTCCTGCTCTTCTAGGAGGGCAGACTTTCTTCCTCCTCCATGTATTGCATGTTTTATGTCCATCATGGGATCAAGGGCTTTTCATAGAAAGGCCTGTTGATTCTGTGCCACTCCATTTCATTTTTCCTCCAGCATAATGGTCTTTGGGCCTCCTGGGAAAAAAATGTTTCAGTCATGCTGGTGATGCAAAACAGGGTAGTTACAAAAAACTAAGGAAGGTGCCTACACTTTAAATTTCTTGCTGTTTCTATGTAATTATATTAGCTTTTTCACAATAACTTTTGCTTCAGATATTTATACTGTAGTGTCATCATGTAATTACTCTGCTGTGCCTTTGGACCATTGCAGTCACAAAGCACTGGCAGGTTTTGAACTGAAAGCTCGGCAACTTGGTCAGACTATGTTCTGCCACCATACAATGCAACTGTTTGTAGGAACAAGACACGTTGCCACAAAAAGAATCATGTAACACTCAAATCTTGCCTTGAGAGAAATCCAAATACGAATGGATGTTCTAATTCATTTGCCTTGGGCTATATTACCTTCCTGGGGAGGAGAAAATAGTAATTGGGAAAACAACAAAAATGATGCCGAATACTAAATTCAGACCCTTCATTCATTCCTCTGCAGCTGGGCAATGACTTCTTTCTCTCTTCCTCAGATCCTTGTCATGTTGATAGCTCAAGATCCTGCCCTGGGGACAGAGAGCTGAGAGGCAGAAGCAAACAGAGGCATTGTACAGAGAGAGGGTGAGGCACCCATAGTTCAGTGCAGTTTCCATTTTTCCAATGCAGATTTCCTCTCTTCAGCTCTCTGGTCATTAACATCTTAACGGGTAACATTGCGTAGCTGTAACTGTTTTCTCGTGGTCGTAATTTAATTACATGGAGGCAGGAGATAAATTATTTTTAAAATGCTGTTTAAGTTATTTGTTCTGTCATTTCTCTCAAACAAAAGCATCCCAGTTGCTTATAATTCTCTTGATTACTGAGGAATGTAGTGCTCGTGACAGATGCCCAAGGCTGCAGATGAAGATGTGTGCCTAGGCCGGCTAGGGTAGTGTAGGGTTATGGCGTTCCCTCAGCCCAGATCCGGAAGAACTGAGCATCTGAAATGCTGAAGTCCACACCTGCAATCTGGCTCGGGGCCAGCCGGCTCGGGCAGACCACACTCACCTTGTCGGACCTTTGGCACCGAGGCTGATGCTGTCATTCATGCACTGAGCTGCACCGGCTTTGCGCCTGTCAACCCCGAAGCTGGCTGGGATCAGTGTGCTTTCTGGTGAGCCCGGTACCCATTCCCGGAGCACGGACAACAACTGACAGACCTGGGTGGCTCACGAATTGCTGTGGGAAGAAGAGGAGGACGGTGTCCAGCTTTCACATAGCACTCTCTTACAGTGCTCAGAGGTGGNGAAGGTGCGCGGGGCAGCGCGGGGGGGGCGGCGGGGAGGTCCCGCGGGCGGGGTCGCGGGGCGAAGCGGAGGGTTGACATCTCTTCTCGTGTTGTTACCTACGGAGCGCTTTTCTTTTCTTTTTCTTTTT
>VXBS01001764.1:20815-129599 GCA_013400255.1 Sitta europaea
TTTTGGTCCTTTTTCCTTATTTTCGATGTTTTCAGATGAAACTTGCGGTGTGCGAAAGCATCTTTTTGTGCGTTCTTTGTAGGTGTGGGGAAAGGAAGAGTTTGGGGAGTCCTGCAAGGCTTTTGTAGTTCTAGACCCTGGCCTGTTCTGTAAACCTGCGAGGAAGGTGTACTTGTGTTGGAGATTTCCCCCGCATCCTTGAAATGTGCCTGGATATTTACAATTGTGAACTCGCTTATCCTATCCTGAGAAAGCTCACTGTAATGATTTAGATGGCAATAGTCATTTAATTGTATAATCAGTTCCTCAAATACAGATATGTAATTTGCTGATATTAAAAAAAATGCACTAAATAATAGCCATGTATTAATCTGTTTGGCTTCTAAAAAGTTGTTAAAACTCAGGCAGATATGATAGGAATGTTTCTACAGCCACCCAGCTTTAAATAGCCTTTTTCTTGCTGCTGTAACTACACTGCTATTGTTGTGAATGTTAATTCCACATAGGAAGAAAAAAATCAAAATAAGTGATAATCTTATCCTTACCAGAAATACTTCCATGTGACCATGATGTTTCTTAAATTATGCCATTAGCGTTTTGCTGCTTCGAAAATATGAGTTCATAATTTAAAAACTGAAGAATGTTGTGTTGCTCTGGTTTTACAGGAAAGCAAGAAGGTCAGAATGGTCTTCCTGGCAGAAAGATCCCTGGTCTTCATAAAAACCGAAATTGCTCATGCATAAGAAAAATTATAGTGGCTTGAAAATCCTAGTTATGTTCCCTATATATCTTCTGTGTTTCCACTGAGTTTCCCTATTCTATTATTTCTTAAAGAAGTTACAGTAAGGGAACTTCTGTTCAGGTGATAAACTTTTTTTAATCCCCTTGGTAGATATCTTGGGAATGATAAACTGTATTTGATACATTCATTTAAGAAAACTGGTAAAAACTTCATTTGTGACTACAACCCACTGGGAAGCTGTTGTCCCTTTTTTTAGTGAAGTGTGGCTCCCTTATCATGAGTTAATAAGGGAGAGACAGTTCAAATCTCTTATCATGAGAAGAGGGGAGAGACAGTTAGAATAACTGCTGAATAAATGAAAGATGTGTGTCACATTCCTGTGTGCCTGTGGTCACAGGAAAAGTGCCCTTTAATTGTGTGTGGAATCTCATGGCTGAGATTTCATAAAGGGAGCAGGCTAATCAACAGATAAATGACCAAAGAAAGTACTTTCTTCTTTGCTTTTTAGGACTGAAATTAAACATGCACTGTTTTCCTGCTTTCACTGTGAAGGGTCTAAGGCCAACCCTGGACCTTAGGCAAAGGGAATGATTTTTGGCCATTGAGCTGATAGGGCAGTAGATAGTTACTCTGCAAACGTGTTATCCCCATTTCTTTTGTCAGTATCAACAATATTAAATTCTGGTGATGTTGAACTCCAGGGCTGGTTTGACGCTAGATCGATATTAAACCACATCTTTTTCCTGTGTGGCTCCTGTAAAATGCTTAGAGACTAATTGCTAGTAGAACAGCCTGTATTTTTTTATATTGCTGTACTAGTAGCTTTGGTTTTTCTATAACTCCATTGTTTATTAATATTAACAGCTAATTTTAATGGAAAAAATCTGTAATTATTTCAGCCCATAGTTAATTCTGATTAATGTCTTTCTGGGTGCTTTGTTTTTTTGGAAAGGGGGAAGTGAATAATGAAGAACATTACTTAAACTGAATCTGTCATCTATCTTTGTTTTAAGTTGCACACTGGTGATTGAGTAGGATGTGGATACATGTGGAACTGGGCCATGGATTCTCAACATTTTAAACTAAGCTAGATTTTTTTTTTTTCCTTAACTTCCATATTGCAGTAGCCCTCTTCTATGCTGTCACACTAGCCACTTAGAAATTCGGTAAAAAAGTGTGTTTTCACCTGTTACTTTTCATTGCAGTCCGGAAAGTTCTGCTGTCCGGTGGCATGTTGGGGTGAACCTGTCAAGTCTTTGTTTTCCTGTCTGTCTTTGTTTCACAGATAATGTCATATGAGCTTTGGAAATGCCATTTATGGGTTGTTGGTGTCAAAAAGCCAGAATCGAGCATAAAATGTTGACACAATTAAGATTATTTATAATGTTGACTTGTTGAAGCTACAGATGCTGCAGATTAAGCACAAGTCAGACATACTTGTAGGAGTGTTAAAAAGATACCTGTTTCTTCTTCTACTCAGTATTTATTTTAAAAAGTTATGCTCACAAAGTTACAATGTCAATGACATAAAGGTAAGGTGGAAGTCATATCTATCCCTGTTTTTTCTGTCTTGTTCTTACTGTCAGTAAGCAGATGAAGGAAATTGAACTGCAGCTTTTTCCCTGGTAGAGTAGTTCTCATTCTCCTCCCCATTTTCTCTCTGCATTACCCAGTTTGTTTCTGGAAATTACTTTTTCATTCTCAGTTGCATGTTATCCTGCCTCTGCTTGACACTGAGTTGAGGCTGTTCTGTTCTTTAAATTTCCATTTTAAGGCATCACTACAGCAGCGTTTGCTGTGGGAGAAGGGCTTGCTGTGATTTCCATGTGAGCCTGCTCATTGATTTGGTCAAGTAAACTCACTGGCAAATGGCACAGTGTGTTGTTCCTGCAGGAAGCCCTGCAGAGCCAGAACAGTGCACATACAGTGTCCAGAACTGCTTCTGCGGGCTGGAAGGAAAAGCAGTGCCTGTTGTTTTTCCTTTCCAATCTCCATAGTGTTCCTGAATTTTAGCAGATGCATCTGTAGTGCTGTCCTTAGGTAGAATGCATCATCTGGTGCCTAGGAAGAGCAGGACTGCATGGCTACTTTAACCATTTGCTGTTGTTTCCCCCGGGATGCTGAGGAAGTCCTATTGTTGTAAACAATAGCAGAGTGTAATAGCCTGTGGAAGTTTGTTCTAGCAAGGAACTGGGTGGTACTTTGCCACTGCTGTACAAACCTTGCTGGGCACAACGTCAAGGCTGGAATCCTTACAATTGCCAATTGAGGTGGGGTGGGATAAGTAATTTGGAGGTGATAGATAAGACCAGGTGAAAAGGGCAAGAAAGAGCAGCTTAAATGATGACAACCTTTTGATGGTACAGTGGTTTTAGTCTCAACAAACAACTGTTGTTAATTTATTTTTCCAGTGTAGTTGTGATTACTTGACTGCCATCTGTACTGGACTTCTGTGATTTCCTTCATAGTAGCCCTGTAACACCTGTGATGTGAAGGGCAGTCGTGGTTCACTCACTGGTGTACAGGTACAGGGATAAGTACTTATTTACCATCACTGCACTGTGAATCTCTGTTGGCTATAATTAGCTTCACACTGATGAATAGGCAAGTTATTTGCTTAGGAGAATCATAAACAACCTCATTTCTCCTAACTTTGAGTTGCCATTCATTATCTATTTCTAGTTATTTCAGGCATTTTTAATGTTTTATCCTAGCAATGTGTTCATTCTTTTTGTCCAGTTTTCCTTTGTTTGAAATCACTGTAATATAAAGTTGGCCTTGTCTATCACTTGCTGCACAGCACAAATTCACTTCTATTTTCCTATTTATGGCCCTGGTCTTTGTTTGCCTGCATGGAGGAATGCCAGTCTGTTTCCCTTCTTGTTGTAAACAGGAATGTTTTAAGAGGAAAGAGCCTTAATAAGCTATGAGAGGAAAGGGCACGAGGAAATAGATGAGAAAAGGTGATGTTAATTACCTTATAAATCAATGAGTTCCAAAGATGAGGAATTTATTATTGGTGTATATGGACAACTAATCTGTAAGTAGGAAGTACCATCAGCTTCTGTAGTATATGGAGACAGTCTGGTGTTCTTAGAACAAATACAGCAGCCAATCAGTATCAAAGGCCAATGTACCCAGTTTCATAATTCTAAAATGCATTTCATTGTTTCAGTATTCTTTAGCAAATATGAAAGCATAAACTGCTTTTATGTTTTGTGGGCTTTATGTCACTTTGTGGCTTCTTATTCTAGATTTTCTAGCATGTGGATGAATGATAAATTAACAGGGAGGAGGCCACTACACAAAACGTTGCTTTCACAGATATGTCTACAGATCAGGTTATATTTCACCTTGATCTTCTTATCGACTTTTTCCCTTTTTATTCTTTACAATACAGACACATCTCACATGTTTTGTAAGAACTTTATCTATCTCAGGACACTGTTTCTTACAGGCCTTGCAGTCCTGAAAGACCAAACTGAGAGGAACATGGAAGGCAGTACATAACATTTCTAAAATACAAATGACGACATACCAGTAGTCTAAATGCTATTGATTTGTCCTCTCAACAGATTTAAAGGAATGCCAGAAGAAAAATAGTGAAGTTGCAGATAATTCTTCCATTTGTTTTTGCTTCATAAGAAGAAAAAGTTAAAGCCTGTTTGAAAAGTTGAAAAAGGTCTTTTGTCTGGAAATGGAAAATAGGGATCCTTGTTGTGATGCTGGATAGTAGTCTCTGAGGAGGTTGTATTGTAAAGAGGCTTGAAAATGTAGTCGAGGCAGCTTAAATGATTTGAAAGACAGTTGGAAGAAACGAATTGTAAAATGGTAACATTTGGGATATATGTGAAGGGCTTTGCTGCAGTGCTCTGAACACAGTGAGCAGAACATTATTGCCATTGTCAAGGCAAAAGGAGGTGCTGTGATGACCGAGACATGAACTGCTGGCTGGGACAAGTGCAGTGGGATGGTGCATGTGAGAGAGAGACACACATTCAGCATGACAACTGGAGAGACTGGAGAGGTCCAGGTCAGATGAGATGCTGGGCTGTAGAACAGTGATGATGGCCTACAGTAACCAGGAAAGAGATTCTTAAGAGGTTTTGAGGAAGAGCTTTAAGAGCTCTCTTTGTTGCCAGCAGAACAGCTGAGATTTTACAGGAAGGCATTGATCAGCTTTGAATTTGTACAGCCAGATTTCTCATTTCATCATTTGCTATGCTCTGCGTAGGACTTAGAGCTGTTTTCAACAAAAATTTCCCGTGGACAGGACTAAGACTGAATGTTTTAACCAAGTTTCTTGTATGAAATGTATTGCTTGGAAAATGCCATTAAACCAAAGATGTCTCAGCCCAAAGCAAGGCAAACTGCAGCTGGGGGCAGAAAGGTACCGTGCCTTCTGGTGAAAGGATGGCTGTTCTAAAATCAGTTAGGAAACAAAATGATACCTCTTAACTTTTTTCTGAAGTGTTTTTGAGGCTTTACAAACCATTTATATGTATCAAATTTCAATAATACTCCTATTTCACATTTAGTGGAGTTGCAGTACTGGGGTATCCTTGGACCAAATACTTGGCTATATGCTGAGCAGAAAAGCATGCTCTAAAATACACTTTGTGTTTCTAAATAATCCCTTTTGAAGAATAAAAGTATGCCAAATCAGCAAGCAAAATGCAGAAAGTAGAAAAATATATTCATTGTTCTGTTATCTCTGCTTTCAATGTCATTTATGAGTACCTAAGAACAATTCGATTTAAATGGATTTTTGCTATTTCAGGTATATAACTATGGGGATGCCCTTGAATTATTTCTTGTCAGCTAAAAGCCCCTTTAACCTTTAAAAATAATATTTTGTCAGCTGTATGATAGAAAACAGAAAAAAGTTCAAAGTTGAATCTCAGTACAGTTCATTCTGTAAAGAAAATTATTTAAATAATTTTTTTAACACCTAAATCTTACTCTTCTTTCAGATGAACGTGTGTAGGCTACGCTTAACAGTGCCACCTGATGAAGTGTCACAGCCTGAACAGGGACCAAAGGAAACTGAGAGAAAGAAAAGTGTAAGTTTTAAGAATCAAATTCTCTATGAGTAAGAGGTAAACATTGTCCTCCACAGATGCTGATATTTATTGTTTTGGCACCCAAAGCCCAGTCATCTTAGAATATTTAAGAACATGTGGAAGGTCATCAAGTTGGGTGTGAGCTTTCAGCCTAAGCCTTGGAATTAGGGATGGCAAAACTGCATGTAAAATAGAACAGTGGTAGAGGAACTAGAGAGATTGTAGGTGATTTGTGACTGAGGTACCTTTAAAAATTGATTATTTCGTATTTATATATCAAAGAGCAGGAAACTATTACTAGGAACAGGGTCCTGTATCAAACAGGATCTTGATCAGGATCTTCTTAATCCAAGAAGAGTGTTTTATATTTCATGTAGGCTTAGCAGTGTGCAAGATATGAACATTAATATCATTGGTGTGCTGGGGACCTTGATGTTTGTGTGTGTCAGCTAATTTCGGTAAAGGGTGATTTACAAATAAGAAATTAAAGAATTCAAGATTGTTCTGAGTGAAAGGGATTTTGAAGGTCATGTGCTTAGAAGGGTTCAGAAGGGCGTTTGTTCTGCAGAAGTGAGTAGTGTGCACACAAAAAATTTTACAATCTGCTTTGGTGCAGAACTTGTTCTATAAGAGCTGTTCATTGCAAGAGATGATGTTTAATTAGTTGTAAGGATGAAGACTAAAAAGGGAAGCCAGACGGGCTCCACAACTTCACCACATTTATACTTCGATAAACCAAAATTAAACAAGTTGATGAAGTTTTCCAGACTATGTCTGACAATAGGAAGTATGACAATAGGAAGAAAAACAGCAATAGGATTTACTAAACATAATTTCTTCATGATACTTAAAGGCAAAAATAACCAAAATTACTGAGAAAGGCATTCTAAGCAATAAAAATAAATGCAAAGTAAAATGTCTTTTATACACTCAGGTTTTCACACACTGGTCTAGCGGAGTAATTGGTTCTTCAGATCTAGAAATGTTATTTACAAAATAGTTTAAGTAAACCTTAATGCAAACTAAATTTGGGCCAGCATTAAATATTAATAATTCATTTTGTACAGAGGTGTTTAGTTGTAGCACATAGGGTAGCTTCTCTGTCAGTCTCTTGCCTGCTTGTGTCTGATTGCAGCAACCCTCGGACTGGCCTAAGCTTATGGGCCCATTGCCCTAAGAGAAACCTGAGTTTGCTTTTGAGGAGGATAAATATTTACTCATTCCTTACTCACTTTATGGTTCTGAGTAATGTGATAATGAGAAAGAACTGTTAAGGATTTGGGTTGGACGATTTGTGGTGACTTTCTTACATGACCAAGGTTTTTCTCTGTGGGACCTCGTTATTCCTTAGCTGTTATTTCCCCCATAATACAAGTCAAGGCAAGAGGGCTATATATTTTTATAGAGAATGTTAAGAAGATATGAAGATAATAAATACACTATTTGGCTCAATGTGCAAAACAGGGGTGTTTAAGAGATGGGTTTTTATTAGTTGAGACCAGAGAAAACCATAGGCAATTTAAATATTGTATATTCTGAGTAGTTACTAAAGTTCAGCCGTTTTAGACAATTGAAAGACTTAAAAAGTCAGGTTTCAGAGCTAGATGGAATCTACTCAGCCAATTCCATAGCAATTAAAAAATACAGAGAAATTGTGCCAACTACTTGTGTTCTATAATTTCTGTGTGATTAAGAAAAATACCCACAGCTGGTATAGCCATAGTGTATGGAAGCAGCTACAAAAAAATCACTGCTCCTGAACTGGCTTTTCCTCATGTCTCTAAAGCCAGACAGCAGTGTATTACCTGTAGATTTTTATTGTCTGTGTAATTGATTGCTTTGTGTATTCAAATTACTTATACAGTAACTTACAGTGCACACATACTTTATGACCAGTCATGCTGTAATGCTTTTACTGCACAGTTTAATTTAAGAAATATCTCCTAAAAACAATGATCAGGTGTCCCACTAACTTCATGTTAATGAAATTGCTTAAAGCACTTTGAGAGCAAGTTTTACAAATGTTAGATAATCCTCACACTGTCCTGTGAGAACTGTGCCCCCTTTTTGGAAATTGGGATAAAGAAATTAGGGGACTGCTCTGTTTTCTACCTTGCACTTCATGACTTAAGGTCAAAAAATCCAGCTTCAGCAAGAATCAAATTTAACATCAGATCCCTTGTTGGAATCTAGAGTTCTGTGCTGACTTTAATTGCTGACTCACAGGAAAATGGGAACATGAAAAATGCTTTTGGTATTTAAAATACATTAATGTGACTTACAGAAATGAACTGCAGGGGTAATCTGTGGGATTGCACAGTTTTTGCTGGAGTCTGGTGGTCAGAGCCTGGCTGCAGGTGCTCTCATCTTTGGGCAGGAAAAGTCACTGCCTCTGCTGCTGAGGGAGAAGAGAAAAGACCTTGCAGTGTTGGAGGGAATGCCAGAAAACTATAAATACACCATGGTGTGACATTTGGTTGTAATCTCCTCTTTCAAATGTTTCATTAGAAGGAGGTGATTTTGAGCTGCCCTAATGTGACACAGTGATGGCTCACTGGGTTTGTTACTTTTCTGCATCTCTCAGGCTCAGTACCATTAAGAGGTGCTTCAGTTGCAGAATCAGCTGATGAACTGCACAGCAGCTCTTTCCGGGGCTGATCCTCCCAATAACTTGTTTTGTTGCTGATGTCAGACCAGAAGTGATTCTTTTTCAGTTATATTGGTAGCTCTTGCCTTAGCCTTTTTTCTTTGGATCCCAAATTTCACAGGAAATTTGTGCTGTATTTTGTCCAGTCTGTATTAATACAGTAAGTTTCTGGATTAACTTTTTTACTGCTATGCATCCATGAGATAAAAATGAACCTGTGTAAGAGATTAAAATGAAGTGATGGATCTGGATGCAATAAAATTGCTGGAGGCAATACTGTACTAGGGTGGCCTCTCCCTGCCTTTTGTGAAAGGCTGGCAGATGATGCAGAGTTAGGGACTGATCTCAAAAACTGCAGGGGGAGTGAATTTGTGTTAGGCTGGATTTTTTTATACTCATATTTAGGCTATGAATATAAAAGAAGCATTTGAGAACTTAACTCACAGGTAGAGGCTGGTTGGTTGGGTTGTTTGAATTGTTAGTACTTTAGGTAGAGAGGATCACAAACTATTCTGATTCTGTTCCGTTACTTCTGTCCCTATTAGACAATGGGTGACAGTAGTGTGAGGCTGTTTACCTCACCATGAAGTACAAAGGAATATTGTGTTTGGCAGATTGTATGCAAAATCTGCATATCCTGAAGCCTCTCTTGTCCTGCATAATAAAGGGCTACCAGACAATTGCATTGTCCCTGTTTGGGATTTGGTTTATTTATATCCATCAGTCTCTTTCTTCACTGTCGTGGTTAAATTTGGAAGTGTCACTGGAAGTTGCAGCTAAGCTTTTGAGGGCAGAACGTGAAGCTATGTAGAGACAGACGTTTCTTTTTCATTTAGATATGTGGACAAGAGAATGAAAATGAGATAACACTCTGGAATTTGTGTCACTTTACTGTCTGTGGCTTTCAGCCAAGTTGAGCAGTGTTTAGTCTTAAACTCAGCTTGGTACTTTGGCTGCATATATCCTCAAACACTTTAGTTTTCTTGGGTTTTTTTAAACATCACAACTAAGAAGTGAAATTCTTTTTCCTTCCTAAGCAAGAATACAGAAGCATAGCAAACATTTTTTCTTCCCAGTCAAAAAAGTAGGCTGCAAAGAAGCAGGAGAGGAATTTGCTTCTGTACGTCGTGTGAGAATCAAGCAGAAACTTGTGTCAGGCCTGGTTCAAGAATATGAGTGCAGTGAATGTGGGGCTGTGGTGCACACAGAATCTAGGACAGTGCCTATTTTCTCTGCTGCTGCCAACCCACTCCTGTCAGCAGAGCAGACCTTGTGCCTGAAAAAATGTGGTTCATCTGCTACAGGTGATGTTACTGTTTCTCAGCCTCTCCAACACTGATCACTGGATTTTTGACATGTACTAATTAAGCAACATCTTTGTTAAAACCAGCACTACAGAAAGAATTCCACTGACTTCTGAGGTTACTGCTGTATTTGCTGTATCTTGGTTTCCCGATATGTAAACACTGGCATTGTGTACAGATTTCATGGGCTGGATATCAATTTGTATGTCTGGCACTTCTCTTTGAGATGGACATATAAATACTACACCCAAGGAGCCTCAAAGTTGGAATGTATTCAGTGATGCTTCTTGCATTCTTCATCAATTTAAGAACACTCATGTCTGTTGTGGCGTATTTTCCCTATTGTAATACTCTTTTAATGTAAAACATTCCTAAATGTACAGTGATTTTCACAGGTTGTAGAGGAATATGAAAAGACATAAAAACAGAGCTATCTTTTGTCAGAGCACAGTAACTTTTCTTGGTGAGCTTAATGTTTCAAATGTGTCATTTTACTGAATAGAAAATATGTAACCTCAGTAACAGCATGAATATGCTTTTTCCCTGTGTAACTAGTGAACAGGTAAAAGATAACTAGATGTTTTAGAAACGCCTGGAATGTGGCTGTTAAGGAAAAGATAAAGCCTCACTTAACTGATACAATTCTTGTTAAAGGTTTTTTGATGGTCTAGGTAAAAAGAAGATCATGAGTCAGGAGTATTTTAAAGCCACAGGGATACTAAACACAGAATTTTGTTAAGCATTGCATTAGATGTCCTTTTTTCTCAAAAAAGATGTGTCATCTGTGCTTTTGCTTTCAGTTTTGGGGCAGGGAGAAGTATAAAATATGAGCCTATCTGACATTCATTTATAAAACTGGTAGATTAGTAAGCAGATCATCCCTCTGTTATTTACATGATGCTAATAAAAATGTGGGCCATAGAAAAAACAGCTAAAAACTTAAATTTAGGCTTTGGTTTTGTAATGTCTTCACCTGTTTCATGCTACTTTTGCTGCCTCCTTGGACTGAGACATAAACAGGATGCATGGCAATTATCAAGACTTTTGCAACCTTGGGGTGTAGGCTTCTGTTTTAAATATTTATTAGTTAAGTAAACAGAGTCTGTGTTTCTTGGGTGCATTCTGAGTGATCACACCAAGCACAGCTGTCTGTTACTGCAGCACAGACAGAACGTGTTCCTGGAGGCTGATCCAGGACGTGTGAGCATGTCCTGATATGTCCTTGCTGTCACCTTGAGCTGTCATGGAACTGACTATAGATACAAAGAAATATTCACAAACTGATTAAGCTAACTCTGTCTTTTCAGATCATTAGCTCACATTAGAAGGGATTTGGCTGATATTTTGACTTTAAACAGCAGTGGTTGATTAATCTAATGAACCCTTCCATCTTAAAGCATTATTCTGGTTAGCTTTACTATTTACTTGCTCCTAGGTACTTGCATGTATTTACCTATGCTATTATCCTCACTGAGATGTCTCACTGTAGATAAGAGTGGAGAGCATTGAGGACCTGCTTGAAAAAATAACCGAGTTCTGAGAATGGGTATGTATGGGACATAGATAAAAATAATGGGAAGTATTTGACTTAAAAAAACTGTTCTGTAGTTCTTGAGGATGTGGAAAATTCAGGATTCGTGAAAGAGGAAGCATGGGAGAGAGAATGTGTCAGAGGAAGAACAGAGTACAAGGCTGAAATGGAAAAAAAACAGTGAAGGGAGAAAAAAAGGTGGGTGGAAGTAGCTTGAGAGGAGGCAAACTGGCAGAAGTACAGTCAGTGCATGTTTAGTGCTGCAGTTCTGTGGAGATATTTGAGAACTGAGCTACTCAGCAAGGCCTTGTTTAGAGGCAAAGCTGTTTTGAAAAAGTAAACAAAAATGCAACCATCTCAACCCTGCATTCAGAGGAGTTTTCTGATTGTAACCTTTCTCCTAAGAGGAGACTGCACCAAGTGAGCCCTTTTTTGGCTATTTATACAGAACCCTGAAAATAGTGGTCACTAAGAAGAAATCCAGTTACTAAACAGAAAAGGGTGAGTAGAAGATAAGCATGGCTGGAATAGAACAGCAATGAAAAAGGTTAAGGAAACATGGGAAGAGTTACTTGTGTAGCTGTTGGCTCACCCATATTTAAAACAAGCAAGAACTGAAATTTTAACAGGCACTTGTCTGGGGGTTGCAATAAGAAGGAAGAATAAGGACAGGGTAAAACCAATATTCTGTATCTTAAGTAGCACATAGAACTGGAACAGTCAACATATGATGGAGAGCCTTTTAATCTTCTGAAAGAGAAGTAACAAAAGCATCTTAGGAGGCTTGTGGAAATACAGATAACAGACAAGTTTAGCATTGTTGCAAGAGAACATGTAACCAGTCTGCCTTTGTACGTACCTAATCCTGCATGTACTGTCCATTATAATGTAAATTTAAGTCTGTTCATCTCTGAAATACATATGTAAGTGCCATGGGTGATTCTCCAGCTGCAAACCCATTGGTCTGAATTTGTAGGTCTTTCTTGGGGGGTGGGGGGAAATCCTTCAAAGCATTTCTTAGGAATGTGTTCATAATATTTTAAAAATAAGGAACTTGGTCAGAATTTTTATGCCAGAACTCTGCAAACAGCACTTTAGACATTTCAGACAATTCTGCTAATGTTTCAGAGGCACAAAGAAACTTGGTATTGCTGGTATTCAGCTGTTCACCTCATTAAAAATGAGTGATCATGGGTAAAGGGTATGGATTTATGAATTCAGTGTCTGGTGCCTTGGTAACCTCTAAACAATCAAAGTGATTATTCATTCTGTTATCAGGAAGATGGAAACTTGTGTGTAATCCCTTTTTCCAGACGCAGGGGAGGAGCTGCAATGAACTATGAAAGGAACTGTACAACCCTGGAAGCAAGCAAACACAAAATAGTTTTGGGTTATGTCCCCATCTAGTTTCTGTATTTCTCTGTCTCTAAGTATGAGGTGTAGGGCTTTTGTTTGTGCTCATGCAAACAGCAAAACAAAACCCCCAATAATACGCAATTATGAAACATCTCATTTTGAGGATATGAAGCTTTGCATATAATGTTTTTGAAGCACAAAATGATAGCATGTATAAGTAGGGCTGTTTGCCCAATGTTTTCTTCATTAAGTGGTTTTAAAGCTTTCTTTTCAAATGAAGGCTTACAGCTTTGTTGTTCTGTGCCTGAAATTTTCTTTTTCAGGTGTCTACTCTGTGATTGTTCCCCTCCCAGCCCTGCACACACACTCCCAGAGCTTCAGCAACATGGTTAAACTATTAATGAGGTGAAAAAGAAAAGTGTGTAGAATTTGCAGTGTTGAGGAAAATCTGTCAGTGCCATGTGGGAAGGACGCAATATAAATCAAATATCTGTCTCTATCAATTCTTTTTAATACAAACAAATTTTCCTGTTAATTTCTGCCTTACTTAAAGAAGTATTTTTTCTTATATTGCCAGCATAGTTTTGTTGGTTTGGCTCCTAAAAACTGAGTGCTGCTTTAGGCTGCAGCAGGATGGTGTCTTCTTTTCACTGTCATGGTAAGGACTGGAGATCTCTAGGGTGCAGCTGCAGATGGGTGTAAGAGGCTGAGCTTTGTCTCTTTAAGCCTCTGTTTGGTGTCAAGGAGAGTATTTAGGCAATTTTTAAAACACAAAAAAACCCACAAAAAAACAAACCAAAACATATTCCAAAGTCAGTGTAGTAAATAGCCTCAAGTCTACCTGTATCTGGTATATCCAGCATAAGAAGGTAAGTTCAGTAAAACCATCTATACCTGATTTTTCTCTAGAACTGACCTTTCAATAACAATGTGCAAAGCTTATCAGTAACAGCTGTGTTTCCAAACTTGTCATTCTAACTTTCCATTCAGAAATCACTGATTATTTTTGTGAAATACTTCACATTCGGTAAGAATATTTTCCCCTTTTTCAAAAAAAGTCATAATGTGGATGTCTTCATCTAAGGTAGTTGTTTAAATTCCTTGTAATCAAGAAGAGAAACGAGTAGTTCTGAGGACTGACTCATTTCAGGTGCTTGCGACAGGAGGATGTTTCCCTGGGCTGATTAGAAGGGAGGAGAGGTGAGTGGCCAGGTCAGGTGGTGATTCTGAGGGAAATGATTCCTGCTGTTTGCCTGAATATTTTTCCTGTTAAGTGTATTGATGAGATGAGCAAGAGAAGCCTGTGAAGGGTGGCTTGAAGAAAGACGTGCAATTACTATGTTTCAAAAATTTCTGCAGATCATTCAAATAAAAAATGTTGGTTCTTTAAAACAACCTCCGTTTACATAGCAAGACGTGATTTAGCAGGTTTATCCTTCTAAAGTACTTAATAACACTGGAACACCCACATAAATGCTATTTCATAGCTTTGCTTTAGCTCTTCCAATGACAGAAGACCTCATCTTCTGCAACATCTGTAAAAGAAGTGGAGACCTTAAATGAGTTTGATTGCTTTGGAGGTTCTTACTTAGTTTTAAATGCAAACTGAAATTCTGCTCTGTTTGTCTTCAAGACAAACAGATATTTTCTCTTTTAAGGAACACTGCCTAAAAGGTTTTAATTTCAGTTTCTTAGAACTTTCTATGATTTTTGAGTAAACTTGTGAATTTTTGTTTCCTGCAGCAGGGACTTTGGGAAATGAGGGATAATTCTGTGGTTGCAAGAGTTTAGAGGGAACTAGAGACCTCACAGGGCTCTGCAAGAATGCAAAAAGTAGCATCTGGTGGTGAATGAAAATAAGCCAAGTTAGCCTTTTCTTACATGCCTCTACCTGTCCTTGTACAAATCCAGCCTGTTGTCTCTAGCTGTACCTACATGACTTCCATTAAAGGCAGTGGAAATTAGATATCTCTGTATTCTTTATCAAGTAAAAGTTGGTCATTGTTCTTTCTACAAACATGAAGGCTGACAGGTTGGCTCCAAAGTGTTTGGGAGATACTGTTCATATGCACTGTTGTGCTTTCACTATAATTGGTGTCTCTCCTGGCCCTAAGTTACTGTGGTTTTATTTGGGTTTTTTATTCTAGTACTGATTTTTTTTAAAATTATTTTTCAGGGGCTCTACCATGTACCAAATGGGATGTCTCCAGGGAAGCTGTCTCATGGGATGGTGTATGGTGTTGTACACCGAACTGACAACAACCATAAGAGAGAAATGGTGGTTTATGGCTGGTCAGCTGATCAGCTGAAAGAGGAGATGAATTACATTAAAGAAGTGAGTTACACTTTTACATAAAAATTTGTTAAATACCCTTTCCATATATTTATGTAGACCTGTGAGAGTATAAAGGGATGACTGATGTCTAGCCCAGCATCTCAGTTTGAACTGGGAACCTACTCTGAAGCTAGAGGCTGACCTTGGTGGTGTTTGAGTTGGGAAAAAAGCATGCTCTGTACCTGGGAACTGTGCTTGCTGATGGAAGAAACTACGTAAGCAGACCCCTGAAAGGATAAAGTCTCTCTCTTCCTCTGCTTCTCCCATCCCCAAACCCCCCAGCTTTGAAAAGACTTCTTAATTAGGTGACATAGTAAAATCACTTGGGTATATTTTGGGGCAGCCTTGAAATAGTCAGCCTAATAAGGATGTCTCTGTACTACTTTCTCTGTGCCTGCTCACTTATCACAGTTGGCAGAAGATCTCCTGAAAAACAAAAAACACATTTCTGATCCTGCTTGAAATTTTTCTTTCCTTGAAACTCAGCATCTCTTTGCCCATCAGTCTTTGGTTTTCAGGCTGTGGCAGTAACGCCCTAATTACCTCAGGGAAAATAATCTGACCTCTTTCCATCCACCTTCACCAAGCAGGAGGCTGTTGGTTAGTGCTTATTGTGTTACACTGATTCAAGTGCAAATTGAGTTGATAGAAAAGGGAGGAACCCAGAGTCAAGCAAGCAGTGTAAAACACTGTAATCACGTGTGCTCCTCACATCTGTGGCTATCAGCACTTCTCTCCCTTGGTACTCTGTTTGTCAGCTCCCGGAGTTCACCGCTCTCAAGCTGCTGAGGTTAGGGACTGGCAGGGTCTGTCAGTGCTGCTGTGCTGGCGAGGCACACAAGCTGCCTTGGCTGCTGTTTTCCTGCCTGGATAGTTTCTCTGCCCTGCTGGGGTGGTGTCGAGGGGCAGGTGACTTGGCACACAGCAAGGCCAGCTCCCCAAACTGCACTGTCTGTGGTACCTGGAGATTGCTTGGGCTGGGACCATCGCCCTGCTCTTGTCTGTCCCTTATGGAGGGGCACGTCAGCGCAGGTGAACTACATGTCTTGCTTGTGCATTCAGGGTACTGATGCTTTCAGGAAAAAGTGGGAAAGTCATGGGAGAAGACATGCTGCCTTTTGCTCTTCCATCTTCTGAAGCTGTGTTCAGCTCTGCTAATTTGTGACCTTTGGTCTACCAGAGTAGTGTTGTCTTTAAAAACAGAGTCTTAAACAAGAGTCTTCAGCTTGTGCTGTGTATGTGCTGACTCAAATAGAACAAAAGTGATGGGCCATGTCAGAGCTGCTGATAGCTTCCTGTGCCTGAGTCAAATTTGCATCTTGCAAGAGGGCGTGCCTGTACCTGTGCCTGTGCATGGGGAGGCACAGGGCGAGCAGTGCTTCCCAGCTCCCCTCTCTCTTCCTCATCCCGAAAGGGAGCCCGTGGGTAGGGAGCACTCCTTGCAGAGGTTTCGGTGGCCAGTGCCCCTCTTTCTAGCAGGCAGTGGGGGCATCCTGTACAGAGCTGCCAAAAACATCCTCTACTGAAGCTCATGTCACCCCACTGTGCTGAGACACAGTAAACTCACTGCCCTAAGTGATCTGCAGTCAGCCTGTTCGGTAGAAGTGAGGAAGGGAAAAAAACCCATTGAATTACATAGGCTGTAAGCAAACATGATTGCAGTGGTGTGTAAAGCCAAACTGGAAACCAGCTTGGGGTTTTTTTAGTTTTTTTTTCATAGAAAGGCAAGGAACAATTTGCATCCATAGTTCTTGAAATCAAATTGAGTTCTCTGTTCTTCAGATTTAAAATAGCATTGGTAAATGTGAGCTAGTTTGTTGTTTAGTTAGATACAAGTCTAAAAGACTGAAATTAAAAGTGCAAAGGATATCCAGGGGAAACCAACCACTTTTAAAAGTATGGAGGTATATTAAGTCCATGCCTTTTTTTCAGAAATAAAACAATATACGATCAAACTAATTTTAATTCACTTAGTAATCAGGTTAGAATGACTTATGGATATTTAATTGAAATTAATTTATTTGAATTATTAATTTACAAGTGTTTAAGCATATACAGAGAAGTTTAGAATTACTCATAGTGAAAGTTATTTGTATCATCCCTATGTGGACAAGTCTTGAGACTTAATTTTTTGTCTTTTTCTTGAGAATAAATTGCTGTTATGCAATGGTAGATTAACAATAGAAATTATTGAAAGTAACAATGAAGAACATAGAGGAAAAAAATCATGTCCTACTATATAAACAGTATAATCCAAAATTTTGATAAAGGCGTTTGATTTTTCTGACACCAGGTGAGAGCAACTCTGGAAAAAGTAAGAAAGAAAATGTATGGTGAATATGATGAAATGAAACGAAAAATACAGCAGCTTACAAATGAACTGAAAGTAAGTATCCATTCATTTGCAGAGAAAGCGAATGGGAATAACTGTCCCAGTGTTATCTAGAAACTTTTCTTTTGCTTTAGCAGAAGAGAACTGATCTGCAAAACCACTCCAGTTCACTGTTTTATGTAACATTTGTAGTTTCCTTTATTTATTTATTTTTCCATCCAGGAAGGTAAAGCAGGACAGGGATGCTTTTGCATATGAAATTACTAACTGACTGGAAATTCTTGGAAATAAAAAAATGATCTTGATACCATTGCCTGTGTGTGTTGGTAATTAGTGGAGATGGATATTCTTCCAGGTGAATCGAATAAATAACATTGATAATTAGGAAAAACTGATAACTTGGAGTAATTTCAATGCTTTGATCTGTTTTACTGACTCTATTGCTTAAACACTAAGTAAAATAAGTAGCAATATTTGTTAGTATTAAAGTGCTAAAAATTACTTGCCTTTTGGTTTTTGATGGAACAATGGTCGTTCAATGACCTGTCTTTCTTCTGACATGCTGCTTTAGCAATAAAAGCTGTTACACTGTATAAAAATAGCTTTCATATTAAACTGCTGAGTTGTTTGATCCAAAAAATCTCCCTGAAAATTTGCTTTGAATTTATGTTCAGCATTGATTTTCACAGCCCTGGTTCAGAGGAAGCTTTGGCAATTTTTTGTATTCTGACTTCCAGGGACTGGGACCTTGACTTGTGCTCTTCTGCCATCCTCATTTGGAGGCTGTCAGTTCCCTGTATGCTGTATTAGGTACAAAAATCAGAACTTGCTGTAAAGTGGTAATTCCATTCTATATAGCTGGTCTCAAAAAAAGAGAAAAAAGAATCCCCCTGACTTGAGAGGAAGAGAGAAAGAAAACCCAGTTTCTGCAAACTGTGTTAAATAGTCGTAATGCTGCCAAGACCCACTCTCCCCCCAGCATGTATGTGGTAAATGCTGATTCAGGTGCAGCTTTGTTGTCTTTGCTGCTGATCTTTACTGAATAGCAGTGATATCCTGCACTTCCAGAACTTCTGTCAGAACAGTAGAAATCCTGCATGAGTCAGAAATGCTTCCTTTAATTAAGGGTTTCTGACCAGCTCTGACAGAATATCTAGTTCTGCAGCAAATTAGCAGTTCATGAAGCTTCCTTCTGACATAAACAGCACATCAGGAGACATCCTTCCCTTTTTCTAAATACTCTAGACTACCTGAAAGGAAGCACAAGTCTTGTTCTTCCTAATAACATGAGCTTTTTGTTTGGTTAGTTATTTGGGAGCTGATTTTAGTTTTAAATGACTGTTGTCTTTTGTGCTATTTGCAAATCCTGTTTAAAATCCTTTCTATGCTCTTTGCTTCAGCTTTCAATCACTGTGCTTTTATCTTACCAGTTTCCAGGACAATTTTTTGTTCATTTGTTTGAAATTTGCTCTTTCAGTATCCTGCCTTGGGCTTCTCCACACAAGTTCTTACCTTGTAACTTTCTTAATCCATCCAAAGCATTTCTGCTTTTGTTTGTTTTACATGATCACACATTTTTAGAAGGTTAACAGTGACTACTTGGCCTCTACTCCCTGTGCTGACCTAATCTGTGTATGGCTTGGCTAGTACACACTTGTCCCCTGTATGAGTCAGTCCCTGGTGTTCTTCTGTTTTTATTGAGAAGTGAATCTGGTCCATCTGAGAATGTGAGCTGGACTTGCTTCCATTAGCCACACTGGATTATTGGATCATTCATAATTATTTACACTGTTTGGGTTTTGGTCTCTTCTTGAATGATGTAATTTTGTTTCTTTCCCCCCCTTCAGTTTTTAAGCATGTGTGTGTACGTATCAGAAAATGACTAATTTTCACACAACAAAACCCTCTAGCTTCCCTCCCTGCTTTGTACTGTTTCATCCTTACGTCTTCTTGATGTTGCTTCTTTATGTACCTGATTAGTCAGTTCCTTCTTAATTAAGGCTTTTCTACAATTTTCTACAATTTCTAGATTTCCTTATTTCTTGTTCTTGTGCTTTTCGCGCTGAATTTTTACGATCTGCCCACTCTATGTATATAATCTTTCTGAATAGACAGCTGCCAATTGTCCTCTTGTCCTTTCAAAAAGAACAGCTTTTACAGTGATTGCAGACTAACATTAAACTAAGACACTCATGCCTTATTTCTGTTAGATTATTTGGATTTTAAGTTTTGTTTGCTTGTGAGTATATACTTTGAGGCCTATATATTTTAAGCTTCCTAGAACTGTGAAAACAATCTTGGCATCTTTCTCTTCTGTAGCTCTCTTGGAAAGAATAGGTAAACTTGATCATTATTCTATATAAAACTTTTCTTTTTTTTCCTGCTCAGGTGACAAATGCTCATCAGGAATCCTTAGAGAATCATGTACGAGTGCAGGCTGCAGCCTTAGATAGCTTTAGCGAAATGAACAGCTCCTTGACATCAGCATCAATAGACTTGCAGGTACATCCTAATAGCTGCTTCCCAGCTCCCAGCTGCCTTTTCTAACATGGATTTCAAAGCATGCAGAAAACATGGATGACAGATACAGATTATAACAGTAAACAACACCAAAAAGTACTGTCTTGGATATCTAAAGCACCTAATTTAGGAAACAAAAACATTACAGAAGTTCCTGTGTTAAAAAAAACAACATTAAAAATAGTGTGCAATGACAAGATATAAAGAGATACTGATATTCAGCAGATGCATACCACAAGTCATGTCTGTATGAAAAATCTAAGGTGAAAACTGTAATGGAAAATCTAAGGCGATTTGGTCTGTATAGTGCAAAATGGTGCATCTCCTGACTTAGTTCTGCTTTCAGTTGGTAACAGAAATGAAGTGGCATGTTTGGATGCCAGATGCTTGTGAGATTTTACATACCTGTGAAATGCAAGAGGGACAATGTGGGAATTAATTTTCTTTTTTAAAGACTTCTAAATTCCCATGTATCTGAGCTGATTAACTTAATGTCCCTGCTTTCTTGTATGTAAAAAGAATGTTACATTCCTGTACATTACTTTCTTGTTTTCAGTCCACTGCATTTTATATGAATTGCATGGCCCTTGGAGAAAAGGGAAGATTATTCATACTGAAATGTATCCATGTTCCTTTTTTTTTTTTAATAGTGTTCCAGGACTTGATTTCACTGAGTATGCTCCTCATGGAAATACCTTCTAGCAACAACAAAAAACATAATTTTAAATGTTAAAACTTGCAAATCTGTTCACACTGAATTAATATGTCAGGAAGCTCTTTAAATGTACTGTCTGTTTCATAATCTTTTGCCTATATTAATTCATCAAATTATTTCTGATTTTTAATATGTGCTTTGCCTCTTCTAGAAAACTCTAGTGGATGTTACATTGGAGAACACTGACATAAGGGAACAAATAAGGAATTTAAAACATACACATGAGCAATCCATGGAAAAGCTGAGAGAGAAGCAAAAGCAACTGGAAACGGCACAAATTGAAAATCAGTTACTGAAGTTAAAGGTGTGGTATATAAACTCCCCTAAAAATCCTGCACAGTAAGGGCTTTAGGTGGATATTAAATTAATTCCTTGGCTCTGTCTGTAAAGGGGTCTTCATTCTTCATGCCCTCACCATGTCCTTGAGCTCATTTATTCCTGTAAATCAAGAGTGGTTTAATGACAGAATCTCAGCTGGCGACAGGCAGTCTTCCCATACCATGGGGTGTAACATTAGAGTCAGAGATGTTGACAGGTGAAAATTCAAACCATTCTATGGTTATTAGCGTCCATTCCTCTTAAGTGAAGGAATATTACAACTCTTCACATTACTACATGAATTTCTTGGTGTTGCCTTTCTTTGGTATTGCACCATTTTTAATAGGTGTCTGTTTAGTCTTACGAGCATGTGGTCAGCAGGTAAAGCAAGCATCTTCAAAAGAGCATTAAGCTATTTCTTTCAGAGAAATGCAAGGGAATAAAACACAAACTACAAGGTTCAGTATGACAGAAAGCTTGACCATGCTCTCCCCTCATCAGCCAAATGTATTCCTTTCATCTCAAAAAAAAAGGAGCCCACAAAAAAACCAAATAAAACAAACAACACATATCCCTGTCCCCCCATAAACCTTTGTCTCTGTTAAAATTGCTCAAAATAGATCAATTTGGATATAGTACTAAATCAGAATTTGTCAAATTTTGAAAATGTTGTTATTATTTTTGGTAAAGTTTCTGAAGTTAAGGTGACTACAGCTATATTCATATTTAATTTTGTCAGAGAAGGCATTTATCATGCTTAATGATGAATGTTGAAGAAAACATAAGTGCATTTCACGTTCTGCTTTCCTCTCACAGTGAAGCTCTACAGGATATAAAAGTAGCTGTATTTTGCACCTGCTGTTGTCAGCAGGAAATAAAAAGAGGGAAAAACCAAGTAACAGAAGCAAAGATGATGCAATTAAGATTCTAAAAACAGAAATTTGGGCTTCACTATAATATTAAGGACATGCCCCAGCAAGTTAGGGAAAGGTAAGTCAGCTTCTAACTGTGGGGAACTGCAGCTTAAGTCACAGTTCAACTGAATGCATAAGTATTTGTTTATCTTCAAGCATGTCAAGCTCTGCAGAATACATGTCCTGCATTTACACAGCAAAAGTGTAAATTTTGCCCTCACACTTTCAGTTTTAGTACCAAGTTAGTGAATAATATACCTCATTACTGTCTTTGACAGTTAAATATAAAATTGTGTCTCAAAAGGTGCCAAGACATCTGGGGATTCATTCTAGGAATGAATGTAAGAGGATGGTGTGGGATCTGGGAGGTTACTGTTGAAAAGCAGTAACTACTGTGTACCATGATTACATTCTGGGTGGAGAACACACCTGTGGGGGTTATTGAGGAGGTTTGGTCTGTTCATAAATCTGTAATAACTCAGAGTGGAGATGTTGCTTAAGCACATTGTAACAGATGCCTTAATACATCCACTTTTTTATGCTTGTTTTTACTGTCTTCATTGCTCAAGGTGTAAGGAAAAGAATGATGGAGATAAAAAGCCAGAGATCCTGTTCCAGTTCAGTGTATACTAAGGAATCTGGGGTTTAATAATGGGCTTTCTCTAAATGATATGATTCTTTCAGGCTTCCTGAAATGTGGAAGGTTCATTAAACTCCACACCCTCTCATAAAGTGCAGGTCACTACCTGTGCCCTGGAGTTGGCCTAGGTGAGATGACAAAGGGGACAATTGCAGTACAAGTGGAGTCCTTCAGGGCTCATCCCTTTTCAAAGAATGAGATGCACTGTTGTTTATCTACAGGGTACTAAAAAAGCTTATTTCTGTGATGCAAGATAAACCCATGGCTTTACAAAATCTTTTGGTCCTTGAAATAGAAAAAAAATCCAACCCAAAACCTTAATCATCAGAACTCTGTATTTTGTAGCTTTGTTAAGTATGGTGATCAGCACTCTATTCCTCCTCTTCCTGTTACTTTTGTAGCACCCACAGCATTTCACTATAACATTGTCTGATTCACAGCATCTCTAGGAAGAGAACTAAGTCCTGTACTACCTGTTTTACTTCACTTTTATTGTGGTGTACATAGTAGATGGGCCTAAGCTGCAAATATCCTATCTGGAATTTAATTACTGAGGGTGTGGTTCAGTCAGTGTTTTCAGCCAACAGCAGGAAATCCTGTCTCTGAATTACCATTCTGCCCTCTTCCCTGCAGCTCTAGTAAAGTTTCTGGTTCTGTTATTAAAAATTAACCCTTCCACACACCCAAGAATTTTAATTTTCAGTTTGATTGCTTTGCTGCATGATTACCCCAGTTCTTATGCTACACAAAGGGCAGAATATAAAAAACCAAGAGAGAGCAGGAAGGGTACTGCAATAAAGTATTGCTTTGAGAGTTCATGGTCTTTTAGGAGCAGGAGCAGAGTCTAGTCCATCTCTAGTCCATGCTTCAGTGGAGCTGGGGGGGAGACAGTGTCATTTCAATGGGGAAACAAACCATGGCTTGGAGGATGTTGTGGAAAGGTTCAGCCAAGAGGCATGGCCTGATCTTGGGTAAGTGATGACTAAATGAGCTAAATTCAGACAACATGGAACATGGAACTTGATGGAACAGTAACTTCTACAGATTCAAATTATGTGAAAACTGGCAGAACACTGAAAATGGTCTTGATGCAAATGGAAATCTACTTTTGCAATGTCAGATTTATAACAAGGGGGAGCTTAACTTCAAACTCTTTATTTTTCTCATCATGTGGACTCTCTTCTGCCGCCAGCAATACTGTACTTACTGATGGGGCAACCTTCCTCTCTCATAGGTGGAATCATCACAGGAAGCCAATGCTGAAGTCATGAGAGAGATGACCAGAAAGCTGTATAGTCAGTATGAGGAAAAATTGCGAGAAGAGGAACAGAAACACAAGGCTGAGAAAGAAATGCTCCTGGTATGTACAGCCAGTCTGTAAGAGCGGGGTTACGTTGGATGTCATTTCTCAATCGCTTCATACTCTGGATTTGATGTGTATTCCTTCACTTCTGTCTCTGTGAGTAGTTGTGCCATAGTTACTAAGCTTTCCAAATTTTGGGGCTTGTAGGACTAAGAAAAATATGTGTTCAAACATAGTAATGACAATGATAATCTAGATTTCAAAATCTGAAATAGGGTAAGTAGGTTTTTTTATGTTCTGATTCTCTAAAAAAGGAAAATGTTCAATCTCAAGTGACAGTTTAAGAAGGAGAAAGGGAACAACTTCACTGGATGCTACTGGATGCAAGAACTCTCCTGTCGCCCAATTTCCCTCCACCCCCAAGTTAAACCTTTCTCTGAGCAGTCAGTTGTTGCATTTTTTAAAATGATAGAGTCAGATAATGATGGAGATTGAAGACAGATGCTTCTTTTTATTCATATTGCTTTATATGTAAGGAAAGTACAAAGCTGAACGTGACCAACTGTGGTGTTTAGAAAGCTGTCTTTTGCAGCAGCATATTTTTCTCATGCTGTTATGTAACAGCATCCTCAGGGAAAGGTAAGAAATGGGTAAAAGTTTCACTTGGATTGTCATAATGATGCTTTACTAATACCTGTTCATTTCAAAGTACTCCCACTCTTTTTGCTCTATATAATTCACTTTTAGGGTCATAACTCTTCCATATTTCTGAGCAGGTTAGTGAAAAGCTTTGAGCTATTAGCCTATAGCTGAAAAGAAGAAGAAATATTCCTCATTAATATGTTAGATGCTAATGTGACTGTAAATGTTCCTGTTTGTAGGAGGAAACGAATCGGCTTCTGAAGGCTATTGAAGAGGCAAATAAGAAGATGCAGATTACAGAAACAAGCATACAGGAGAAAGACCAGAGAATTGGTGAGCTGGACCGGCTGATTGAACGCATGGAAGAGGTATGAGAGCTGATTGCTGCCTTGAGAGGAAATGCACAGGTGCATGGAGGAAATGTCACTTGTTATTGTTGTGCTGCTCAGTGACACACCATTTCCATTTGCATCTTAGTTGCTGTATTTATATTAGTAAATGCACCTGGACTGCCATAAAGACCCTGTGATGAGGAACTGGTTCTCTCTTCCTGATGGTCCTTACAGGGCAGCATTTATTTAGGAAATGAACCATTATTTTAAAGGGAGAATTTAAAAACCGTTCAGTGTCCCTTCAGTGCGCGGGGTGTCCTAAGCCTAATTAAGTAACCATAAATGACCTAGAGTCTCTTAGAAATGTTGTTGTGGTAGGTCCATAGAGTGCCCAGAGCTCTGTCTGGGGATGGGTAAGAAGCTGATGGAGGAACTACAGGGTCAGTATTAAAGGGAGGGCAAGGACAGGTGACATTATAGTGGGGGCTCCCCAGCCTGGAAAACTGAAAGTATGAGGCCCTTTACAGACAATGGGAGCAGCCTCTTGTACACAAGCCCTGGTCCTCATGGGGGTTTTCAGCCACCCTGACATCATTTGGTGTGACTACACAACAGAGCATAAGCAGTCCAGTTTCCTGGAATGTCCTGATGATAACTTCCTTCTCCAGTTGATAGAGGAGCCAGTGAGGAGAGGTGCTGTTCTGGACCTTGTTCTCACCAACAAGGAGGAGCTGCTGGGGAATGTGAAGCTCAAGTGCAGCCTTGGCTGCAGTGACTATGAAATGGTCTTGGATGTACTTGGGAATTTCTCATTTCATTTAATAACAGCATCTCATTATCTTTAAAGATTAGTGCCTCACTGTCTCAAACACAGGAGCAGAGAGCGTTTCAGTCAGCGGAGGGAGTACAATCTGCTCTTTCAAATTAAGTGGTTTTTTCACCAATTTCACTTTATTGTAGTACATATTTAATATCAGTATCTTCTGAGAAATACATTTTTATAAGGCAGTCTTGTTGTCTTGACTAGTTAGACTAATGTGCATTGACCCCTTTTGTCCAATGCTTGCAAATCCATTAGTAGAATTAATGATTACATTGAGAAATTACTCGGCTTAATATGCCCTTGTAGTGGTTCCATTAACTTCATCTGGGCTTCAGCCTACAACTTTTAAGTATTATGCAGGGAATGTAGGATTGCAGTACTGTTCACAAGTACAGATGATAAGGAACATTTGTTCTTTAATCTGCTCTTACCTGGCTGATACTCACCCACTGAGATTGAATGCCTCTTAAATTCCCATCAAGGTGGATAACACACTTGCCCTTCTCTGTTAACTTCTTTCACTCAGACCCCAAGTCCTCATAAATCTCACAAGCACTGTGATGATGGGCACTTAAAAATAAACAGGAATACTCTGGGGGAAGAAAATGAAGCAATACCTTTTATCTCTGCCTTGGATTGGGAGATCTTTTTGGAGTGATAATGTGGACAGTTTGACATTTATGTAGTTAAAGGTTTTGATGACTCATCTTTTTATTGAAAAAACTCAGTTTCAAGTACAGCCATACATCTTCACATAGGAAATTGAAAACTAGTCTTGTTTCCATGCATAGCTGGGAAATTGATTTTGTTATTATGTATTCTGTGCTCCTTGGCTATAGGAAATGCATGAATTTTGTTTAATCAGTTTCTATTTTAATTTCACAAATGATCTGAATTGCAATGAAATATGCTTTGTGAAGCCTTTACATTTTGAAACATGGAGAACTAAAAGATAACTTTTCTTGTTTAGGAACGTCACCAGCTGCAAAAACAGCTTGAATTTAATGAACTACAAATATCTGGAGCAAAATCTGAAAACAGTTCTGACAGTGAAAGGTGAGATATGACTTGCCTGCAGAGCTTCTACTATTGCTAGGAAACTTCGGGGTTTCTTTGTTTTTGCAGACATCTAAATGTTGCCTTTTCTAACTTCAAAACTGCAGTCTGGTAGGGATTGTCCATATGAATGTAGGTTTATTTACATGTAAAATATCAAGACAATTATTTTTTGCAACAACGACCGCCTTCATGCATCTTTACTGAAAAGTTGTTTGCAAATGTGCAGAGTCCATTGTAGATGGAATAAGCTGTGACATATCTGTAGCTTGCATTTTTCTTAAATCTGCATTTCCACATTCAGAGGAGTATGATCCTGACTATGAATACTTTATTATGTAAACTCAAAGGTTTATATGACACTGCTTGAGTAGGTAAAGATGAACTATAACCAGAGACTGAATAATAGTACTTGATTACTACTTACAGTTCTGTGGTACCCAGAAATTAAGTTTTAAGGTTTTGGGCATCCTGCTGTTCTTTGAGAAACATAAACATAAAAGGAGGTCCCTGCTGAGAGCTTCTCAGTGCCTTGTATTGATCTGTGACCAGCTTCTCTAGTTTCAGGGTAAGAATGCCTTTTCACAGCAGCCTGTTAAAATAATAACTTCAAGTGAGCAGATGTCCCTCACATACAGCATGGAATATGGAGATGAAAGATAATTGCTGTTTTCCTTTACCTCGGAATAACACAGACTCTTCTTGCTTCAGTGAATCCTTTTCAGTATGAAGAGTTACACTGCAGTGAAAGGGTAAAGGCAGTGTTCAGGCAGGAATTTGTGCAATGCAAGCAAGCTCACAGTTGCAATCTAGGCCATGCAAGCAATGAATCTGTGTTCAGATGATGCTGGCTGATTCTTAAGTTGTCTTTATCTGTCTGTACTTAATCAAACACCCAAGCTCCACCTTAGGAAGGATGTCTCTTCCGTTTCCCCATTGCTATTAATGCTTAAGATTCTGAATCTTCCAATGAGATACAAAATATGTGCTACAATTGCAATCAAAATACAAGTTAAAGTTTTGTGAGACCTTAATAAACACAACTGAAAAACCTGCAGCAATGCTTTGAATTTTTTGCGTCCTTGTCAGAGTGCTGCAGTTACATTTCTGCAGAGTACTTCACTGTTAATAGAGACTCTTTTGGGTGGAAACAGCATACAATTCAGTCATTCACTGGAATCATGTCTTATAGTTTGCCATCTGCTGCTTTGTCTTAGAATGGTTGTTCTATTTGCAGCTTTAACAGTTTTTTTTTTCTGCTGTGCACAGACAAAGATGAAAAAAGCCTTTTTGTTTTTGATTCCCCTTCTCCTGTTCTCAAATTCTGTCCAGTCCTGAACCTAGGAGTACAGCAGTTTATTTTCTAAGCGAGTGATTGCTTTCTTTGATAAATTTTAAGAATCAGACATTCAGATAAAAATGGAGACTTCCATGGCCAAGGAGACAAAAACTTACGGAAAAGCTTCACTCGTGTTTCCTTGCATATTCTAAAGCTACTTTTCTGACAAGCTGCCAAACCAACTTGTGGCAGGAGTTCTGTGGGAGTTCACTTTCTGTATTAAAAAGAATTGAAGAAGTGCAGAATCTATATGAAGAGTTGTATGCACAAATTTAAACCATTCATATTGAGGGGTTAATACTATTCCAGTTAGCATTCTGCTGCTGTTGGCAGCTCTGCCAAATTCTTGACTCAAGGCTCCCCTGCAGTAAGACAGCTTTGAAAGCAACCTGCTTTCTGGCTTTTGTTTAGCACACATTTCCAAAATATTTGCAGGTAGTAGTAAGTCAGGCTAAATGTGTCTCTCTGAAGCTGAAGATCTAGTTGACTAAAAGGCTTTCACTAAAGGAAAATATATCTTGAGATGAGTTTTGTCACATTGTTTAATTGTCAGCACTTCAGGCTCTGAGTAAGCATATCGGTATGCGAGACAAAGGTGAGATAACTTGGGTGGAGACGGCCACTTGAACTAAGATCACATTAAAATGTACTTTGGACAGTTTGACATCTGTCAGTGCAATTTGACTTGCCTGTCCTGATTTATGGTAGATTGTGGGGGTTGTTCTTGTTCTGCTTTTACTGCATAGCTCCCCACTTACAGGCTTGATTCTTGCATGTTTTGCCAGGTCACAGCATTTGGAGGAGGTAGCAGCCAGCCTGAGAGAGCGGATCAAGCATCTGGATGACATGGTCCACTGCCAGCAAAAGAAAGTCAAGCATATGGTTGAGGAGGTGAGATGTAGTAAAACAATTTGGAGTCTTTGGGGAGACTGATTCTCTTAGTACATAATCCAAAGAGAACTGTGTTCTTTGTGCAGTTGCCTTATGCCACCTTTGTTACAGTGGAAGTTGAGTTAAGCATCTGGAGCCAGTGAAGCGGAAAGAGTAGATGAAAGCAATTTAATCCAGTGGCTGTGGGTTATATTCTGTGATCTTTAGGCTGACACTAATTCTGTACCTCTTCATGGGTGTTCAGGAAATGCACCACAACTTCCAGCTCAATTTGAACCATTCAGAGGGTACCTCTGATACGATGCAGTCTAGTCATTAATGGTCTCCTTCCTGTACGGAAGTGGAAGACAAAAGCTGACCTTTATTGTTTTGTTCTTCTGGTTTTGGGAGATTTTGTTTGGTGTTATATTTTTTTGGTTTTATGTGATTCCTCACATAAACAAGTGAGCAAGTGCAGTTTTTCACTGCTTATCTCTTCTTACCCTGGTCTGGGGACATCATCTTAGCTGCTGCCATTTCCTGTAAATTTTCAAGTGGAATTTTGCTGGATAGATGCTTTGGGTTGCAGGCTACCTATGTGTCAGGAAACTGTTCTGCAGTCAGAAGGCTGTAATTGCAAAAATTTCTGTTTCTCCAAGTGGAAAGAATGACATGGGAAGTAGATAAGTTTAAATTGGAGCTTTACAAAGATGACTGACAGCTCTATTAGCCAAGCCTCCTACTGCACAGAGGATGTGCATTCATGAGATACCTTTGATTTGTATCTGGACATCACACATTATACACTCAAGCTATCAAATATTTAGAAACCACTCAAATCTAAGGTTTCTAATTCACACTGTGCTATCTGGTTAGGCATGTAGAAGTTCCATTTTTGTCAAGTTTGTATTTATATGTTTTTATGTATATATATATATGTGTAAGATTATGATGTAGCCCTTCTGTATGATCGGATGTGTGATACTAAGTGACTTTTACACAGAGGGATTAAAGTTCTTCTGTTGTGTCAGACATATCAAGTCTTGAGGTTTTGGTTTTAGTTTAGTTTGCCATTATCACTGTTTTTAAGCATCATAGCTGGTCTAAAACTGAAGTTACGGTCTTTATACCATGGTATTTTATTAAAGAAAATTTCTCCAGCCCAATAATCCTGTCCATCCAATTAATGGATTATGGGAACAATTATTTAATCTGTTTTGTATCTCTGTACACCAGACATTGCATTAAGAGTTTTTCTGTCAGTTCCAAACAAAAGTTCTAAAGGATTTGTGATGCATGTGGCACCCTGAATGAATCTAGTAATACATGAGCATGGTGGCCTAAATTTCGCCCTTTATTACTAAATATATTTTCAACTTCTGGTTGTAACTTGACCTCTAGTGGGCTGCATTGGTATAACAAGTCCTTTCAGCTCCCTGGTCTGTTTTGGAATAAAACCACATGCAAAGCTAGAGCCAATGATTATGATTTCATTAATATTAGATTTTAATGGGTGAGTTTAGCTTGCTAATTCCTTATAATGTATCTCTGCTGGTGCCTTCATAAACACGGAAAGCCCTTCTAGACTATCTAGTTACCCTATGTAAGGAGAGTTAGGTGACCAAGTCACTGCTTAATTGTCAAACGTGTGCTTCTAACTGCAGTCTGACTGCCTGCTTTTCAGATTCAGTTAAACCTCTATCAGTCTTGACTGCCACATAGCCGTAGGATAGATATTTTTGCTCTCTTCTTTAGTCCCTGTATGTTTTAATTTTTATATTAATTCAGCTTTCTCAGGAACTGCATGAACACTCGTGTAGCTACATCTATATTTTCACTAGTGAGCTAGCTAAAGACTCCTGTACCAGAGGTTTGATCAGGTCAGGTGGTACCAAATACATCAGGCATTTAATGTTTGGGTTTTGTTTCTTAATTTTGTGCTATTTGTTGCTTGTGTTTGTACTGTGTTTGAGAAAATATCCATAACATAGTTGGCATGTCCTGTTTTAAACTGGACTCTTAATTAAATGCCTAAAAATAGCAGCTTCAATAATGTAGAGGAGAGTAGCTGTTCACCATGGGGCAAGAGAAAAAGCATTGCAGATCTGTTTGTCCTCAGCTATTCAAGCATGTGATGTTTTTCATGATTTTGTGCTTTTCTCTACATAACACTAGATAAGTACTTTTTGACTCGTTTTAAGCAAACACATGCTAACTATGCCATAGATGCTGAAAAATTTGCAACAAAAATACTGTAAAGGAATGCTATCTGAAGATTCTGTTCTGAAGTTAGGTTAAAAACTGGTAAGCAGCAGCACTAAAAATATCTGCTGGAGCAAATAGGGAAGATTGCACTACTATTTAAGTCCCGGAAGACATGTTCATCAGGGTATATTTAAACACACATCCCCCCTACACTAAATTTAACTGATTGCAGAATGTAATGGCAAGGAATATCAAGAAAATTGTAATGAAACCCTGCCCTGCTACTCATTATTGCATTATTTTCATGGCTGTTATCTGTAAAATAACATACCATCTTAGGGTTTATGAGGGTATTGTAATGATACTGTAATTTGCATTTAAATAATTGAGAAAAAATAACCAGATAATTCAAAAGCTAGAAATCTTGCTTTCTGAAACACTTAGGTTCTCTGTGGCAGTCAGTAGAGTGAAAACAGACTAACCTGGGAAACTCAGGAGAGAAGTGGAAGGAAAGTAAGTAGTCAAAATTATCAGCAGTGCTTATGTTTGAAGCTGAAATAGAGCTATTGTATGAGCTGCTAAATAAGAGAAAGCCTAAACTTGCTTGACTATAGGATGAGCTTTGTTTAGTATTTATCTTTGTATATTGGACACAGATCTGAAGTATAAATAAGTGGTTTACTCTTCCAGTGTAAATCATGATGAGGTTATGATGTTACCATCTCCAGTTTAGAGAAATTGGAGAAATAAACACCACTTCAAAGGGTTGCTGAACAAACAAGATATACTGCTTCAAACTCATATGGAGAACTGTCAAAATTGGACAAATACTGAGATGAGTCTCCTGGCTGAAAAAAATCACAAAGTAGATTGCTCTTAAGCCCTTTTTGGGAAAGATGATGGATCGTTTGCAAGTGACAGATGCAGGGCATTCTGTAAAAGAACAGCAAGCAGCAAGGAGGAAGTGAAAGAGAAGCTTTATAGTGGAGTTTTCTGATGCAGCAGGCAACTCTTAACACCTCTGGTGCTATTTTGATGGCATTTAAAAATGTATTAGGAGGTGGTGGTCAGTCCTAACTTAGGCATGAAAGGGGAAGCTGGCAGAGAAGCGCCAAATGACCTTCAACATCTCTGTGTTAGCTCTTATGCACACACATTTTTCATCCTCATAGGGATTCTTTTCTGTGAGAGCAAAAATTGCTGCTCATTAGTGCTCCAGCTGAGCAGAAAGTTATCCTTCATAGTCTTAAAGCCTCATGTTCTCATTAGAGAGAGATTGCAGATGATTTACGGCTGACAGATTTATCCCTGTGCTGAACTTGTTTGTTAAACAAATCTATTTGTTCACAGCTTAGTGTAGTACAGTTTTAAATGCAGTGCTGGCAGTTAAAAGTGCAGGACTTGCATTTGGCAGGTGTTTGGAAGCCCAACCCTTTTCTCATACTATTTGCACATCACAGGCTTTCGAAAAACGAGTGAGGAGGGACAGATGGCCAGAGTGGATCACCCAAGGCTCAGATTTTTTAGCCCTTGCCTTTGTAGCTATCTTAAAGTATGGCTGGGCAGAGAAAGACTTGCAAAGGCAACCCAGGAAAAGGACAGTTTGTTGAGAGGAAGAATTTGCAGGAAGACTCACAGGTGAAAAGCAGAGGCACACAAACTTCAGGCCCTTCCACTAAGGAGTTTCCCCTGCAGAGATGGGACTGGGCAGGCAGATGCAGGCACGGAGGCACCACGGGAGGGCATGGGGAGCTGCTACCACAATGTTCCCTTAAATGTACAGGATTAAAATTACTCTTGTTCTGTGAGAGGGGTTAAAGTTTCTCTTCTAAGAATCTATCAGTTCATCCTGTCTGTGCCACTGTAGGAAATGACACTTTCATGTAAGATAAATAAAATACAAAACATAGATTTTAAATTAGCAAAAGAATTATTTTGCGGCTTGATCTTAATTGCAAACCTGGAGAGATTTAAGAAAGGTTTAGTTTTGAGATTTATGCAATTCACTTTGAAATGGATTGCAATTTCATTGCACAGTAAGCTTATTTTATATGTAATATTGTTTCATTGTTGAGAATCAGGAAAGGGAAGGAAATCAACATTTACATTTTGTAAGCAAGGCAAGGGGTTTAATGCAGATATAGGAAGCTGTTCTGAAGGGGTCTGAAGAAAAAAGGATATTTGATTTCATGCCAAGAAATTATCTACAGAACTCAGATTTCACGTGAAATTCCCCTAACTACTGAATTGAACTGTCTCTAGGTCATGGCCCATGAGCTGTTCTCCAGCTTTAGTCTCAGATTCGTTGGATAATAAATGGTGACCAGACACCAGGGAGAAGCTGTCTCCTGTTCTGTTCGGGAAGATACTTGCATGAAAGGACAAAGTGCTAATGAGCAAATGTACCCCATATACAGAAGATACTTTGTATTCACAGATGGAGTATAAAAAGAAGAAATTTTTCCAAAAGAGACTTAAACATCTGAAAACATCTGTATCAAGATACTCCAACTTCAGATATATAGCCAAATCTCCCTCTTTTGATATGGAAGAACAGTTTCAAGGTCAAGTAAAAGAAGCCAAACAGAAGCACAGAGAAGAATATGGACTTACCAACAAAAGATGCCAAACTTTTATTAACAAAAATCTGCATTGCATAGTACCTACCATAAAAACAAAACAACAAAAATTCAGGACAAGAAATGTAGAAAGAGAAACCCACCTTGGGAGCTTGGAGGAAGAAGATAAAGGACAGAACATGAAAAACTTGCCACACCCTCCTCCCCTCCTCCCCAGTACAAGTGTTTGGCATTCCTCAGTGGACTGCAGCAAGCAGTACATTGCTTATCTGTTGGCAGAAGTAGAATCACTGCTGGTGTTTGGTGAGAGGGTTTATATATGCATAACATCAGCACTTTCAGCTGGGAATTGCCAGGCCAAGTCATTAATTAGAAACTTGCCCATTACTAAGGTAGTGCTTAATGGGGTGGGTTGATGTGCAGACAATGAGCCAATGTCTGTAACTCATTAGGACACGTCAGCCCCTGCTTTAGCAATATATGGACATCAACCACTGGGTAGTGTGTTTGTAGTGCTTATTCCTTTAGGAAGGTCTCTATGTTGGTGCATTAGCCTAAATCAGTCAATTGTTACTTTTTCTGTAAATGCAATGTGAGTTTTAAAATAAAAAAGTATGCATAAGTTGCTCACATGATTTAAGGAAGATTAAAAGGCAAAGGTGCTCATTCCTATTTACTGTATTATGCTCCCTGAAAAAGTTTCAACTCTTATCTAGCCTCTCATAAATACCAGTTAAGGTCCAGTGAAATGCAGGACTGAGGAGAATCCTGTTCTCCTTGTACAGCAATTACCTCTAAGAGCTCAGGCTGATGTTGCAATGTCTTGTCTGTCTTGCTTTGTGCATGCTGTGTAGCATCTGTTTGTCCTGTGTAGTCATATTTCTGACCAGTTTGTTCATGTCTCTGTATCGGTGTTACTGATGCCAAGTCCATTTATAGTAGATGAATAAGGAAAATATAAGTATACTTGAATAATATGATACTTAAATATATTAAAACTATGTTCTGATAAATATTTTAAACTAATGGATGATACTGTTAAGTGGTAATTGGTGACTGAGTTTATGTAATTAAATATAAAAATCAAGATATGCTCTGAAGTTTTCTGAAAATGCTACAAGCTTTGTGTTTGGGTGAGGTGAAAACTGGAATGTTAATAGCTTTAGATGACATGAACAGTTTTTACATGGACTTTAAAAGAGGAAAAAAGGAAATACCAGATTTTGAGAAAGATGGATGATAGCACTTCTTCATTCTGTAACTGTTCAGCTGAAAACACTGTATAGTGTTTGTGATTTAGCTTTTCCAAGTAACAACTGATTATTGTGTCAGTGGCATGTGATACCTGAAAGTCTTGGAGACTAAATTAAAGTTCAGTTGGTTTTATAACTTTTCATTTTTTGGTTCAATATGTGTATTTGTTTTGCTTCATTTTTTTTACAGTTTTTGAAAAAACTTTTTTTTTCTTGTGTTTTTGTTTAAATATTTTATAACTTCTAGCAGTAAATTTCTGGGAGGGTGGTAGTACTGCTGGTTTTTTTATTATTGTGCCTTGAGTACTTTATCTTTCTCTTTTAGCAGGACGGGAATATTTCTATTCATTACTGTTTCCAGATTTGTTGAAAAATTTTATGCTGGTGGTTTTGAAGGGGATGTTAGTGTTTGGTCACAGCTTTGATTTTAATATTCAGAGTTAAAAAGTAACTGGTGAGAATGTATGGAAAATTTGACCAAAATATTTAGAAAGGGTCATTCTTGCAATGACTGCCAGCAAAAAATAATGCGTTCTGAGTGTTCCTGGATTTCAGTTTAGCTGTTGTGCAAAATGAATTCACTTTAGTAAAAGTCCACTAAATTTGGTAGCTAATCCAGGGATTAAAGCAGTTTGTGAATACTTACAGGTATTCAGTTGTTTCTGAGCAATAATATTAAACACGTTTTCTTCCTGTGATACCTATATCGTTTTCTTCCTTTTCCCATCCCCATCAGACTAAATGTCTTTGTTTTTCTTCATAGATTGAAATACTAAGGAAGAAAGTAAAGGAAAAGGAATTATTTATAATACAGCTTTTAGACAAAATCTCTTTCTTAGAATGTGAGGTAAGGCATTACCTTTTACATTTACATCTCTGTGATTATTTTATGAAACCAAATTAAATTTGAACCAATGTCATCCAGTGCTATCTGGATATATAATTACTCTGTGTATTTGCTGTTCTTCAAATGGAAATTAAACTTACGACTCCCATCATACAGTCAGGAATGTATGTAATAAAATCTCAGTAGTCACTCTAAGTTTCTTAACTTAAAATTTTATAATGGTTTTATAATGACTTAAACCAGAAGCTTCTGAAAAAAACAGTTGGTTTAATTTATATTCTTTCCAGAATTAAGGATTCCTTTATTTTCTCATATGTACTTTTACACTGTTTCTAGTAGAGAGGGGGAAATGTGCAATTTTATTTCCTTGTTTAATTACCATAAATAAAATGAATTTGTGATGAAAATTACTGTTTCCCAGAATAAAGAATTACAAGATAAACTGGACTACTTAATGGAAAACCAACCAAAGACCAATATAGAAACCAGAGATACTGGTGTAGAATGTGATCTTCCGTACAGGTATTTATTTTTTCTGCTTGTTAGTAGGAGAATTCCTCACAATGTCCCTTATCAGTGCTGTATTAGTAAATTATTTTGCTAATAAACTGTTTGAGTGGATTGTAGAGTTTAAAAGAGCACTTCAGTCCTAGCTGCAATTTACTTCAGTGATTTATGGTTTAGGATTTATTCTTAAAGATGCAAACATACTGCAAACTCTTGGGGAGTAGTTATTGCCAATAATGCAATTTGAGATGTCAGAGAGGGGCCTGTGAGGCTGCTCAGCGCTGCCTTCGGGCACACTTCACTCACCCTCTGTGCCTGGAGGTGACGGGGCCCAGCAGGCAGCAGGTGACAGCAGCAGGGGAGGGCTGCAGGAATTCTGGAGATCTGGCCCAGGGGGAGGATTGCCAGGTAACCAGTGCTGAGACATGGCCACATCTGCACTGGCACGCTGCTGCTGCTCTGGGGTGCCAGTGGCTCTGCAGCCTGGCTCTGGGAAGCTCAGGTGTGGTGCCAGTGGCTCTGCAGCCTGGCTCTGGGAAGCTCAGGTGTGGTGCCAGTGGCTCTGCAGCCTGGCTCTGGGAAGCTCAGGTGTGGTGCCTCCCCTTCTCCCCTGTTTTCTCTGCCCTTGAGCCTGCAGCGGGGCAGTGAGCCCTGGGAGCAGGGCTCTGCACTTGCACTTCAGTATTCCCCCCAAGTCTCCACAGGGAAGGGCAATACAGGAAACAAACCAGTAGAATAGGACGACCACTTCATACTACTTTTATTACCAACAAGTAAACTTGTTCATTGTGACCACCCTGCAAATTGAATCATTTAGTTTGAGGAATGTAAATTGGCCTATGAAATCAGCAAGCAAACTAAAATTTCCTTCATAATTTAAAAATACACCCATTTTGGAGTTCAGCCTAGAGCATATTTTAATGGCATGTGTTTTGGAACATTAAATACATTATTTTTTCACTCAGGTTGTCAACAGAAACCCATCTTTCTTACCCTCTCTCAGGCCCCTCTGTATTTAAGCGCAGCCCAACTTATCTGCTATTTTTCCTCTTTCTGAGATTTATCTCCATGCAGGAATGCACTTCTGTGCAGTTTAGATTTCATGGAATTACTCTTAATGATTAATTGTGTTTTTAAATGCAATATCACTATCTCTTTGTTGCAGGACTCTTAGTCCTAATAACTTTATTGCTGGGCATTCCACTGTGAGCATCAGGAAATGCCAGCCTGTAAATGTGTCAGTATCTGCCACGATTTTTATCAAATACTCTTTGTGGCATTATAGAAAAGAAATATAGAACATACCAAATGCACTGATAAGTTCAGTTTTAGCCTGTCAGTATCAACACAAGGGCACAAGTTCATTGCCAGGCATTATGAACCCAGCTGTGTGATACTCTGACCTTAACACTGTAAGCTTTCTCTTATTCCTGAACAGCACAAGCACTGAGAACAGATCTGCTGAAAGTCCGCGGCCGGTGAGGACGTACACCCCGTTCAAGAGAGTGCTGGAATTTAGCACAAAGAGCAGTACATCCTGAGCATCCAACTCATCGAGCTTTCTAATTAGGAACAGATATCTTGCGCCTTTGCATCTTGGTTAGATAAATTTTTATCAATTCATAGAGAAGAGCAGCAGCATGGAGTCTTGCTAAATTTATCCTGATAGCAGCTCTTTAGTAACTTTATACCTGAAGTTGCTACTGATGTTAACTCTGGGGGATAGGGAAGCAGCAGGCTGAGTGAAGCAATAGTCAGGCAATATTGCTTCTTTAGAAGCTGTCTAGTGCAACGTGTCATTTCAAATGCCTGTAAGAAGGACTTGTATAGCTGTACAGTTGTTTTTTTTTCTTTAATTGTGTTGTAATTCTGTTTGTGTAATGAAGCTCTAATATATTCTGTTGTCAATACTACTGGAACAGTACCTGAAGCTGTGCTTGCAGAGGGAATTAGTGTGGAAGCTCCAAATCTGCCCAAACTGAGGGTGGCTCACACCTGTCCCAGAGACCTGGTACAGCTGAGGGCTCTCTTCACCTGGGAGCAGCTTTTGTACCCAGCACTCTTTGCCTGGGAGGGAGAGATGAACTGGGCTGTTTTAAAAAATTCCCTCAACACATGGCAGATGAATATTGTGTTTGCTGATCAAAACAGTAAGGATAGAGCAGATTATAGTGGAATTTGCTTTGTTGGACTGAGGCACTGGGTTGCACTTCCTCAGTCATGGGACAGAATGACCATGGGTGGTCACTACACATTACTACACATTCAGTACACATTCAGTAGTAATTGTGCAGGGAAATCCCTGATGCTTTATTTATTTACTTTTCCATTTGAGGGAGGAGTTTTCATTAAACAGAAGTTTGCCTACTGCAACCTGCAGCAGTCCTTGCAATTCCAACAGCAATAGCAATCCTGAATCAGGATTTGGGGTTTTGAGTACTACTTTTTTTTGTCCAGATCACTTAAAATCTTATCTTTGGCTTCAAAGTAGCAGCAGGAATGACTGTATCTAGTACTGAACTAATTTAAATATAAGATATTATTTACATCTTGTTTTGATCTTCTACTCTTAGTGAATTAAAAATTAATTAGAAATATTTTAATTATTTTAACATGAATGAAGGACTTTTTTTTTAGTTACAGTACCTGCAACAGAAAACAAACAACATAGGTTCTGTATGATCAATACTGCTCTTGCAGGCAGTGTCAATAAAAGGAAGGTGCTCACCTTGCCATGAAGGGATTGCTTTTATCTCCAGCCTAATGCAATTGAGTCCTGTCTATCAAATCAAGTACACTTATTAAAGTTGTATTTAAAACAATAATGTTGACCTCATATTGAACGCACAAGAAGATGAGTGATAACTCTGATTTCAGGGATAAGCTTTCTACCTGTGAAATCTTATCTCCATCTAGTGGCTAATAACAGCAAATATTTGGACAGTATCTGTTTTTGAAGAGAAAGACACTAAAAACTAATCCCAACAGATATATTAATGTCCATTAGGGACACAACTTCAGGTCTTACAGGATGTCTTTTAGCATTTCTGTGCCCAAATAGTCCCTCTGTAATTCAGGACTTGAATTCTGAACCATGGTTTGTGAGAATTGCCTTCAAACTTAAGATGAATGGATGAAGGTGGTGTTTTTAGATAAAAGGAAATGCATGTTGTTGTAAAAGACATTAACTGACAAGTTTAAAAAAGTGAAAATCCTTTACCCCTCTGATTGTGGCCAAAATTCAGAAAACTGATGACTATGAGGTGCTCAATGAATGGTAGTAGAGGGCAGGGTAATTATCAATATGCTGTTTTGACACAGACTCAAAGGAAGTTCATTCTACTTTTAATATACTCCTGAGGATTTCCTGAAAATGCTGCAAGCTGTTTTAACTCTGAGACTTGCAACATTATGATAATCTGTTCAAGACTTTACCAGGAATGCAGCAAGGCCTTAAGTTTTTACTGTAAAAGTGTTCTGTGTAAATTTTGTCTTGACTGTTTGATGAAATACAGTATTTTTTCCTAAAACAAATAAGGACTGAAGTCAAAGCTGTATTTTAAGAGCATTTTGATGTGCAGTGAGCTGGATGACCATCACTTGATTGGACTACTGGTCAAAATTTGGTAACTGTGAAGGAACAGGAGAGGAACTGTATTTATATCATTGTGTTACATGAAAATGTAGAACTTTCCAGTCAAATGAGCAGTAATGTAAATTAGCATAGATAATAACAAACCTGACTGAAAGGACTGTAACACTTCTTGTATAAATTTTCTCAATGAGACTGAAGTAATTAGTTCTATCACATTAGAAACTAGTAAAATTTCTGTAAACAGCAATAAAAGCCATATAGGAAGGTCCCAGAAAGTACACTAAATGTAAGTCAATTGTATGACTACATTTGTAGTATGATAAGTATTCTTTTGTGATTTATTCCAGCTACTCTGGAAAGTATTTTGGGATACACTTTTCATATATGCTGTACAAATAATGTATTACATTGTATGCTTTTAATACATCTGGTATGTAGGACATGAAAAGGATAAATCACAATAAACACCGTATTTAAACTTGTTGTTCTGTTGTATCAACAGTCTTTTAGAAGTAAATCTACCTAAAATGTGCAGACTTTACTGTTCACAAGCTTCTTTGTTTACTGTTGGTTACTGTTCACAAGCTTCTTTGTTCCAAACATGTGGGAATGGAAAGTGGCTCCTGCAGAGCCTCGATGTTCTCGTCGGTGTTTCTTTTGGCAGACGGGCTCTTGAGAACAGGAAGGCACTCCCTGGCTAAGTCACAAAAGTGGATATACTCTTTCATGAAATAAAAAACTATTGACTTGCACAGGATAAACAGAAACTGGGCAGCACAGCTCTTGGAAAAAAACCCAACAGCTTCAGATCCTCCAGATAACATCTGAATCCATCTGGGATGATGCTCTCCAGGCTGCAGCAGGATTAGACTGGGAGGGCTGTAGCCCATCTTTATTTACAGTTTATATCCACTTACTGATAATAGAGATTTATTTTTAAGACTATAAAAATAAAGCAATCTACATGTCAACTGAAGAAGACATCGTACAAACATGACAATCACAGTGTCACAGGTTTGTTATGCTCAGAGGAAGAATTTAACTCAAATAATGCTTCCCTATTTATGTGTATTCAGCTCAGATTGCCAACAAGCCCTGATAAAATCTTGTTGAGATCAGCAGTGCTTGGTGCTGAACCTACAGCATGGGATTCTGGGAGCTGGATACAGATGCTTTTCAGAGAGCTTTAAATATTTGACATCTGAAAACTTCTGCCTATGGACAGATGAGAAGTAAGTTCTCTGTGCATGAAGTCTGTCATTCTACACAGAAATCACTGCTCCACAGAATGGAGATGTACAAGCTGAGAGTTTCATTCCACTTACATTTTACTTCATTCTTGTTCAGCCCCTGGGACTATTTGCATGTGTAAAAGAAGAAAAGTGTGTGAGAGACCTGAGTTAAGGCCCTTCCAGCCCTACCTCAAGCACAACATGGAAAGAACACAAGAAAAGAAGGACACAGGAGCCATTTACAACTCAAGGTATGTGAACATTTTCAAAAGAGAAGGAGACTTGGTGATTTAAAGAGAAAATACATAGAAGTGAACATCTCTACATTATTATAGGTTACAGTATTCTGTTTAGATGTGTGATATGTAGGCAATGCAATGATCTGATGGTTGCTTCCCAGTATATTGATAGGTATAAATACATATAGATTTGCTTTTAAGTGTTGGGGACTTTTTTTTTTGAGAAATAAGGTTAAAGGAAGGAGTTGTTTTTTTAAGGAAAATAAAATGAATTATTACAAACGTGCATCATGCTGATAAGAAGGGAATTCTTTTAGTAAATGAAATAAAAATTATTCAATTAAATTCTAAATACTCATTCAATTTTTTCTTGTTATTTTGGGGGTGATTTACATTGTATACGTACTTGTTTCCTCTTCTCCTGCTGCTCCTCAATATTTCTGAGCAAAGAAACTGTAAAGGTAGTGTCCCCCCCTCCCAAGAACTACAATCTAAAGTTTCTTTTGCTGCTTTTCTTAGTGAAAAGAAGTAACATTTTATAAAGTTGAAGAAAGCAGAAAACAACTCTTGAAGAAATAATACTAAATTACTAAATCTGTATTTCCTTCTTCAAATTTGTACAGAAGTTCATACTGTCTCAGTTGCATTGTATTGAGATACTGCCCATCTGTTCACAACCAAGAATATATTTGTTCCAGCACCTTCCAAATTTCAGCTACTTGTTCATCACACTGGAATTGTGAATTACCTGTAACCAGACAATGTTATTCCAAAATTTAACACTCCCAAACTGTAAAGATGAACAATATTCCTTCCCAGTGAACATGGCCAAATACAAGTACAGTATTCCAAGTGAGGCACAGAATGATGAGTTGTGATTCCCAGAAGCCATGTTATTAACACTTTATTCTCTTCATTTTTTGCTCTACTTTTTTCTGTGTTTATGCAGTTTAGCATATATTGAAGCCACTGTAAATACTGGCATTACTTTTCTGTACATGCCATAAAGCAGCTGGACGTTTTGTGAGAGCAGTGGTCTAATGAGATTATTCCTTCTATATTCTCATTTCCCTGCTGGCAGGAGCAGTTTCCATGCCCAGTGATCCCACTCCCCTGTCTGCAGGAGCAAGTGTTCCTTCTTGCAAGATGCAGAAACGAGACATAGATACATGACTTAAACCTGCATAACAGAGGCAGCAATTCAAAGAACTTGTGTGCTGTAACTGCGGGGGATCTCCCGGTGAGAAAAACTCTGTGATTTCCCTGAACTCTTAGACAAAAGTCCCCCAAGGAATTTCCACAGTTGAATCCAGGCAGTGTGTAAGACAGTGAATGGCCTCTTCAAACGGCTTTTCTCACCCTGACTGGTATTTTTTCCACGGGTAGCTGCCTACTTGATCCATCTCCTTACCCCCGGCCCTCAGCCTCGGCCGTCCAGCTGTGCCAAGGCGCAGGGGACATTGCAGGGCACTTCCTTCTGCACTCCCTCCAGCTTGGTCCTGCCTTCGTCCTGCTGACAGAACAACGGCTTTGACAGGCCCTCAACAATGTGCCTCTCACTCTGCTCGGATCGAGAAACCTCCGCCGCGATCCGCTTACAGAATCTGCCAGCTGCCACCTGGGAGTCACCGTCACCAAGGTGTCCGCTCGGGAGCTCTGGAGCCAGCGCCGCCCCAGTCCGCGATCCCGAGCACTGCTGGAACCCCCGCAGCCTCACCCGCCCGCACCGCCTCAGGCACGTGCCCCCTGCAGTAAAATGCTGCTGATTATTCACTTTAAAAAATGTGGATGGAGCATATCCATTGAAAGATTCGTATTCACAAGAAACAGGACTTAGATTTTAAAATAAAGTATATTAAATGTAGCATAACATAGACAAGGAAGGATGAACCCCCTGGATTTTAAAGTTATTCGCTGGCCAAAAATGATATCAGAAATTCCCAGGTTTTTGAGAAAAAGAAAGTATTTTCAGACTTTGCTTAATAATTTCCACAGACAAAAGATGTCGAAAAACTTAGAACACCAGACTGGTCTCAGGGGAGGGAGAAAAGTCAGTCTGCTGAAGTGCAGACCCCAAAAATTGCTAAAAGGTGTCAAATTGCTCTCAGAGTGAAACCGCAGCCTTTCAGCGCTGCTCCGCACGTGTCACACGAACAGGGCACAAACCGCAGCTCCCCAGCCGCTGTTGCAGTTCTCGGCCGATGGAGGCGAGCGGCCCCGCGCCGCCGGTCGCCTGCCGAGCATCGCTCTCGCTCAGCGCCTGCGGGGGCCGGCGAGGGCGCGGGTGCCCCGGGCTCCAGCGGCTGGGGATGCGGGGCAGCGCTCAGGTTGTACATGTCCGTGGGGCTCTGCTGCCTGCTGGCACAGGGATGGACAGCTGTGCCGTGAGGAAAGGCTGGGAGAATAAGGATTGTTCAGCCTGGAAGAGAGGAGGCTTTGGGGTAACCTAATCGCGGCCTTCCAGAACCTGAGGGGAACTTACAGGAACGATGGGGCAGAACTATTTGCAGGAGTATGTAGTGACGGACAAGGGAGGGAACGGTTTTAAAGTGAAAGAGAGTAGGTTTAGATTAGATACAGAAGGAAGAGATTATTCCCTGTGAGGGTGGTGAAGCACCAGAGCAGAGGTTGTGGCTGCCCCGTCCCTGGAAGTGTTCAGGGTTGGGAGGGGCTCTCAGCAGCCTGGTCTGGTGGAAGGTGTCCCTGCCCGTGGCAGGGGCTGGAACAAGATGATTTCTAAGGTCCCTTCCCACCCAAGCTATTTCATGGCTCGTATGCTTCACTGACAACACGTAGTTAGTGCTGTGCTGCGAGTGCTTTGCATCTTGCTGTGTTTCCAAAGTTTAGCATGGAAATAAGAAGCTGATGTTGCAATGTGAAACCTGTCCCATTAGCTATTCTAATGAAATTAATGTATCTCAAGTTGAAATTGGATTGTTTATAATAATTTTTGTTTGTTTGTTTGTTTTAGGAAGTTCATTGCCAGGCTTCCAGATAAGGGTAAGAAGATCTCTGATTTTGCTGAAAAGCTGAAGCTTGCCATTTTTCAAGAGGAAGAAGTAGCCAGGACAGCTGAGCTGTTATCTGCTGTCAGATTGGAGTTTCAGGCAAAACAGGAGGAGATTAATACGAGCAAACAGGAAGTTGTCCTAACTGAGGACACAGTGAACAGTGCAGATTCCTCAGTCTCTAGTGAAAACTCTAATATTAAAGACGTTTCTGACGTTTCTGCTGAAAGGCAGGAGGCAGAATGTATTGAAGAAGATGCCACAAATACAGCTTTGGAAAATCAAAGGACTCAGAGGAAAAATAATAATGTAAAGACTGTTAAAAAGGATCAGAATTGTTTATGTGAAGTTGTCTCCAAGTCAGCCATAAGCAATCACCTGAACAATGATCAGCAAGTCTCCCAGAGCAATACTGAGGATGGTTCAGAAAGTACAGCTGCTTTGGACAATAGTAAAGAAGCCTTGGTTGATGCCTTTCAAAGAGTAACAATTGCAGATGGGGAAAATAGTGAAAGGACATTGGAAAAAGAGCGTGATGTGGCAAAACATAAGGGCAATGTATTTGGAAGCCAGCATCCCAAGACACCACATTATATTGAAGTTCTAGAGGCCAGAGCCAAGAATCCAGTCATTAAAAAACCCAAATTTAAAACAAACGCGTAAGTATTCTGACATAGAAAAACCTTTTGTATGAAATTGGAAGTGGTACAGAACAAGTATGATGGCTTTATTTTCTAGTGATGATTAAAGAGATTTAAAGTTTCATGACACACAGGGTTCATATGTTGGCTCTTTAGCTTTAAATGCCACAGAATTTCAGTACTGAGCTGTGGTTTAATTCTACCCATTTGAAACAATTGTCATGAATCTTCATAGAATTTCACAGCTTAATGTGCAAAACTACTAAATAATTGGCAGAACTTTTGGATCAGTTCTAGAACATATAGAACTTTAATAGCTGGAAGCCTTTTGCTTTTTCTGCACTTTTAGGAAAATTACAGTTTACATTGTCTGTCCTGGTAGCAGTAAGAGTTTGCACCTTGTGTGACTCCCAAAGCATTGCTACTTCAGTTTGCTAATAAATCAGCAAACCACTTTGGTTCACTGTCAGGAGTAACTTGTGATATTGTCTATCTGGAGAAATAGTTCTATTTTTTCTGAGTACTGTTTACTTTTTTATTTGTCTGTGTTTTCATAGTACTTCAGATTTATTTTCAACTCTTACATGTTAAAAATAAGTTTGAAACTGGAGTTGTTCACCTAGTGATGCAAATTTGGGTCACAGCTTAGGTGTTTTATGTCTTCCAGACTATCAGGAGAGCAGAGTGGATCATCTCATGGTTCCTCAGCCAGTCGATCACCTGGGGGATTTGGCTCTCCAGTTCCTCCAGAAGAGAGACGACTCAGAGATAAGAAACACTTGGATGACATCACAGCAGCTCGACTGCCACCACTTCACCACTCCCCTGCTAAGCTGTTATCCATAGAGGAATCCATAACAATTCAGATACAGCAAAAAGAAGCTTATGAGGTATGAAAATTATATAATCGGGATCACTCCCAAAAAAGAAAAGATAAAGGGATCTTTTCATGGTGCTGAATTGAAATGGGCAGACTTTGAGGAAAGGCCCTTTGTCTTGTATTTGATTCTTTTAATTATATAATTAAAGAATGTATTAATGCTCTCTGAAAGCGTTAGTCCTACATTAAACAATTTCTATGTGTGTTAATATGCTAACCTTATTGCATTCACTTCACCTCTGACTAGAAATTTAAATATACAGTTTCTCTATTAGTGATTACAGAGTTTTTGTCCCTTGCATAAATGAAGGCCTAGCAGTATTTGTTATTCTTAAAATATGCACATATGTACATTTGCCTTTATTTATGCTGTGTCTGGAGAATCCAGGTTCTGAGGTCCTTCAAATTCTTTTATAATGGATTTTGACCTTCCAGGTAGTGTCAGGCTAATATTTAAATTAGACACTACTGTAGAAGTGTTCTGTTGAAACAGACATTAGTGTATCACGAAGTGGGGGCTGCCACATGGAGAATTTCAACTCTCATTAGAAAAAATCAAATATTAATAGCATAATTATGTATAAGTATGAAAAGAAACCTGAAATTTCTTTGCTAGTTACTACAACTTTTAATTAAGCCCACTTTGGAATTACTGATATTATGATATCAAGTTTATATTTTAGTATATTAGTTTATTCATGAGAATGATGAATGAACACTTTTTCTAACCTGTGTCTTTTTTTTTTCTGACATAGGAAATGCAAGCCAAGCTTGCAGCACAGAAGCTTGCAGAGAGAATGAATATAAAAATGCTCAGGTTTGAACCAGAGGGGGAGGCCTCAGTGCAGTACAGAGAAGTAAGAGATGAAGATTATTTTTCAGCAGAAGACTGAATACATAAGAGGGTGTCTGTGGATGAGCTGTGTAACTGATTTTACGCAGTGCTTCTTAAAGCCCAAACCTGAATATTGAGAATGTTTCATCTAGTCAGTTTTTTCTTAAAATTTTCACTTGGCAGCTCCAGAAAGGGTTCAGTGTAGACATTGTAAATACACATGTCACAGTTATTTATCAGTCCTCTCTGGATACTGTTTTCTGAGTGCTTGGGGCAGTTAATCCTTGTGGAATGCCTCATAGTTCTCAGCTTTAGCAAAGTGAGCTCTCCAATGTAGGCTATGATAGGTCAGCTACAAGAGGTTTCTTCTGTGTAGAAATGTGATTGCAAAGAACTTTGGCAATGAAACATGTCTATAAGGTAAGCTGAGGTGCCAGTGAACTGCTCACATATATGAAAGCTTGTCTTGTATAAATGTGGGCTACTTCTTTTACCTATTTAATATTATCCTGCTTTGACAGTACGGTGAAAATACCTGCCCAGAGAGTTAAAATAAGTACCTGATCTTTAGGCTGTAAGGTGACTTCTTATCACATTAGAACTTGTTTCTGTGCCTGCACCTTAAAATAACATTTGCTGCCCTTATGTTGTAAATAGCTAAGAATTTAAAGTTATTTTGAAACTGAAATTCTGTTTGGGCTTTAAGGGACTCTGCTGTTTGACTTTTGTTTATTATGGCAAAGCACATCAAGAGATCAAGTAAACCTGAAGACTTTACTATTTTTATTAAAGATTTTTATGTTTTTCTGTATTTTTGTACACTGCTTTCATACTTTGGAGGTTCTATTTTTTCATAGTCTAATACTGTAAATTAAGAGATCCATCCTCTGGTTTTCTTGGAGAAAGTGTTGTGTGTATTTTTAAGTTTTGGCTGTTATTTGAGGACAAAAAACAACCCTCCTTACAAAACCATGAATAATAATAATAGTTTTGAAAGAAGGAACACACCTGACAAGTATCTCACAATGGTATTTTCACTGTGGACTAGGATTTTCTGAGCCCAGTTTGAGTTCAGTTCTTAAAAACAATCCTCAGGGATTCCTTGTATAGCCTGGCAACACCTCTTTTCTGAGCTGTGTGTGCAGGGCTGTCCCTGGATGTGTACATGTTCCTGCAGGAATGTCTGTAGCTGCAAGTCATTTAAAAAGCTACATGGGGAGGAAGGTCTCAGCCACTTCTTGAGTGCAGGCAGCACTTTCCTAGCAGGCAGTAGCTCTCTCCCAAGTGCTCCACAAGCCCTCCTGGACAGTCCATACCCTGGCACTGCAGTTGGACAGGTGGAGCTGCTGCTAAGCTAATTGTGATATTTTTTGACTAGGTCATCTTTTGTTTTTTCCTGAACTCTTTCCTCTTGTAGCCTTCTTATTCTCGTTGTTCATTGGCTTCTCATCAGCTGCTCTTCCCTTTTTCTCATTAGGCTTACCTGCTGTCACTAAACCAAACCCATATTCTGCATCCCTGCACCACCTATGACATACTGCAGTGTGTGTCTGTGTTTGACTCCCTCCATGTGTCATGCATTGGCACCTCCTACGTGCCTCAGTCCCTTGAATACTTCACAGAGACCTCAATATCTCTGTGTTTTTGCCGTGACTGCTCTTCTGAGGCTTTCCTTATTTCCTGTTTTGGTTTCAGACTGCAGATGTTTGGCATTTCCAGGCCTTCTCGCCTTTCTACCTTCATTTCTTACTTTTTTTTCCCCTCCTCTCTTGTCTGTGTTCCTTCTTCATCCTCCCAGCTTCTCACCATCACTTGCCTTGGTCAGTACAACTTTTTGGCTTGTTTTCAGCCATTCACATTCATCCCTCAGCATCCCTGTTGATGACCCAGTGGATCTCAATTGTATCTATTTCTGTTCAGCACATGGCTCTGACTCACAGGCCAGAGGAGTGATCTCCTCTTGTGGATGCAGCTCATCTCTCAGATCAATGCTTTCCATGCTGCCACCTGCTTGTCCAGCTGCATCTTGTCATCAGCCCTCCCATTATTGCAGTCTCTACTGCTCAAGAACAAGCAGCCTCAGAATTGTATTGGCTTCCCCTTTGCTGTTTCATGGAACATAAATTACCACTTCCAGGCTGTTTGCATCTTTTCCCCTGGTTAGCACCATCACCCTTGTCCTGTATCACTGGGCTGTCACAGCTCTGTAAGATGCTGTGTGTGTGTGTTTGCACTGTGCTGGCTTTTCTGTGCTAGAGGAATTCACACAAAGTTACACAGTTAGGGACTTGTTGAGTACTGAAATTTGCCTCTACCTAGGCTTTTGCTGACCACACACATCTTCTAACTAAATCAACTCTTTTCCTTGTGCTGTTAATACATATTTGTGCTCTTTAAACTTTGTAAAGCAGAGGCAGTTTTCTTGATCTTTATTTTGATGGCATTCAACACGTTGGGCCTTTTCCAAAAGGATCCCTGAACAGGCATACTTCACCTTTAAGGGGAGGTAGGGTGGGGTGGAAATCACTGTGGTAACAGGTGAAGTGCATTATGCATTTGTTAAACAATTAGCAGCTGTTCAGTGCAGTTTTGGGGAGCTCTTGTGGAGGAGAGTCTTGTATGAATACAAAACCAAGCTAAAGGTATGAATTTTGAGTTATTGTTTAATAAGTTTGCAAAACCTAAGTTTTACTGGGGGCTATTGCTTCTGAGCAGAGGTATGCACTTTGAGTTAAGATTCTGTGAATGATAAAGCAAAAACAGGTTTACAAAGAGTCCTACATTAAGGAGGACATGCAATCTTGAAGTCTGTGAAAGGTTGGAGTACAAGAGGATTATGAAAGTATTTGTTGGCTAATGAAAGGGTGAATCATTAAATGGTTTAGTCACATTGAAAAGAAAATTCTGATTAAGGATGGTATTGCTGCTGTGTTTTTCATTGTTTCCCAGTTCCAGATCATTTAAAAATGTATATTGAGAACTGGGGAGCTTGTTCTCTGTTTTGGGAATGGACTGTTATATTGGAATGGGCTGTTAGCACAGTAAAAATAAAGAATACATAATGTATTTTTTAAGTTGTTCATGTGAATAGTGTTTTGCTTTGACCACGTGAAATTTAGAAGAGAATTGGAACTCTTTTGCTTCTGTGCAAGGAAAACGTGGAGGTGGAGCTAGGAAATGATTGCTATATAGGAAAAGAAAACTAGGAATGCAAATGGCCGAGAAAAGACCTGTGAGATCTAAAGCTGGCCAATCTTGCAGGTCTGAGAGGCGGCACAGAGACACACTTAAATGTGACCTGTGAGTCAGAGCTGTAGCCTGTGAAGCAGGGATCTGTGCAGCACCAGCTGTAGTCCCTTGATTTCTGCATTGCTGGGAATACCCGATTGCCAAACTGCTCAGAAGAAAACCCTGTAACAGATTTTCTGTGCAGCAGCTGTGACCTTTCCTGAGGGAGAGAACATACAATCTGTTTTGCCTGCTATGGTGGTAACATCATCTAGAGGATTCAGCCACCTAAAAAATTGTGCTAAGTATTTAGGAAATAACATTTGAAGAAAAACCTAAATGCTGCTGGACTTTAATTATTTTTGGCAGACTTTGAGAATAACTAAGGGTAGAAAAGACATAGTTGCTTTTCCTATGTTTTAGAGTTGTGCTGACAGTGTTCAGTCTAGCTCGTGGACTGCTTAAGGGCCACGTGATCAAAAGTCAGTGCGCGGTGAGCTCCTGTGTGGAGGAAATGGGGCTGGTAAATTGAGAGAACTTGGAAACTGTGGCTCTGTGCCGTGGAATTTCTGAACCCGTCACAGGGACACAGTATCAGGAGTCGGGGAAACAATACCCAGACACTACCGATTGATGAAGCAAGAGTTAAGTGGGAAGTCACGGCAGAAGCTGCTCGCGGTGCCTGAGCTCCCGCCGTGGCTCTCGCAGACCCCACAAGCCGGCAGCCTTCGGCAGCCTCCCGGCGGCGGGGTGCGCGTCTGCTCGGCTCCTTTGTGCAGCGCCAGTGCAGAGCCAGCTCCCTGCACCCGGGAGCCTCGAACCTCAGCGTGTGCTATGCTGAATTTTGCCAGTGAAGATTATCTGTAGTAGGACCCAGTTCTGGCACGGTTTGGGTGGTGTCTGGCTCATCCGCTGCCTTTAGCAAGTCAGTGCCTGCAAGGAGTGTACTTGGGCCCGGGGAATTGCAACTGGCCTTTTATTACAAATGAAAGTGAATGGCATAAAGAGGACAAGCTGAGGGAGTACTGTGTTGGAAGAAGCTGTGTCCTACCCTGTGGACTCTACTGCAGGAAAAGGCAGCTTTTCTCAGCTTTCCCAGCCCTGCTTTTTTTTCACAGCAGGATAAGAAAGAAGCATAATTTCTCCAAAGTATTTTGTAAGGACAAATTTTTCAGGGTGTAGGTGTTGCATGCTGTGGCCTTGTTCCAGGGAGGTGCTAACTGACCTGTATTTCCCCTTAGTTTGTGGTTTACAGGTATTTTTGCAAATTCACTGTTTTTAGGGTGGTATGTGTTGAGATCACCATTGAGATTTCCTGGTCTCCTAGTGTTTGGGTTTAGGTTGTGAACCCTCATGTTCTGGGAGGGGAAAAGGAAGTAGAAAAGACAGTTGTGTGAAAACATTTATTTTGCTATGATATTGTTTGTTTTTCAGTCAGCTAATGATTGTGTTTTGTTCTCCTTCTCTGCCGTGGTATGTCACTGCTGCCACTGTGGTGGGCAAATGTTAACTGACTGCAGCCCAAACATTTTCCAATCACACTGACTTTTCATGGGATATGGATGTGCAACTGCATTTGACTCCTTTGTAATTATTATTATGTATGCAAAGCTTTAGAGGCATTTAGTCATCTCTTGTTTACAGTGATTGTTCTGATCACTTGGTTATTAAGCTTTTACTAAATTGCCCCTTGATTTGGTGAAGCATGAAAGCTGCACTGTAATACTGAATTGAAGTCAAAGCTTGATTCCTCTAGGAACATTTATGTGCAAGTGCTCTGTTGAACTGGGATATTGGCTCTCTGTTTTGTTTAATTTCTGTGTGCAAGGCAATTTGTAAATAAGAGTTGTGAACCAGTTACTGGATGTGAGGAGACACAAATGAGCCCAGTGAAATGTGTGTGGGAAGCAAATTGATTTTCAACTTGCTAGAATCATTGAACTAAGCATTTCACTTCTAATCACCTAAATATGAGGGAATGTGTCCTCCAGCAGTAAGTTTAAGAGTGGTTTCTTGAAATTTTGTAAGAATTTGTATTGACACCCTCATTGCTTTTCTTTCAGGTTTATATTTGGGACCATAATTGTGTCATGCATGAATTGGCAAATCTCCACTGAAATCATGAGGGATATAAGTGGAGCCATAATGCTTAATGAACATATTCCTATTTCCTCCCTCTCTCCACACAGCTGGTATTAATGTACTTGCTTATTAGATCAAGACAGTGATATAATGTGGCAAGTGGTTGCAGTCTAAGGTTTGCTGAGACTCTGAAACTGAGTACTTAGTTAGATAGGCAAGATTCTTTACACACTTCTGAATAGAAAAAATGCTGTGACAAATGTTGTACTGCAGAATCCAAACTGAATCTGGAGGTGCAATGACACCATTTGAAGGAGATTTTGGTGAGGTAGAATGACTCTCTGCAAGGCTGAATGCTCAGCTGTTGGGGCTTTGCCTGGTAGGTGGATGTACCTTCCCAAACTGACTCTGTAAGGAGACTAATTACCAAGTCAATGAGATTTACCTTCCCAAGTCATTTAAGCAGTTTTGCATTGGAGTTACAAGGCACCTGTGTCTTATAGATCAATGAGAACTAAAATTCCTCACCAGGAGAGGAACCTGGTATTAGTACCTGGGTACTAACTTGAAAACATGAAATGGCATTGGCACTCTTTTCTTCAGCCATCTTATAGCTCTACTTCCACTTATATTGAATTAACATTGATTTTCTTTTATTTTCTTAAAAATCTTTAAAAGTGAATTTTCCAGAATTTGCCTACAACGAAATGAACCCCCTGATTTTGGGTAACAGATAATATATATATAGATATATAAACATAAGCTGGGTTATCTGGCTGCTATTTGTATTTGAATATATGAAGCCTTCAGAGACTGTGTGATAAGCTCTTTCTGTTTCGGTTGCTGTTACAAGTGGTCTGTGTTGTCTCCTGGTTACTGTAAAAGTCTGTAATTCTGGTTTCCAGAGTTACAGATTCATCAATTCCATTTGTAATTATGTGTGAAATTATTTTGTCATTGACTTTCTCCCTGCTTTTTCCTTATTTGGGAAAAAAAAAAACCAAACCCAAGCCAGACAAATTCACAAAACCTTTCTTATATGTAGTAATATTTTCTTTACTGACCCAGGTTATTTCATACTGATTAGAAGTTCCTGATCCTTGGTTTCACATGTCTTTCTTAGAACTGCTTTAAGTTGGCATTGTACTGATTATAATACTGCTTAAATGATAGCTGATGATAAATATTATCCGTGCACAGACATTGGGCATCATCATGTGTCATGTCTGCAGACCATTTTTTTTGCCTGCACGGCAGATTTTTGTGGCTGTGAGCCAGGAATTTTAATGAAAGAAAACATCAAAGATGCAGAAGAAATGAGAATATTAGTCAAGGAAGATACACAGTGATGCTCTCTGATAACCCCTGGTAATTGACATTGGAACTATGTGGGAGCAACTTAAATAAACATCTGGACACTGAGTTTAGACATTTCCAGTGACAAAACCCAGACAGATCTTCTGGACTTGCAATAATAAATATTTCAGCACAGTCCACATGAATCAACTTAGAATTCTGTTTTCAATTATTCTAGTTTTATAAATATATCATAGTTAATTATTCAGGCATACAGTTTCTTTTGAAGATTAAGGAATTTGATGTTTGCTTCATTCACATAAAGTTCCATTTTTTATTTCTATCAAACTTACTTCTGTTTGTACGAAAACAATAATGCAAGCTTGCCAGAAGCCATTAAAGTAGAATGCAACTGAACTTTTCCTGGGGTGGAAGGGTCTTTTCTGAAATTCCTGGCAGTGCACTGTACTTCATTCCAGCTATGGTAACTGCTTAAATTGTGCTGAAAAGAAAATTCTAAATAATAATTTCTAAAAGTTATTCTCAATATTTACAAGATACTTTATCTTTTTTACTTTTGGTAATGCAATAGTGCTAAGAATGTGGTATCCCTTACAAACAGTGAAGAGATGTTTATATCTACCAAAGTATTTTAAAAAGGTAGTAATGAAGCTACACAACTGAATTAAATGCTGGTTGCAGTCCAGATCTGATCCTCGTTCACAACTGTGATGACTCAATAGCTAGCAAAAGCATGCTCAATTTTTGTTTTTTCTCTATATTCTTTAGGGAAGCCTCTACTGGTTTCTGCACTTCTCTACCCTGGCTGTCACTAGCAAAAGCACAAGTGTGAGCTGGCTGCCAATATTATTGAGTCACTGGCTGAGTTGTGCTATACCACTGGATTAGGAAAGTTTTAGGGGACTACTGTTAGTCTGACCTACAGGTCATCATCCCTTTCAGAGGTGGGAGAGGCTGATAGGAGTTGAGTACAATTCTCTCTTGTGCTGGCTGACAAAGTTGTTCCTGTGTCAGACTGGGATAGTGTGGCAATTCAGGTTTGAAGGGACCTCAGGAGAGGTCCTGATCAGGCTCATGCACAAAGCAGTCAGTTCTGAGGCCAGGTGACATTGCTCAGGGCCTTAATCCAGACTGGTCTTAGAAACCTCCAAGGAAGGAGGCCATCCAACCTCTCAGGATAACCTGTTCCCAAGTATGACTGTCCTTCTGTGAGGCCAGGGATCCAGCCTCTCTTGTTTCAGCTTATACCTGGCTCTGTCTTTTGATGATGCCCTTTTAGATACTGGAGGATGCTGTTCAGTCCCCTTGAGGTCTCCCCTTCTTCAAGATCAGCAGGTACACTGCTGGCTCAAGCAGCTTGCTCTTTACCAAGATCCTCAAGGTCTTTTCAGCAGGGCTGCTCCACAGCTTGTCATTTCTGGGCAAATCATAGGCAAGCATGTCAGGAAGTTGTAGGCTGACAAGTGTATTGTATTTGGTTCTGTCACAGCTCTCTCAGATTAATAAAGTATGTTTTCCGCTTTCATGTTTTGAAAACAAAAAAGTAACCTAGACTCAGATCAGGATAGCCATGTTATCCAAAACTTCACTGTTAATTGAAACAAGGCAATTTGTGCTTTGTAACCCTTTCTACATACTATAAAAGTGATGGATAAGGAAGCACAGTGAAAGCTATAAATCAGCCTTGAGTTTGATAATCTAATAAAAGCATCTCTTTGGTGGTTTCACCTCTTGCTCATTGATCTATAGCTTAGTAATTAATTTTCCTTAGTTTTATCCTTGTATTTATTAGAATACCTAATTCTTTATTGCTAAAACTATACACCGGAAATTTGTAGTGTTATAGTTCAGACATTGCAATTTATTCGTTGTTATAGGAATACAGAGGAGGAAGACAAATTATTTAGAGGTTTATTACTCAGAGAGGTGCACTTGAGGAAACAGAGAATAAAGCAGAATGGATAAATCCAAGGGGAAAATGTAGTTTGTGAATATTAAGCAGCTCTTGTAACAGAGGAATCACCTGTTGAATGATCCCCCATGGGAAAGTGTTCAGTTCTCATTGCAGGTGCTCACAGAGCACTGACTGCAGAGGCAAACAGATAATCGGGATGTGGGGATGTTGCTTTGTGTGCACTGCCCATGCAGCATTCCCGTTACAGGGCAGCCACTCTTTCCAGGTGTATTTGTGGTTAAAACCTGAGGGTGTGGTGTGGATACCTTAACTCTCATGGAATTTAAGGGAAATTACTCCTCAGATCTTGAATCTGAAATACATTGACAGTTCTGATTTCTTCCTGCAGTTTTGTTTACTGACCTTGCTGAAAGGATGGGGCAGTATGGGTAAATGCTTTCCTTATCAGCTCTGTCCCATTCCGACACTACTTTTTCCCAAGAAGGAAAAGTGCTGATAAAAAACAGTAATAAAATTAGTTTCAAATCATTTGTAGCAGATGAAAATTCTCTTTATGCTTTTTTTTTGGTGCTTTGTCTAAAGGAAAAAGCGCTCGAGCTCTGTCTTGACCCTTCATTTGACTCAAACTACCACAAAGTAGAGAGGAAATGAAGTTTATAGATTTGTACTTAATGACTGTTGAGACACTTGACCTATGTACATTTGAAAAGTTTACTCATTTCTCTATTTTGGTATTATTATTTCTTAAATTATTATTAAGTTTTGTAGAGACATAAAAATAACAAACTTCTGGGTAGTACACACATTACAAGCTGACTTTTGTGCTCATGCGCCACATACTTATATGCAGAGAAATTTGAAAAATGAAAAGAAAGCAAGATATAGAAAAAATGTTGAGTAAATATTTCATTAGAAGCTCTCTCTTTAAAAATAGCACTTTGCTTAAAATAAACAAACAATAAAAAAACCCCAACCAAACCCCACAACTGAAACCAAAAGCAACCCAGCAAAAAGCATATATTGTTATTAGGTTATCAGAATCCTCCTGCAGAAAAGAGTACAGGTCAGGTATATTAGGCAGATGTTGAGAAGAGCTCTGTTCTCTATCTTGCAAGCAGTTCTCATGGTTTGACTTTTAGCACAAAGGTAATTGCCAAAATACCATGTCATATTTAATCCATTATGCCTGTCTTATGAAGTATCATACACTTCTTCCTAGAATAGGTGCTCCCTCTCCTCTCCACAGAGCTTAGACTGTGCTTTTACTAGTGGAATGGGTCTGTGGGAGTGTCACCCAAACTACACTCTTCCTATCTTTTAAAAACAGGGAGATGAGAGAGAAGGTTTCATAGGTCTGGAGAGAGCGGCAGTTTGTATTTCAGTCTGTGTCACATCTGTCTAACTTGGGTATGTGGTCCATAACTCTCTGCCACAGCTTTGGAGGGAAGTGCTCCAGAGGGTTTGGTGTGTTCTTTTTTTGTGCTTTGGTGTGTAAGAAAGGATAGCTCCAAAATATTTGGAGGCTCTAAGAATCAGTGATGTAGAGAATAGGACGAAAATCCAGTACACCTTTTCCAGATGTGTAAGGAAGGACAGCATGACACTCATTCTTAAACCTAGCCTATACTTAGGTTTTCTGCTAAATTAATGTCTAAGTAATTAGTTTTACTGGTGGGGTAGAGGAGACATGAGAGTCAGATTACACTTTATCATAGAACTTGATATGAAATCCATGCTTTGTTGCCTGGACAGTGCAGTGAGATGGATATCTGTGGTAGTAATGTAAGAGGATGTTTGTTGTAGGAGTGCTATATGTCACAGGGCTGCCCTGGATCAAATAGCATTTAGATGCATTGTACATGGGCTTTGATCAAGGACCACGGGGCCATGTCTAGCCTATGGAGAGCCAGGAGACCCACTTACAGCCTGCCACTGCAGCAGGAAATGTTTTCCCAGGTTATGGTTTTACTATTATTAGTGCTGGTGCTGTATAGTACAGGATCACCCAACAGTGCTAGTTAAACCAGGATGCTATGTGGATACACTACTTACTCCTGTTTTGTATTTAGCTGGAGAAGTCCCAGAGTGATGGTTATGCTGCCTTTATTATTCTTTGCCAGCTGTGTAAGGACAGTACTCGATCTGGCACACAGCCTGTCAGGGGAAGAGTGGTTTTCAGAACAGCTGGAACAACTGAGACTCATGTGATCAGTTTGAATCAGTGTTGCTATTTGTTTCACCTGCCCAGTAGTTCTTTGTTTGTGGTTGGACCCAGGTGATGTCTGATTGAGCCACATCCTCAGGAAAGTCCCAATTTGTCCTTGTGTCTGAAGTGTTGATGTCCCCTCTGTGATCACCCTGTTCCTCACTATGGAGCTGTGCCATAGAAGGTATTTTGTGGCTTTTGTCATTTTGCTAATGTTTCAAGGCTGCCATAGTAATTTTAAAACCTAAGGTAGAGAGAAACCGATTTTTCTTTTCTCCCCACAAAAACAGTCTTGTTTGGGAGTTGTTTTAGGATTTAAAAATTGTAACTAGTGTTTCGTATAATTAATGCACTCCTGATGTAATGCCATGAGGCACCAGTATGACACCAGGCAGCGCCCCAGAACCCTGCCTGGCTTGACAGAGCATGGAAGCAATGGAATCTCATTAGCACCAAGCTCTGCCTGGATTAATGAAGCCCTGCAAATGAACAATCTTGTGCTAGGTAGAGAAACCTCATGTCAGTAGAGTAACCAACCACGATAAATTTTGGATATTAAGAGGGTTTAAAAATATCTTTTAATATTTTTATTGACAATAAAATAAATTATATTAAATATATATTTTATATGTATTATATATATAAATATATAAATATATAAAATATATTAAAAATATATTTTAATATTTTTATTGACAATACTGGTATATATACAACCTTGCTGGATCCTGTTCCTGTTCCCATTGCTTGAGCAATATAGCTGGCCTGTTTGTAGCTTCTGACTAATGGCTTAACTCCAACTCTTACACAATTTTCTGTGGATTTATGATGTTCAGTCAAGCTGATATAATCATGTAATAAATATCTAGTTTTCTCATAAAACTTTAATTAAATATCAGACCTCCTTACAGAGCTTCAAAAGAGGAGAAACACCCAAAAGTGGGAGTTGCGCGTTGCAAGTGCCTCTGCAGCCCGGCCTGGGCTGTGGAGAGCCCCCCGGCTCGGGGGCTGTTTGTAAGGGTGGCACAGCCCGGCGCGCAGGAACCGCAGCCGCGGCCGCTGCCGGCGGGAGGAGATGGCGTGGCTTCCCCTGAGCTGCGCGAAGCTCGGTGGAGCTGAGGAAAAACTTTCAATGGGCCATAGCCTGGAGGTATTGTACTCTGCCTGGCTGACAGCCTGGGCCTGGAGCGCAGCCAGGGAAGGCGGAATGGGGCCCTAGGGCTCTGCAGACACGAACAAAAGAGAGAAGAACCCCGCGCAGCGCCCCTTGCGCGCCCGAGCGGCTGCACGGAGCCGGCAGCGCCCTCCGCAGCGCGGCCTCCTGAGGGCACCGGGCAGNTTGCTGTAGGGTCGGCGCTGTGCTGCTAGTATCCTGTCAGCAATGCTCGGCAAGAAGAAATGAGCCCCGTTTTAAGAAATTCAAAGGTGTTGTTACGACTATTACATTTTAGGAGTGTATCGTCTTACTGTAACACTACTACGTTACTCTTATATCATCCACAACATGACATTTCCGAGTTCAGTACAGTTATTTTAACATCAGATAGCAAATCTTTTACCTCACAAAATCTTCAGTTGAGTGAAGACAGGTTTAAACTTAAAATAAAGACAAGTCTGTTTTGGCTCTTCATGCTCATATGAATGCCTGTCTCTGATGGTCTATCTTTGAGGGCCATGATCCACTTCTGATTTCAGTAGGAAAATTTAAGACGTCAAAATCATTCATTCAAACTGCTGCTCTGGTTTCCTGGCTGTTGCTTGAAAATATCCTATTAGAAACACAATGGTGTTGCTGCCCATTATTTTATTGTGAACTTCAAAATATTCAGTGGGGTTTGGGGAACGTTTTTTTAATTTTTTTTTCTTTAGCACTCTATCATCTGAAACAACCATACGTGAAAATCTTGGCTTCAGTTGTATAAGGTGAGTTTCTATGCCTGAAAACTGGAACATCAGCCCTAAAGGTAAAATATTTTTCTTCATTCTGCCAGTTATAAAGACTAATGCTTTCTATGTTTACAAATACACAAATAAATCAATCAGCTAATTCCCTTGATGTTCTGTTTGGAAATCTGGAAATTTTAATTTTTACTGTTTAGAATTGTTAATACTGAAAATAAATACAGCAGAGGAAGAAAGCATATTCTGTGCTTGCTCAAAGGAACTCTTAACATATACTGGTTTTCTAAGTGGCCTTTTAATTTTAAACAACAAGCTATTCTTATATAAAGATACCTTTCATTAAGATGTGTAGATTTTTTTCTAGAAGGGATTTTTTTTGTAAACTTTATTTGTCAGTAGAATAATAATTAAAATGTAAATAAATGCATATTCAATATCTGGAAAACCTTGCGCACACACAACAAAATGGTTTAAATAGCATCCTATTAAGAAGTAGTCTTTACTCCATTATTGAACTGTTAAAGCTCAAGTTTTAAGATACAAGACCATTATCAAATTATGACACAATCCTCCTTTCTAACATCTTTCAAGGTACATATTTTATAAGTTTACATACATAAGTAAGTTTATGTACGTATATGACACTTGGAAGCATTTGAACAAGATGCATTAATTTAATCTTTCAGTGTGGTTTTGTACATATTGCCTTGCAGAGTACTTGGGGAACATGAGTATTTGCGAAGATATCTGTGACATCTGTTCTTAATATTCTAACATCTTTCTTCCATGTATGTTTGATAGACAACATATTTTTGGCAGTCTTTGTTATTAGAATTGCCAAAACGTTGATATTGAGTGCCTTGGTTTTCAATGAGTGCAAGCCAGAATGAGCCTTTTCAGAGACTCATTTTGGAACCAAGTTTTTTCTAGAAAGTCGTGTGTTTCAACATTCTTTTTAGGTAATTTGAAATAGATTTATAATAGAATAAGGAAATAATTTCTGTTCAGGAACAGTTGTTCAAATATGTCTGCTCCCTCATCTTTATTTCTGATATGTGTATTTTAAAACATAACAGTGTATCAGAATTCCAAGTACCAGGAAGTGGGATTTTCCTTAACCCTCCTAAATGTCCATTGTAAGTGCATTGATATGAGTGTATAAATGGCATTTTAATAAGGGGTTTTCTAAGACTCAGATACAACAGTGTTGAGCCCTGTGCTGTGCAGTTTTTAGAGTACAGAGAGAAAGGCACAGCCATGAGTTAAGTGCCAGGGCTTCTTATAAAATATGTGAGAAGCCCCGTCTGAAAGATCTGTGTAAAGTCCAGGTCACACCAGAAAGCAAAGAGAGAAACAGTAAGGAAATACCTCTGGGTACTCTGGATTAGCAATCTGAAAGGAAATAAGGTTCCTGGGTAATTCTTTTCAGAAGCTAAGTGACTGTCATTTCTCTGAAATCACACCATCAAATGGTTGGGTGTCTGTAGAATTCAGCTGGGATTAAATTCTCTTATTGCAGAGCCTGATCCCTTCAAGTCTGTTTGTTGGATGTCATGGAAAAATTCATTAGCCAGGGTCCCACAAACTTTTCTATACTGATGGAGGCTGATGTCCTCAGGGAAAGCTATTACCCAGGCTAGCTAACCTCAGGGAGAGGAAGAACATGAGTTCAAGCCTATCTGGCATGTTGAAGAGAAAGATCAGGTTCCAGTTGCTCCTCAAACCATTACTTTGGTAGAGAAGCAGTATAACCCACCTTTTCCTACTCTAGGAAAACAGACAAGGCTGCAGCTACTTTTTCTGGGGAGGCCAGTGTGAGCAATAGAAATGTATTCTGGATCAGACACTAGTGATGACTGCATGAATCCTGCTGGTAAGTGCTGAACTGTATAGTCCTCCCATGTGGCATGTCAGAATGTATGTAGAAGCCAAGCTTTAGGTATGAAGAAAAATTCAAGGTGATAACAGAGACATAGGTCCTTTTGTGAGAGAACAGCCAGGAGAGGGTTTCCAACCCTGTGCTGCAGTTTTTAACCTATGTGTTATTTTCAGAGCAAAGTGGGAGCTCAGTGTGTATCAGCTTTATCCGTTGGACCTACTCACCTAAAAAAGCTGGAATTTAGTCCTGTGTGACCAAAAATTAGTGATGGAGATATTTTATACAATAGATACATGAGCCAAAGGTCTCATGTTTGTATCTGTTTCAGAATCTGCAAAAAAACAACTGTGAAAAGCTCTTGCAGACCCTGAAATCCTGGCCCTGTCAAGGTCACAGGGGCATTTCATAACAACTTAGATCAAATCTTGTAATGTGATATTTAGTTTTGACTATGAAGGTTTCTCTTGTAGAACTAAAATTAATTATGCTGCTTTATTGTATTGCCCTCTGTTTACAGTGCAATAATAATAAATACAAATATTTATTTCCCAAATTAGTTTTTATTTATAATACTGTAAGATCAATGTAACATCAGGGATGAAAAAATTGCCCCAGACCTGGAGAAACACATGCCCTCAATCATTATCACCCTAACTCCAACTTTATTAGAATTTTTTGTTATTTGTTCCCTCAAACTGCTGTTACCCAAACTGAGATGGACATTTCTTTCCTGTTGTAGAAGGAAGTCCCTAGACATGAGACCTGTAGTAATGGTTATTGTTCTGTGGCTCTGTGCATGGCCATGAATTCTCTTTGTTCAGCATAGGGAAAGAATACACTTTATAATGCACAAGATACCAGCAAAATTTTTTCTTGAATTGCCTGTATAGTGTCACTGCCATATGTCACTGTGACAACAGACACACACATCAGAAAGTATTTCTGACTTAGTTTTTTGAGTACAAGTCTCATAGTGGTGATATTTTTATTCCTGCCATAGTTTAGCTAAATGATTCATTTCCTATAGGAAAAAAATGGTACTATATTTTTAATATTACTTTTGGAGCACGTTTCTTAAATCTGGTGTTTTGTACTGTGTGAATTTTGGCTTCAGCTGCCCCAGTCTGAGGGCTTTGCATGCAGTCAGTACTCACTAGAAGTGCATCCTGATACACCAGACGCTGTGTGTCAATCTGAGCCTTCAAATTTGTAACTATAAGAACGAGTCTGCAGAATTTATATAAGGGATACAGCCATCTCCTGAAGGCCACTTTTATTTCCTCCCTGGAGTTTCCTATAATGTATCTGTTGACTCACTGACGTTAAATGAAGCAAGTGAATATTGATACAGGATAATTCATAAATATGCCAGCAGGCATGAAATGCATCTGAAAACTAGAAGGACAGACAAATAATGGCCAAGGAAGGCTGATCCCTTTGCAAAGATGTGCAATTCGGCTTTCTCTCAGTAGATGTCAGCAGCACTACAAACTTGCCCAGTTCACCGCTTTGAGAGCCCTTCTGTTTACAATTTTTATTAGTTAACAATTTCGGATTCAAAGGAATATCCCATCTAGACCAGTGGAAACTATTGCCCTCTGAAATGGGTTGAGAGACTTCTGTTTAACATTTTAGAATAATATTGTATTCTCAGTAATGCATTTTTTTCATAGAGAAGTTAGAAGGGGCTTATTGCTACATTTTTAGAATTTTCTGAACATTTACCTCACATTTGCCCTCCAGGCAAATAGGAAGAAATACAAGATGTCTAATATTTTGCTTCTTTCTGTGGAGTAAATCAAAACCGTGGGAATGTTTTCATATAATTTGATTTACTCCTGTCTCCTACAATACATCTTTAACTCTGTTCAATTAACTCTCTGCCTGCTATAAGAAAAGGGTGCAATCATATTCTGTCTAAAAGCAGTGGCAAGTGTTCTGTTGGATCTGCTGGGAGTTGGCAGCCCCAGAAGACTTCACAACGAAGGATGTGGAAGGACGTTTCTTGTGTGTAGAGTTTTGTGTGTGTGTGGCAGGGAGAGAGAAGGGTTATTTATTTCAGTGTGTAAGGAACATTCATTTTGCTGCATATTAAAAAATAAACAGAAATATTTCAATATTTCCATGTACATGAAATGGGGACAAGGAGATAAACAATCCAGTGTTTGTTTGGTTAGAAATGAAGAAATTTCATTATCTTCTGATTCTCACAGGAGGAGTCTTTTCCTTCATCTGATCTCCAGCAGGAATCTTTTAAGTTTTTTTTTTGTGGTATACTGGGTACCTGTCAAGTGTGTCAGAGTTGTACTTTTGGAAGTTAAGATCATACTCTGAGACAGGATCAGCCCAGAGAGGAGCATTGGCCACTTTCCCACATGTCTGTCACCATCTTATTTGTAAGAGCACCAAAATGAGCAGCACAATTCAGCCACAAGCAGTGCTGGGGACATTTTGTCTGGCATTTGCTTGTCTCTAGGAAAATAGGCTGTGACTGTTTTATCTTGACTGCAGGGTGTGCCTACACATGCTGTAGCCAGCTAGAACTGGCCAACTCCAGAACCAAACTTCTCTAACCAGAGATGCTTATTTTCACACGTCCCTGCAGCCCCCCCCTCCCCCCTCCAAATTTGGAGGGGAATCAGGTGGATTGATTTTAAGTTAGTAAAGGGAGATAAAGAGCTGTGTTCACCAACCTGTGTTATTGTTAATAGCACATGCAATTATCACACTCTTAGCAACATTGTAATTTGTTTTCCATGCCATCTTCAAAACCTTTTCATTTCCTGTGTCACATGCAACTTTACTGTGTCACATGCATTGCCTTCAATCTGTAGGTTTCAGGTCACTATCTCATACTATTCCCTTTATATTTGTTCCCCAAACTCTCTGTCCTTTTACATGATCTGTTCTTTTTGGTGTTCTTTCCTTTAGTGACTTCTTCCACCTCTCAATCCTCTGGTCCTTGCCTTTTCAAGTGGATTTTGATAATTTTCTGCTTGTCAGTTGAGCCATTCTGTATCAAACCTTTTCTTAACTGCAGTTTTTTCATGACCCCACTGGAGTGGACTGGGAGATGCTCTCCAGCAGGCCAGCACTGCCATAGGAATAATTACTAGTTCTAGGGATGGATCCAAAACACAGGGGAGCCAGTGGAGTTTGGGCCCCCCACATGGGCCCATTGATGTCTGGATCTCAGCCTGGGTGGGTGAAGCAGACAAGGAGAAGCAGCCTGCCAAACTGAGCATGGGGTACATGGCTCCAGGGTGATGAGGCAGCAGCAATGCACAGCAAATTTTCCCTCAAGGCATCTGTTAGCAGCAATTTGGGAACTAAACCAAATGACCCCAGTGTAATGCTGTTCTCTCTCCATTGTTCTGGGGTTCTTTCTTCCTTGCATAGCCAGCAGGAGGAAGCTGGTGGCTTTGGCTCTCTGACTCCTTTGGCTCTCCTTGCTGAGTGGATCCGTTTTTCTGCCTCCGTTGTTCAGCTGTTGAGCAAGTCTGTTTCTTAGGTTTTGGCTTGCTCTGCAGGGCATGAAGTAGAGAATGCTGAATCTGCTGCTGCTTTGCAGAACATTAGATTTGGAGGGGCAGTCTTTCCCACTTCACCTCAGACTGAAACTGGAAGAAAACAGAAAAATTGTGTTTAGCGTCTGCATGAATGTTGTGCAAAAATATCTTCCTAGCCCTTGCTGGGGTTATTGTATTGTTAATTATGCTGTGAATTTGCATCCAAGAATATCAGAGGATCATGAGCTAAACACACACCTGTGCAAAGTTAGGCAAGAGTTGTCTCTCTGTTACAGGGATTGAAATCAAGGTGCAAAAATAATGTGAGTTAGCTCAGAGTTTACACAAAGGCTCAAGCAATTTGGCAGCCGAGTGACAGGAAATCTCCCCATCTTCAGGGCTGTGCATAAGGACAGAGCCAGAAGTACTAAATAAAGTGTAGTGCCAAACACTGGGTTAGTTTTCATTGTCTTGGTGTAGGTCTCCCAGGAAACCTCTAAGAAATGAACTTTTGCAAAAAGATTGGGCACACAGTGATACTTCTGGGTATTTTGGGATTGTAAATAATTGGTGCTTAAGTCACAGAGTAGAAAATAAATGTTCTGAACTTCATACATTCCGCAGTATGAAAGATGAGATGCTGACTTAGTTTAACATCATGTTTGAGACAACTTTTTCAAGTCATGATTGCTGCACTGGTAGACTGTTTTAGATGAAAAGGCAGTTAGTGGCAGGGCTGAGTTTTTTCATTTAAATGTGACTTGACTGGAAGAGCCAGCATAATTTTTTATTAATACTAACAATGCTGAACATAACATCAAAGCAAGGTTTAACTATTTCACAGTTGTAGACCTAATATGAAAAGTAAGGCCTTTTTGCATATGCACAATTTCCTGACACTGATTTTGAGGCCTTATATGCATCAACAATAATGGACCAATCCAGCCAAAATTTGCTTCCACAGCTGCTGGTCTTAGGAAGTTCCCTGGGCCTCCTGTGCTTTGCAGCTGCGGAGGCTATTCCCTGCTCTGAACAAAAGAATCTCCCCTCTCTTGTGACTGCAAATGCTGAACAAGACACCCTGTTCAGAGAGGCAGAGCGGACAGCCAGAGGCCATCCTTGGCATTTTAGTCCTCGTAGATAATGACAGAAGGTGCATAACCATGAGCAAGGAACCCCTTAGTACTAAACCAGGGAAAGAGATTTTGAGGGAATTATTATAAAACTTCATTGCCCAAAGGTCTTGGGGCTGGTTCAGCTCCAGAGAGAGTAAAGAGGAGAGATTTTAAGTAACAGTTTAAAGAAAAAGTCATCCTTATATTATTAGAGCATATTAGAGTATTGCAACAACTTAGGTGAGTGTAAAGGGCCCATTTCTGCACATACAGTAAGAGTAAACCACGGAGAACTGCTACGTGGAATGTTTCTGACAGAGTCATGCAAAGCTTGCCTACTTTCATTCAGCTGTAAAACTGTCAGTTGTAATTTTCACATGAATTCCGTAATTTGCACCTTTGAAATGTAGAAGCGGGCTTACAGTTTTGCAAGTGAAACCTGATGGTTTCAAGTGTGTTTCAATATGAGCTTTTAACATTCTTGTTTGAACCTGAAATTCAAAGTGAAATTTAGGTGTTCCAAAAGCACACATAGAATACAGACAAATTGCAGGGAAAAATTCACAAGAACATGAGCAAACCAAACTTGCAAAATTACCCATAGCTCAGGCTCTCTGCTTATGAAAATTATCTTAGTCTCCTCTTTGTCACGTGGCTGTGGAGGTTCTAAAGGTGGAGAGGTTGTGACAGTGGGATCTGTCAGGAGCAGCCCTGTCAAAGAAGTGTGGTCTTTCCATGGTCAACTACTGTCCCCATGGGGACAGTAATTCATCCAAATCCAAGTTTGTCTTCAGATTCCATACACGTATTAGGAAGGCAAGAATAGTTTAAGCTCTCTGGATTATGTGTAACTGAAGCTAAAGAGATAAGGTTTGAAGCCTGTTTTGAAGCAGGGAAGTTTTAGTAACTGATCTGCAATAAAGGGGTAATTAAAACGAGCTGGGTGCTGGAAAACCAGATTAATGATGAAGTTTTATCTGATTTCCGCCCCTGCATCATTTTTAGTTAGAAATCAGAAAGTAACCATGCTTTATTATTGCATGAAATAAATAAAACAAACCCATAATGCTGTGGTAGTTTCTTAAGCTCTCAAGCATACAAAGCTGAAACCACCACATGCTAAAACCATCACAAGAAGAGTGAGTGCAAGCTGAAAGGTTGGTGATGCTTGCTCTCTGCAATGCACACAGCTCACAGTTCTCAGTACTGAGAACTCAACTGACCTCTGGGGAATTGATAGGAAGTCCTGGTTCTGCTTGAGTCAATGGGAATTTTGCTGTGGACTTCAGGGAACTTCACAGAGGAGTCCTTGTTGTGCAATGTATTGTTTCTGACTCTTAAAACCTTGCAAAATCTCATCGTTGGGCAAATAGCATGTTTGGGCAAATTTTTAAGCACTCTGCATCTTGTGCCTAGCAAGCATGGGAAATTAAAAGCAACCCATTTTCAGTAAATCTGACTAGGCTCCTGGTAGTGACATGCTACCTTACTTGTGCAAGTGAAAGACAGAATGAAGAAGTACTAGCTCTGGCAGTGGTCTGGTGCTACTCATTCTTTTTATTTGTATGTTCTGTCACCTTCCTTTGCCTGTGCTGCCACCTGATTTGCTTCAGTGCATACAGGCTTTGGCAGCACATGGAGGAAGGACTTCGGTCTTGTTTGGTCTTTAGACTTCAGGGTCCATATTCTCACTCCCATGTGGGCCTCAAGTGGTAGTTGTGATAATTGATATTCAGTTATATTACTCAGATAATTTAAAGTCTGTTCAGTAAACTGGTATCTCTGATTGTAACATTAATAACAGGGAAATGCTGTGTTCAGCGAGCAAATAAGGATTAAGTTTTGGGCCCTGTTCCTGGCACCATTAGATATGTATTATCATCCCTACAGAAGATAAAAGAATTTTTCTCTCTTAAGAATATCTTTTTGTCAGCTTTCAATGTGTAGGCTGCCAGTATTGTTCCGAAAGTTTTTATTCTGTTCACTCCATTTGTTGAGTTCTTCCTGCTAAGTCAGCCAAAAATTTATTTTCACTGTATTTGAAAGGTCTGGCTGTTTTCAGTAGATTATATTTGGGGAAGGTAAAATTTAATTCATTGACCACTTGAACAGTGTGCATTCATAACTTAAATACCTGGGGTTCCTTGTGTCTCTTTCCCTTGTGTCTCTATCTCTGCAAGGTTTAGGTGCAAGGATGAGATCTAGAGTCCTTTGGAGAACTTAAAAATAGAAAAGGAACATACTGAATCTATTTCAGTTAAGTAAGTCTACCTAAATAAATGTACAGATGAAATGACAAAAAGCTGGCAATAAAATAGCATGAAGCCTGAGGTATGTATATCTTGTATAGCATGTTGGTAGGGGCCCTAAATCAGGTCCCTATGTTCTTTTATAGGCAAAGCTGTAGATAAGTGGGGACTTAGGACTAAATTCACAGCATTAGTACCTTCCAGTAATCTGGTCTTGTGGTGAGAAAAGCTATGCTGAGGGAAAACCCAACACTTAATTTAACAAGAGTTTGAAAATCACTTCAGCAAAATACAGCATTTTTAAGGTGATGTGCCAGGGTGAATTGACCTTATAAAGTCCGTGTAAGGAAATATAATGGTATTATTTCCTAACATTTCAAACTTTAGTTTTTTCTATAGACGCTCCAAAGAGTTTTTATATCTGTAGAGGAAGCAGCTGGGATCTTGGATGTAGGGGCAGTTTGCTATAAAGTCAATAGATACCCAAATTAAGATGCCACATCAAGAACCTTTCCCTTCAGGAAAAAACAAAATAAAATGTGAGATTATATGGTGCCTCATCTGGAAAAACTCTCTGATGATTCTATTGTGTTCATAAGTATGATACAAAATCAGAGGAGAGTTGCTAGTGGTATAGGATTTAGAACATTAATTTAAGACAGAAAAGTAAGCAGGAAGAGAATTGATTGCCAAGGGTGTAGGATTTGCTTTGCCAGTGTTGTTACCAGCCTGTGAGTGCTCTGTCTGAAGTCTGCAAAGTGGGCACATAATATAGCTACCCACAGACTATGGGTTGAATGCCAGCTGTGGTTGGTACTTTTTTTTTTTTCTTCCCAAGTATAGCTGAATAAGGAAAATTATATTTAAACTTGTTTTAGTTGGGAATGTGACACATAAAAAAAATCACCAGCTTATTTTCCCAGCCTTGCTTTCTGTAAAAGCCCAAATAACTTTAGTTGCTTCATAAATCCACAGTGATTACAATGTATTTATTTATTATTATCTATGCAGACACAAAATGACCTCAGCAAAGAAGAAGCCAAAACAGTTCCTTGATTTTGGGAGAAAAATAATTCAGCCCCCATCTCTCTTCCACCCACAGGCTCCTTCTGAGTGCTGTGACTTTATCTTATGCTTCAGCAGGAAACATATTTTTGGCTGAGATTGAACTCCCCAGAGTGTGTGGATCTTACAGGTATATTGTCAAGTGGTGTTTGAATTGAACACAGGGTGCTTCACTTTAGTGTTTCCTGTAAAATTACATTTTCACTGATTTTCAATATATGACTAGATATTATACAATTTCAAATTATATAAAAGTTAAAGGGACAAAATACTTTTTGAACTGTGTAAGTGGAACATGGGACCGTGTTCACTTCAGCAAAAAAAATTGTTGTGGCATGATAAAATAGGGTTGTACAGCCTTGGAATTCTGTGTGTGGATGAATGGAATACAGAAATATGTTCCATTAATTTCTAAGGGATAATAACTATGTATTGATGAAGGGGCCTGAGTTCTGTTCAGTGTCATGGATGATATAATTGGAGATCATAAAATGCTGTATATTCTATCCAATCATGATTTGCAGTGAAAATCCCTATGTCAGAGCAGAAACTCATCTGATGAAGTACCAACAATAGCCACTTCTTGTAAGGTTAGCCATAGATGCTCTCAGATTTTGGAAACTGGTAGCTTAAGAGTGCCTTGTGCTGGGTTATTGTGGCATATCACTTTCACAAACTGATCAAATCCCTTTCACAAGACATTCTCACTTTTGAGTTCCACATTCATTTGTTTGTTTTTTTCATTTTCCTTGGTATTCCTACTTTATTCTTTTATTCTGAAAAGTAATGACTAGTCATTCCCTATTAAACCATATTTCCTTCCAAGTTATCTCATTTCAATGAAAATGTTATTTTATTTTGTTTTCCACTGTATAGAAGCTTTTTAACATCTGTCATCTCTTTCTAGAAATATTTCAATCAAACAAATTATCTAGAGTTAGAAAGTACCAAACAATATCTGTGTAATACACTCTGTCCTCCACTCCATTAGCAGAAAATCCGTGACTGGGTATGATGTGCTTTCAAGGCTTAAGAACAAATGTTCAAGACAAAATATAATTATAGATTGAGATTAAAAAAAGTGACATGTGAGAAGCTTGCCAAAGTTAGATCACAGCCTAGCAAAGCGATATTTAAAACAATAATGTATCTAGAAAAAGAATTTCTGTTCTAGATATTTTGCAGCAAAACATTTGGTCAGGATTGACAGGGGACTCCCAGTGTTAGGCTGCAGGAGGTGGGGATTTGTACAGACACTGTGGGTAAGGAAGTGCCTCAAAGGGGAGAGTGGGTGCTGTTGAGAGGGGATTTACTGGGCAGGTAGGTTACAAAGCTCTGTGGGGATCAGTCAGGGGGCCGGATATATTTTATGCTTTTATTAGTGACTTTGGAGTAAAAAGATGATATTGAGGAAATTTATGGATGATATCCAGTTGGTAACTATTGGTAATGCAGAACGGGCAGGAATTACAGGAAGAAATGAATGATCTCAAAGTTTGGACTAAAAGGAATAGGCTGCAAGTTAATGGAATGAAGTGCAAGGTCATGCACTTTGGGACCACTGATAAACTGATATAAACTGGAGCTCATGGTTTGGAAACAGTCGAAAAAGGGACATACTGAAGTATTATGGGTTCACTGAATAGCTGGTAGCCAGCAATATGTTTCAGGCACAAAGGGCAAATGGAATTTAAAATTGACCAGATCTTCCGAGCTGAAATCAGTAAGTACTTTTGCCTGACAAGGCATGATGAAGCTAAATCTGAATACCATGTGTAACTCCAATTTTCCTTGTTGAAAAAAGGGGAAATCAAGATTCAACAAGTCCACAGAAGAGTTACTGGGATCATGGGAATGATAAGCTTTTCTGTAAGAAGAAACTAAATTGGCAATGGTTTATTTAGCCTAGCAAAATGAAATTTGAGCTGTGATTTATATCCATGGGAGAAAATAACAGAAAAGCAGTGCTATTTAAAAGACAACAATTAAAGACAAACAAATTGATATGAACTGTTCTTGAGGAAATATGAGCTGCAGTTTAGGTTTCTAACTAACAGAAGAACCAGATTCTGGAATAAACAGTGGCATGGAATAAGAACAACTAGCAGGTGTTACCATGGAGCACCATCTGTTTATAAGAGGAGTAGTTCACCTTCCTGTGGCTGAAACTGATGGCATGACCCAAGATTCTTATGGAGAAGCTTCATTAAATTTTTGCTTGATCCTAAGTTACTCTTCTTTGATTAGTGCTTGAATGGCAGTTTTGTAAGGAGTGTGTAGTAATTGCATCAGATTTTATTTTTGATTGTGATTAAATTGGTGATGCCTTAACATATTATCAGTTTAGTAGGTTGAATCTTCATGCTGTGGGGGAAACTGCCCTTTCTGGAAAGCCACAAAATTTACCAATCCTTGTACTTTTGAAATGAAGGCATTAAAGCTGCATTAAAGGTTATCTGTCATTATCCTGCTGAAAGACTAGCAAATCAGTGTGCAGAACTAGAAGCTGCTTTACAGAGCCATCATGTAGTTCAAATTTCATGGTCTTAATTTATCTTTCTAGAACACTAGTTTTTACACCAATTAATAGTACAAATGACATAATTATTTCACTTAATGCATTTAGATGGAACAGAGGTTTTTCCTTTCCAATAAAGAAAATATTCACATTCACAAGTTCTAAACTTGTGTTTATAACTTGCTTAAAAATACCTTTTTTAAAGGCCCTTCTCTGCTTCCATCTCTGAGTACCCAGGACAGAAGATATCATGAAACCAGAATCATTTTCTATGCATGAAAAAAACTCTCTTAACTTATACACAGACAAAATCTTGTTGATAAACTTGTCAACATATTCATGGTCTAATCAGAATGACATAGTATTCAAAGAAGAATCTTTCATAAGTATTTCCCATTCATAACAATAGAATGCAGCAGTGTATGAAAATAAATGTGCTGCATGGAAATTCATGTAGATGTCAATCAGTGTTTTATGTTCTCTGATCAAGTTGTACTTTTGAAATCTTCTGAAAGCTGCTGTACTACTTCTGTTGCAGAAGAAAAACAATTGTCCCCCTGGCAGGATTAAGCCCATGACAGTTCTCTCCTTATCTCTTTTTTCTTGATGTGTGTGTCACCATAGGTTTGTCTATGTAAAGTTTTTAAAGCCCAGGAATGCCAAAACTTCTCCTCTTTTGGCCAGATGTTTCATTTTAGAAACAATCCTTTTCAGTGAAAGTAAAGTAGATTCCAACTTTGAAAAGTGGATTGCCATAAAATAGATATCTGAGTAGTTGCAACTGAAATTTAAGTTCTGACTGAAACAAAAATTACACCAAAGGGGCTTTTAAATGATTTTTTGTGTGCTAATTGGGTAAAATTCTTTTTCATGCACTAATGTTTGTTCAGCTGTGTTTGTAATATATCTTGAAAAATTCAAGATGCCGTACTTCAGATGCTATGCTCCTTGTGGTTTTAGGAGGACCTCTCTTGAAAGAAGGGCTTTTGTACAGGGAGCTTGCCAGGCTCATCATTCACTGGAAGAACGGTGATGGTTTTCTCAATGTTTATGACTGAAAAAAAAAAAAAAAAGTAGAACCCTCAATCTCCAAGTTTGCATCTTGCTTTGACACAGTAACACTTTTCCACATGAAGCACTTACTTTCTGTGACTTCTGAAGCCGGGAAAATTCTTGAATTGTGAAAAACTCTCTGTGCATGTACCAATGCACTGTAGTCCAGATTAATGAGCAACACTGTTATCAGATCTTCCAAATGACATGCATAAACACTGGGATTTTTTTTAATTTATGTGCTTTTACTCTATGTGGAATGCAGGTCAATACATTCTGATGTTTTCACACATCCCTCCTCTACCATCTTTATCCGACTGCATGTTTCACAAATAATCTGACCTTTGTGCAACTGTCTTGAAGTTTTTGGCATATAGGTGGTATAACATTTCCTTAGTGAATAGTTACATCAAATGACTGTTTCTTAAGATCAGCTAAGTAAGGAGAAATTCCTGACTGATCACAGGAGTTCTGTGCTCCAGCTCTTGACACAGGAAAAATCCTATAGTGAACGCACAGGAGCCAAGACATTTGCTGTGGTGTGTTCTCTTTACACTCCCCCCCACCTGCAGTTTTTATATTGGATATTGGTGTGCAGCCTACCAGCAATTGTTGGATATTATCCACTTACAGACCTATTATCCATGAATTTGTATAATCCCTTTCTGAACCTACATTCTGACCTTACCATCTCCTGTGGTGGCAAGGTCAGGAACTGTATTGCCCACTTTATTTGTTTTGTATTGCATGTTCATTTAGTGCCTCCTAATGGCCTGAAAATTGCAGGGGTTTTAGGAGTAGAATTTCCGCATTCATTTCTCACAGTTCTTCCATAATTTTGGGAATTGTGATTGTATTCTCTCTTGATCTTCTGTCCAGATTGATAAATCCTATACTTTTTCATCTCTGCTTGTAAGTCAACTGCTGCAAACTATTAGCTGCTCTCTCTATATGTCCTCAATTTTTACTATTTATTTGTCAAGCTGCAAAGACCATAACCTGTATAATTTCTCATGTTGAGTTAAAATCGGATATTGCTGATTTCTCTAAGGCTGTTTTTCATCCTCTTTTCAGCTTAATAGCGTCTTTTCTTTGGTGCTTAAGGGTAATGGTAAAATCACTGAATTTCAGTTCTCTAGGAAAATGGACAGTGCAGTAGAAGGATTAAAAGTAAATAGCATAGGTGCTGACAAAATAAAACCAGAGAGCTAAATATATAGCTGCTTAGGTTTCTCAGAATCAATCAAGTTTGACTGGACATAGAGCTAAATTATCTGAACCTGACAAAATAGGTGAGTAGAATCTTTACATGTTTTCACATAGATGGATGGTTTGATAAAACTGGTCATAACTTTAGAACTTATTTTTAAATTAACACAAGTTGATTGTATCTAAATGAGAAAGCTGCAGCTATCTATATGAAACATGGAATTACTGGATTATTTGTCATGGCTTGATAAAGCAATTGCAGTCTAGCTCATAAAATTGCTTTTCTAGTGCAGTAATCCTATGACATGAAAACATGATAAAGAATTTGGCAGTTTTGAACACCGTTACCTGTGGCTTCAGTGTTGGTGGTTTAGAACAAACTGTGGCTATGTAAGGGCTGATGCATCCCACTGGTTTCACCCATGTGGAGTAGTCAGCCCTTCTTTCTACGGAGTTCCTGTGCAATTTAAAAAAAAAAAAATGAAAACAGTCCCAGCTCCTCCTCGTGACTGGTACTGAAGGTTGCAATTACAAATTGAAAATTTCATTCTGAGCTAAGAAGCTGACTCTGCTCTTAACTTTAATAAAACTATTTTAATCCACAAGCTCTAAATCTGATCCATAGCATTCTGAATTACCTGACCAAGCTCAAAAGACAGCCTTACTGAGTCCTTCCCTTTTTGGGATGGTTTGAGTTTTTTTCCCCCATCTCGTTTTTGATCTTGTCAAACATTGTTGCTAAACTGGTCATTCTTTTCTAAGTTTCAGCTTCTCTTTCTCTCTCCCCCTCTTCCTCATCAGACCCAAACTCCCAATGCCTTAAGATTATAACAATTAATATTTTTCCACTTTTCCTCATTTTTTCATATTTACTTTCTTCTTTCCCTAGCCTTTTCTCTGGACATAGGTAGTATTTTCTGTTATTTTGGAATGATCTTACAAAACAATATAAGAAAACATAGCCTTCAATTTGGCGTCTGCTGGTGTTCTTCACATGCTTGAGAACAATTGGGTAAAAAATTAGGTACAAATCAAAGGGAACCCACAGTCAGTAATGTATGCTGAGTTAACTGCCTTTGTGACTCCTCAGGCTCTGCTGTAAGAGGAACTTCATGATGCAGCTACAGGTAGAGAAGTGAAGGCCAAGTTAAGTCAGGCAATTAGTGGTATGTAGGAGCACCTGCAGTAGTTCCTGTGGAGTGACAGACATATGAGAGGTACATGTCACTAGAGGTGGCCTGGTAGTCTGTGAGGAATGCAGGTACCTTTCTGTTTGACTGACGTTGTAATCCACCTCTGGTTGCCCAACTGCTTTGCAGCAATGTAGAGAGTGCCCTCCCTGGGCAAGTGCTGAAGGATGTGCCCATGGCTGCCACAGGGTCGTCAGCCTGGAAGGAGGTTTGAGGCTGGAAGGAAGCAGAGGCACTGTGGCTGTGTAGTGAGGGTAGTGGGGGATGCAAGATGTTCCAGTGCAAGGGAGAAGCAAACCTAGCTGTGATTTTTGGTTTCGCTTAAGAAAAGGAAAAAGTAATCTTGGGCATAGATAGGGGGTAATAGAAGTAGAATGGAAAAGGCTGCCTCTAGTTGTGACTTGTTTCTTTTCATTATTTTAGAGACAGAGCAGTGTTTGGTCTACAGCTGTGCCTTGCACTGATGAATCTATGTGGGCAGCTTTTCTGCTCTGTCTCCTTCAGGTTTCAGGTATCATCTCCTTTGCTGATGTGCTTCATTCCTTCCTTCTCCCGTGACTTGTTTGTCTTCAAAGCCACAGGTAAACTGATTATATTTCTCTAGCTAAGCCTAAAATATGGAAAACAAATAATAGTCTGCCTCTATAGAGAAAAAATAAAGGCAAATTAAAAAAAATAGATAACAAATACAGAAAGAAAATGTAGGTTTTCCTTACTCCATATTTTCCTATTTATTCTTTAGTGTGTGGGAACAACTCCTTTCTCATTTCCACCTCTAAGAAATGCTGATAGAACTTTGAAGTCAAGACCACATATCCCATGGCTCCCCAGGGCATTTCCCAGGAGTACAAAGAAAGAGCTCTGAGATTTTGAGAAAGCTATGTCCCAAGGGAAGTGTTGTGTGGAGGTAGGACTCTTCAGTCTTGCCTCTTTGTTCTGCAGTAAATGTAAGATAATGCCCTTTGCTGAGTTGGTAAAACTGAGGTGAACTGAGCTAAAATATAAAAAAAAATCTCTGCTACCTTTCCACCTCTCTTACACTGTAACAATGCATGAGTTTCACTCCAAACTATTGTTAGGCTTTACTGCACTCCTGTCTTACAGGGTGAGGCTGAAGGGAAAATTGTTATTTCTGATTCTATGTTCTATGTACTGAAATACAGGCTATAGGGCTGCCCATATATCTACTAGTTGAAAACCTTGATGCTGTGATGGTAGGCAAGTATATACAGACACATTTCTGCAATGCTTTGTTCTGGGATAAAAGTAGTGCTGGAATTCCAGCAGTGCAGCAGCTGGAATTAAGTTCTCTCTGATTTACTCATGTGGGCTGTGTGATCTGATACAGAGCTATAATCTGCATGAGGACATAGATTATTAATGGTAATATACTTATCTAGTTCTCTTTCTGTTACCGCCAAAACATTATTTATATCAATAACTCTCACTCACAAGTTATATGAGGAAATGTTTCCTTTTCTTAGTTGTAAACTTACCTAAATGAAACTGGACTCTAAATGTGTGTATATAACTCTTGACCTTGCATTCTGAAAAGTGGAGCAGGTCCTCTTTTTTCTTCAAAAGATCTTCACTCAGTTAAGCAGTTTTCATTGCCTAAATTCTGCTAGTCACATCATGTATAGCAAAAATAAACACACCAGCTGATGAATGAAGGACAAGTTGCAAGGTTGGGAGGCAGGGATATCACCTACATCAGCACAGGAAAATTAAGATTTATTCTTGCATTGGTTTTGTGTGTAGTATGTTTCTTGCAGCTAAGCTGAACTTCTGCATTTAAACACATAAGTTGTGTATATGCATAATTTTAGGCACAAGGATAATCCCATTATTTATGTAATTTGTAAGATTTGTAGGAATTAATTTGTAAGTCAAGGAATTAATTTGCTGAGTCAAATCTTTAATTGCATACATTTTTTTAAATCCTACAACACTTCAGACAATGATCCAGGCACAGGATTTTTGCACTGGCCTCCTAATGTATCAGAAGCAGCATCTGAAAATATTAGGGTATTTTCAGATTAGGGTAAGCATCATTATTGTCCCTTTACACTTGAGACAAAGGAAACATGTAGAAGTGCTTGCAAGAGTATTAGAACTAAGGAAATTTAGGGAAGTCTTGTTAGTTCATTCTCTGAATCCAGGTCAGAGCCATAGCTAGGGGTCCAGACTGCTTTGGAATTTTGGCTAAATATACTTTCATATTTTTCATAATTCTCACTTCTCAATCAAATTAGATTGAGAGCATTAGAGGCTCAGTCATATATGTCTTGAAGCTTATGGATGTCTTGTCTTGAGTTTGTGGCTTAGGGTGAGCCTTCAGTTCCCAGAAGTCATCTGTTACTTACTGTATTTTCCTTGTGTCAGGTATGGACCTATAAAAGAGAAACAACTATACTATTTAACACTTTGATTAGTGGGAGGTTAAGCTAGGAGGGTGTAATTTATTTAGTACTGCCTCTTTTTAGTCAGTCACTTTTTATTTTTGTGATTATCTGGAAACATTACTGTTTCTTCATTTATCACAAGTTTAAATATTTAGAAGGAAATAACAGACTAGCAGTGAAACTAAAAATGTGATTTTCTTAGCAACGTGGCTAATTTAACAAAAACAGTTTATTAATGGAAACAAAAAATATACAAACATTTTTTTTTACCTACATGAATTTGAATCATTCTGTTGAAAAGATTTGAAAGCCAGGCTTGTATTCTTGTATTGAGACACAGTCGTAACAGAGAATGATTGCACTTCATTTAGGTATTTCTTCAAGTTACCCAAAGGCATAATATTTGCAACTCCTATTTAAATACCTGATTAAATTAATTTAATTGTAAGGAAGCTATTTCGTATTGTTATAGCATTGTATGTCTTCACATTTGACAAGTACCAGCATTTAACCTTTTAATTGAAAATTACTTTGGGGATTCTGCCAGAAACTGCAGACTGCAAACACTAACCCCCATCCCTCATGTAATACAATAGGTACAAAGTCAGAGGTCCTTGAAGGCACACTCTGGGGCTGGGAAGTTCTGTGCCCTTCCAGAATTAATTTCTTTCTGCTCCAAAGGCTGGTAATACAGTTTAAGTCTTGTTTCAGTATTTTTCTATGCAGATACTTACAGAAGACATATGGATATTCCTCCTTACAAAAGTGATTTTAGTGGGTATTCTTTAATGTAGGATGAAAAGTGTACTATTTTATGATGTCTGGATTTTTGAATATGTGAATTTTCATACAGGGCTGTCACAAGCAGTGAGTCAGGAAGGAGGAGCATTCCTTTACACCCTCCAAAACAATTGGAGTTGTAAGCTGCAAGAAGGCATGGATTTAGTGAAAATACCCAGTAGTACTGGCCCTGCATGGCTTGGGTCATCTAGCCACAGTGGTTCCTAGGAGAGGATGAGTGCAGCTTCAGACTGTGCCACAAGGACTGTAAGATTCTTATTTCAAGGCTGCTCACTCACTGTGACTGTTTTGTGAGCACTTTCAAATACAGGTTAATTTATGAGACCACATGCATGAATGCTGAAAAGCCTTTGTGTGAGAATGTGAGCCATGGTTTGGTCAAATCAGAATGCTTCCAAGCTGATCCCATATAAATTCACTTGAAGAAATGTGCAGTCTCCCTTTTCCAGAAGAGAAATGAGGAATTGTAGCTACATTGTTCTGCAGCCTGGTAGTGAAGCTGCACCTTTAGGTGACTTGTGTTGGAAACTTGTCTTTTCCTCACCAGGTTTCACTGAGTCCGATAGATGTTGGGTTGATATATATAAAGGCTGGATTTTTAGTTTCTAAATACAGTCAAATCCAGCATAGTATTGAACTGGAAATATAAAATGTTAAAAAAAAAATCTTATCAAGTAAGGAAGAATTTGGCCTGTTAATAAACTGTAAATAACCTGAGGATGGGAAGTAATAAGTGATGTTTTGTAAAAGTAGGGGTTAAACTGTGATTATAGAAATAAGAGGGAGCACAGAAAAAACTTGGTTCTGTGATTGTGTTCTACAGAAAGACACATGACAAACTAAAGGATCATAAAGCCTCTGGAAATAACCAGTAGTTGTTGTAGTTACAGTAACTTGCAGAGGCCTGTTTAGTGCATGTCATATGCAGATAAATTTTCTAAAAGGATCTACTTATATAAACATTTTTCATGTGAGTAACTTCCATTGATGCTATGTCCTCAATGAGATCGCTCATGTAAGGAAGCAGAATTAGGCTGCAAGCTAGGGGCCATTCAGCTTCTCCTTTCAAATCTTTCTGTTGGTCTTGTGGCCAGAATGAAAATGCAGTGCTTACCACCACCCTAGCTTTACTGCAAATTTTGTTTTGTGAAAGGTCAGCATATGAATGCATCTTGTAACATTACACATTGCCTTTACTCAAAAATTCTCATCCACAGGAAAACTGACAAAACAGTTTATTTTGGAAAATGAGTAAATCCAAATGATGGATACCATGTGTCAAAATAATCCTTAGTGCACGTGCTTGCATTTTCACATGGACATTTTTGAAAATGATACTGTGGAAACTAGAGATTCAGTTTGCCAGGGAGCAGGTTTAAGCCACTTTTCAGTACTGACTACAAGATGTGGTCTCTTTCAGTTAGAATAGAGGCCAAAGCACTTTCATCTTTACTTTAGCCCTTGGCTATTGGCCTCCAGAGATACCAGACAAGACCTAATGCACTGGTTGGGGTAGTTAGATAGAGGAGGATTAAGATTGCCATTTCAGACCTAAAGATGTGAGAATACCTGAGTGGTCTTTAGGATTCATTTCATATCCCTAGGACACTTTAAAAACTTGGTCCTTAGTTGAAGCTGGTTCAATTTTAGAGCTAGTCAAGAGACTCCTTCCAAAGGAGTTTATTTGATATTCATCCATTCCAAAAGGGAAGAGGTGATGAAAGATGTCATATATTGCACTGCTTAAAGAAGGGAACAGTCTTTTATGTGCTTATTTTAAAGCCTCTGGTAAATCTCATGTGAAGCAATTAACTTTTACCTTGGTCAAATGTGAATGGAGGATGATTTTGAGGATGCTGAGACTGTGCTGCTGTGTTTGATTAAATTTCACTGGTGCTTTAAGGACAGACTTGCATTTATACTTTTTTTTTCCCCTCTCAATAGCCCAAATACAAAAGTGCATGTAAGCTCTTTGCTGAACCTCTCTAGGATTGATACATAGCAAATCTTGAACTAGAAGATACTGCAGAGTTCTTGAGTTCCAGGACATTGAAGTAAGCACTAAGGTCCTCTCCTGGGAATATAGAAGGATATGGACTTGTTTTGATTACTTTCTTAAGTGTTTTGGATATAGTTAGTGGAACATTCCTGCAGATACATTGCTTCACCTGCTCAATATTCTGTGTGTGAGAATATGTATGGAAGAGAAGTTAAGATCTCTTTGGTAAAAGGTCTTAGCCTGCTTTTATTTTGGTTCTGGTTAATATTTACACAGTGAGCTGGGAAAGGAAAGTTCACTTCTGAAAACGTCATGTTAGTGTCATACTGACAACCAAAATCTCTTTTGTGGAGACTTAAAATTGCTCAAACATTAAAAAAGTTGGTAGAGTTGTGTTTTCAGCCGTCTTCCTAAAGTAGAAACAGACTTACTACTGTCAGTCTACACTGTTGCCATGAGAACAAGGCATTGCCTGCCATTTTCCCTCTTATATGTTTTAAAAAAAGATGCTGGGACTGTAAAATAAATTACTGTTTTGTAATTTAGCTTTAAGCAAAAGGAATATTTCAATGGTGACAGTTCTGGAAATGCTTTAACTTTTAAATGCTGACACCAAATAATAAGTAAAACCTTGTGATTAATGTTTCCAGAAGGGACTATTAACATTATCCTACATCTGTTCATGATATAATCTCTAAATGAAAAACAGTCACTTTGCAAAAAAAAAAAAACAAAAAAAACCAAAACAAAACAAAAAAACGCCCCACCAAAAACAAAACCCACCCACCCCCCAGAAAAAACCAACCCAAACCACCCAAAAGAAGTATATGTTCATGTAGCATTTCAGTGCAGACTAAACTCTGATGCGTGGACATTTTTGGTAGGACTTAACCAACAAATTTTTCATCTGATCATTATTTAGTCAAAACTCTGTGGTACTCCTGAGGTTGCTTAAATTTCATTGACAATGTGTCATTTCATTTGCTGAAAAATACGGTCATTTTAAATTGTACTACGTGAAAGAGGTTTTTTTAATTACTTACAGTAAAATTAGCAATCGTATTTGATGAAAATACATAATAATAGACAAGGCATAAAGTTCTGTGAAGCATTATTCCATAATGAGCTCTTGCTGGTTTAAATATTTGAGATTGTATAAAAAGGTTGGTTTTTATGACTAAAATGACTTGCAGTAGTCCATCCCTCTTTTAGGAAACATTTAAAAGTACTGAAGCACAATTTGTAGAACATACATCAGTAACTCATTCAGAAAATAATTACCTGTACTGGTTAGGTATAATATGCCCATTTAAGACAAAACCCTGTCACCAAGATAGTTGTGTTAATTTCAATCTATAGTCCTCAATCTCAAATTTATTTACCTAATGAACTGAAGTTTATGGAATTCAGGTGCTTTAGAGAAAGTGTATGCTGAAAAGTTATTTTTATGCCAAGTGGTGGTTTTGTTAGTATTAAATGACAGTTTGTGCCATGCCAAATATTTTCTAAAATGTCTAAGTTGGCATTTCTGGTAGCTCTTTTTAGATACCTGTTGAACAGTCATTTTGATCTCTGTTCAGTGCTAGTTGCCATGAACACCTAACTCTCAGTTTTCCAGTTTCTTTGCTTTAGCTGGCGTTAGAAGTCAGTGATAACCTAATAGTAACAGGCAGTATTTGTACAGGCCACTTTATGATGCATTTTTTAATGGATGCTGTTTCCTTCTACAGTTGTTAAGTTCTAGCAAGCAGCTCTGTTGGGTTTGGGTACTGAAGTGAGGTTTGACGTGTGGGCTGTGGAATGCAGGGTGCATCTTGCTGGGTGCCTAATGCAGATTTAACACCTCATGTGGTAGAGCTCACATACTGTCACACGTGGTGTGAGTGCCATTTGTGAAAGAAATGAATGCATCTTCCAAATGAACAGTAGAAAGGAAGTAGCAGGTTGATTATGAATCTCAAAAGCCAGGTTCAGGTGTTGGAAGTTAATCCCTTTTTGCTCTGCTTTAGTGACTGTGCTTCAGGCAAATCTCTGCTAGAAACAAGGGAAGTTCCCTTTAAAATAAATTGAGTTGAAGGCTGTTCCAGAATGTATCCTGGAACATCACTATTATAATCTCTATAGATAGATCAAGATGTATTCCAAGTTATTTTTAACAAACAAAATCCAGACAACTCTGGATACAAGACTGTCCAAGATACTTGACCTGCCTGAAAATTACCTTTATGACATTGATGATATTTTAATTACAAAGTCTAAACTTCTAATCAGTAAATATGTTTAAACAACTGCTTATAAGACATTCAAGGTTTTAAATTTTATATCTCTTTATATATATGCACACACAATGTTCACATATATATATTGTATACATTTGGTTCAATTAGAACTGATCGGATTACTTGTCTTTCAAGGCAAGTGTATGTAATACACTTAATCTATGTCAAAAAGAAAAGTTAAAACACCTTTGGGATTTACTCATAATTTTCACATCATTTCTATCCTCAGTTATTGGATTAGAACAAAATGAGGATATTGCCATTCAGGGAAATATATTTCTTTAAATATATGCATGAAACTGCATAGAAGAAAAGTTTCAGGTTATTTCACTCTGCTTACGAAGTAGCACCTCACATACATCCCTTGAGCTTTGTGGGGATGAATGCATATATATTCTATCTGATCACTGAGAATCACAGTCAAGGTATTTGGTTGGTCATCATCCCTAGACCTGTTTTCTATATGTTCTGCCCACACAATTTGCCATGCAGTGTGGCTCAGGTTGTCACCTAAGCTTTAGCTCTGGAATTTTGCAGTTTACCTTGCTTCACTCACCTGTTCTGTTTAGAAAAAACTTTAAGATCTCAGAAGAACTAATACAGTCTTGTCTATATTTTTCTGTAACGATGAAAATGAGTCAGAGCGAGAAAGAATTTTGGCAAAATAAATCTTTATGACTGCCTCTCCTGGCACAAAGGTGTAATCTGTCATTTTGTGTTCAGCCCTTTAGTATATTTGTTTCTTCATGTTTCTTTGTATTACAGGCTTGTCTACGGTGTCAGATTGTAATCAGTCATATTTTTCAGTTGCATTTCCTTGTGTTTATTTGTATGGGATTGTATCACACCTTTCCTGCTAGCACAAGTGATTGTGCATAACCGATTCCTTTCCGTTGTCTAATTATCTGTTTTGACTTTTCTGTGAGCTCTGATAATGTATATATGACATTTACCTTACAGAAGTGGCCCTTTTCCTTGCTATTGGTACTGTCATGTTAAACCTGTTTCTGAAACCAATTTGTCACCTAAGTACAGACAAAACATAGTTCAACACCTGCAACACAAACAACCGCCAAACTTCAGCCTTGGCTTTTGGTGCCAGACTTGCGAGCCAGCTGTACTGAGACAGCTGCGTGTGCTGGGCTTCTTTAGACCCGTGATTACTGAATGAACTTGGGAAGAGTGAGGGGGAAGGGAGAATCCAGTGAGCATATACAGCAAGTTTTTTGGCTTGGTGGTTATAAAAGTGATTCTAACAATGTTCTCTCAACCTGCTGAGGGCCTCATAAGTTCATTATCAACAGAATTTATTTTAGTGTCCTTCATGGAAAAGAGGAACATCCCTGATGCGTAACAGAAATTATGATTATCGTGTTTTCTTACAAAATATTTCTGCAGCCAAGGTGGAAAGAATATTGTTGATGTATTTTTAGACTGAATGCTACATATATTGCTTAAACTTCAGAGAGACTTAAAGCATAATGGTTGCAGAGGAAATTCTGATTTTCTCTCTCCCCTCAATCAGCTTAAGCAAAACTATTTTGATATTTTTAAAAAACAATTGTTCATAGCTCTTTCTGCCAGTCTGGAGACAAGGAAGACTTTAAAGCTGTAAAGAGTTGGGTTTTTTTTAATAGAGAGTATCTAGAATAGCATTAGTAAAAGCCAAATATAGAGAACAGAACATCTTTCAAGAAGGCTCTGAGCAAATATTCTGGAGCTGAAAAAAGTCTGCTTTCCAGTCTTGGTAGGGTCTTGTTCTCTCATGTCTTATGCTTAATACTGCTACAGGTGTAGGTTTTCATTGATATAAAAGGGAAGAGAATTTGGCTTTTCACTCCAGTTTAAATTAGTGGAAACCCTGAACTCTGCTGTTATTAGTGTTTAGGAGAATTGCTTGAGGTTGACTTGAGAGTAATAAAAGTAAGTAAAGTTTGATCCAAAGTTTGGTAACTGGTTTGTACTTGTGTGGTGTGAATGAAAGGCCAACAAGAGTTAAGAAGATAGTAGTCCCAAATTCTCCTTCATTTTGCCTCACAAAAATCTGAGCCCAGGCCTCCAGAGGTGAAAGGCTAGCACATTAACTAGGGCCTTAAATGTGTGCTTCAGCACACAAACCTGCAGTATCTTTTGAAATCTATGCAGGTTTCTCCTGCCTGCTGTGCGTAATTTCAGAATACGCTGTCACCATTAAAGAAAAAAAACAAGTTTGCTCTTTCATCTGTGCACCCCACGGCACCGATTGGGGAAATCAGTCCCCAGGCTCCCCTAAAATTTGTGATCTTTGGCTCCTGCTGTAAATTGATTCCGTGCTGTGCCTCCTGACATGTGAACTGGGTAAAATCCATTCTGAAGTCTTTTAAAACCTGGCATTAACCCTGTGGCATCCTCTTAAGTGCTGATGTTTTCTCATCATATTATTTACTGGGAAGAACTTGCCTTTAAAACTCTAGCAGCATTTCAAGCTAACTTGTTAAAATCTCAGTATTAAATGCTATAGTGTGCTTTGAATTTCTCTTGTGACCTGATGTTGGGAAAAGTGAGTTCAATTAGTCATGAGTGAGGTGAGTGCCTCACTACTGTGCAAATTGCTTTGGGACCATTTGGCCATGTCTACTCATGATCCTCCTCCCCCCATAAATGCAGATGTGTAAAGTAGTCAATATTTTGTTTAAGCTTATCTTGGACTGATTATCTGAAACCCACTTTTTTTTTTTTTTTTTTTCAGTGCCATGTAATAAAAAGACTATTAAATTTTTCAGATTTTTCCCTCTGTTCTTTTATGCAGAGAGTAATAATGTCTTTCATACACATATGTGTCTCTCTTTACATCTATGCTGTATGACTTGGTTCACTGCCCATTGAAAAGAAGTGGCCTTTGGGATTAAAACATAAACTTTTACTCAAGAGTTTGGGACAGGAAGTCAAAGTGAAAAAGTATTTGAAAACTTCAGGGATTTTTAAGTAGCCAGAACTTAATTCCAAAGAGAACGCAGCTTTGGACAAAATAGCAAAACCAATACAAATTCTTTAATGATAGAAATGAGCTGCAACCCTGGTGTTAGATCTTTAAACAACAGTATTGGTGGTGGAGTACCCATGCACTATAAAATCATAATAAAAGGGATTTATTTGAACTAATGGTCTTGAATGCTGGCAGATACTGCTTGGATTTGTGCAAAGGACTAATGGTGAAAATGGCCTCTCTGTTCTTGTAGCACTCACTCACATTGGTTCTGGTTTTAAATGAAGACCTGAGGCTTCCCTTCAAGAAAGCCATGCTCAAACCACCTGGACTCTCACCAGAGGAAGATTTTGAGAACTTGCATAAGTTGTATGTTTTCTTCTCCCATCTCCATGCTGGATGTTTATGTGGATGTCTGGCATACAGTTTAGTTGGTAGCAACTGATAAAGCATAATAATGTTTGTTGTTGTATACCAAAAGGGAGGTGAAACTATATTTCACTTTTCCTTTGAGTAAAAGGCTGGTAATACAGGACTTGTCAAGAGCCTTTCCTGTGTTTGATAGCTTTATCACAGCCCCAGCTCAAAAGGTTAAATGTTTTGGATTACACAGAATGTACATTATATGGAGGGCTTACTATAAATCAACAAGGCAGGTATGTTAAACACAGAAAAATATCTACAGCTGTTCTCTTACTCATCCTGCTTGTTATTTAATGCTGTCTCTACCCAAAGGAATATTTTTAGTTGTACTGTCAACAGTTTCAAAACAAAGAAGCAACTACAACTGGCAAATGAGGAACCCAGCTGGTGCTGTGTTTAGGCTCCCAATGAATATACTCTAATCCTGACACCTGCAAGCTATTTAATCAGGATTTACAATTGAACATGAAGGATGAGAGGTCCAGAGGGCTGTGTTCTTGGTGTTTTGATTGCAAATGATGGAGAAAAACTTTGTTATCGGATGTTGTAGTTATTTGAAGTTTGGTGCCCTCTAACCCATGGGGGACCAAGAATCATTTATCACTTCACAGCAAAAGCCAAAAAAAAGCCACTATGGCTTACACACCAGCATTCTGCTTTAGCTTTTCCTGTATTCCAGTGTAAACATGCCTTGGATTTACAAACAATGAAAAACAATTTCCAGCAGGCACATGGAAAGGAGAGGTTATAAGGAAAGTATGCATTATCCATTCCATGTCAAACTGAAAAGATTGCTTTATTTTCCTTAGCACCCATAACGTACATAATGATGAAATGTAGCTCAAAAAATGAGCAAAAAGAATGTGAACGAAATTGAATAAAACAAGGGGGTTTTTTTGTTTGTTTGGGTTTTTTTGGTGGTTTTTTTTTTTTTTTTTTTTTAAGATAAGACCCTTTTCCACAGTGGGATTTTGAATCTCAGACTGGCATTGTCAAGGGTGAATGACTGCCCTCTTAAAGGTCCTCATTACTCCCTTTAAAACCCTGTCTTTCCCTGAAAACATGACATAAAGAAATTTTAAATTTCACTATACCATCTTGTAAAAAGCTCAGATATGCCGTTATGTGGCTGTGACCATTTATTTTATTTATTTACTGAAGGTTTCTAAGTACTTGTAGCTGAGTTCATGACAAACATAATTCTGGCAGTAGCATTAGTGTGTGTACATGGGGTGTGTATGTGGGGGGCAGTTTGCTTTTCTCTTTCTGTGTTGTACTGTCAACAGCAGAGTTCTGAACAAGCAGGGTGTGGTGTAATTGACACCCTACAAAAAGTGGTTAATCAGCTGTCTGAAGCTGTTAGGTAACAATGCTGTTGCCTTTGGGTCTGATCAGATGATGTAATGCCTCCAAGTTATTTTTTGTTGATTGAGGCTATTGTGTAACTAAATATCCCGCAGAGAGTTTGTATGGTTACAGTCACAGAATAAGTCAGAATTTATTTCTAACTTGTGTATGCTGTTTTATTTTGTTCCTAATTTAAAAGGGGAGAAAAAGTATTTGTTACTTTTCAAGGGAAATAACTAATGAGGACAGCAAAAATAAAAGGGCTCAAAGCAGTCATGATGGATTCTTTGATCAGCTGGAAGCAGACTGGAGTAGAGAGCTTTCCTCCAGAGCCTCTTTTATTCTAGACTGCTACAGGTAGTGCTGGCCAGGATGATCCTGCACTGTATGAGCCCTCTCCAGACTACTTGTCCTGCACTTCCCAGCAGGTAGTATTTTGGGCTTTCAAGTTTTACTTCACAGTATTGACTGTACAGGTGAACTTAATTTAGGGTCTCTTCAACTCCTAGTTATAACTGCAGAAACAAATACTTTGGCAGAATGGCAACACTGCCCCTTTCTAGACCAGGTGCTATCATCCCTTGGCATGTGGATGGATGAGATCACTTATACATTACTAATGATACAGGATCTTCAGTACTTGAACTGTTGCACCAAAAACTGCTCCCTGTGTTCTTCCTCAGCTTTGTTTATGTGTTTAGGCTTTGCAGTTTCTTTATTCCCATATTTATTTGAACAAGAGATGGTTTTATCTACAAGTTGCCTTCCCTCTATCTCAACATATTCCCTTTAGTCCAGAAATCAGATGTTGGTGGCATCAACCAAATATTTACTGTGGTGAACCCTCTGATTACAAGAAGTGCATTTTTCATGAGGACCTTCCAGCTTTGTGGACTTACACAAGGTTCTTCTCTTAAGGTATTACCAGCTGTTGCCAGACTCATGCCAGCTCAGTTCTCTCTGGAGAACCTCTATTGCAATCCCTCTGGTGTCCTTTGGTACCTACTACAACTGGACCTTGTCTGTCATATCCACTTTCTTCATTATGTACATTGCATGCAGCCATTTGCTTTTCTGTTGTTTCCACGATTTAATTGCTACCCCCAGCTCTGTCAGATAAATACAATACTGTCAAGCAACTTCTGCAAATAACTTTTTCATGGGGAGTTATGCATGCCATTGTTTCTGTGGATAAAGGAAACAATGCTCAGTTCTGTCTAGGGAACCATAATGTGAAGATACAATAAAGTCACACATTGTCTTCGGGTTTCAGCTTTGCAGGGTGAGCAGGTTACTGCCCAGGGGCTCTCTTCTGTTTCTTTTCCCACTCTCTAGAGATCTGCCACAATAATTGTGTGCTCTGTAGGCTGTCAGAGAAAACAATTATGCGTATATTGTTGAAGAGTTTAATCTAACCTAGTCATTTAATTGAACTAGATTAGGAAGCAAGCAGTGGTGTGATGATCTCAGATAAACTGTGAAGCACCTGGTACCAGTAACCTCTTCACTTGAATCAGCTGCAGCCAGAACAAGACTGCTGACTTCTGTATCTCTTGGCACAGGAGTAGTAGCACTCATGTTGACTTTTTGCACCCTTGAACTCTATCCTGTTCATCATGTCTGTGAGATCAGATACAAAATGTCTTTCAAGGCCATTTGAGTAAAGAATAGCATTCTTATTCCTAAAACTGCATTTCTACAGTTGCTTTGCCTTGCTGGGAGCTGCAAGTAATGTTATTGCTTGCAGTTCTGCTTCCTTAATGGGCTACATGAGGAACACTGTTCATGCTAAGAAGTTGCCACACAGGTCAGTGAAGATATGTGGGGAAAAAAATGAATGGAGAAGTGAGAAAAGAGTGGTTAATCACATAGAAAGCATGAGGAAATACCTGAACTGCAGCACATCTGACAGACAGACAAGGAACCTAAATGACATGCGCTTTACCAAGAAGTTAAAACTTAATCTTGTCTCAAATATTTGCTTTTGACACTCGTTTTTGATAAAATAGAAAATTTCTTGAGCTATCTTTTCTAAAAGGGATGTTTAGTGCCACTAGCACTCTGAGGAAAAATATCAGTGAGGCAGTCAGATATGGCATCAATAGATTGACCTTCATTCTTGAAATCTTGTCTGTCCTTCCCAGCTGTATCATTCCATCTGATAAAGGGTATCACTTCATTCCAGGAGTGTTGCCTTGTTCACCACAGTTAACGGATACATTTGAAATAATATCTACTTTGATGGGGTTGTAAGATATTTCTTGTTGGCTGCTATTCCAGCAGATAGTACATACACCTCAGAAAAGTATTTTGGGAGTAATTTGCATTAGTTCTTGGGCAACCATAACAGAGAAGCTGTGCCTGCTTATATGGGCAAGCATTTATAAATGATCCTATTTCCCAGGGGTCTCCTGTTAGGCTGCTGGAAAGCTTTATATAATCATTACCTCTGGGCTCAGGTTTGGAGATGCAAGGGTGGTATGCTGTTGCTTTCTCAAGAAAGAAGGGGAAGTCTTTGCTGTTTGACTTAGTTAATGTGCTACAGTTGTGTACAAAATGAGAATATCTATTAAAGGCTCAGCAAAGCACTGGGTTTATCAATCATGTTCTCCGTTTTAATAACTTAGATCTTTGGTATGTAGATAAACCTTTCTTTTTTGAATAACACTTAGCAAAATATAAATCATGGTGGTGAAATATATTTCACACCACATCCCACTTCAAGTCCTGACATCTGTTTTAATGTGGGATTTCAGATTTTGTATTATGGATGGACACATCAGTTCATGTTTTTAGTTGCTCAAATATATTGACAAGTAAACTGACAAGTAACAAGCCACTTTCTGTTTAACTAAGAATTGTTAGTTTCTCCTTGTTTCAGCATTTGAAAATGAACTTGGCTTTCTCTTTTGAACTCTGTCTTTAGAAGTTCGGGGTGGGGAAGTACAGTGTTTATTCAAGAAAGCTGTGAATCTATGTACCTTGGCCAGATTATCACTTTGCAACATTGACAGGTAGTTAACAAAACAAATGGCTTAGACAGCAAGGCATGAGCTGGGTTCTGCAGTGTCTTCTTCACAACCAGACCTGTCTAATGATGGAATCTGTTAGTATTGTGAAAGAGGTGCCTTTGTCCTTCAGGGTTTGTTTTTCAAACGTGAAATATGGATGGTGCTTGAACTATCGAGTGTTCAATTGGGTGATTTTAATAAAAGAATTGAGGTCTTTTATTTACAAGTGTTCCCTGTTGACAAGGGTCTCTCCGTATAGATTCTGTTTTATTTTGTATATATCTGAGGAAGATTTTGAGAGATAAGGTCCAAATTACTGGTGAGAAAAATAAGCCTAAGGAAATTATTTTCTTATGGCATGTAAAAAAATAAAATGCAGAATCGCTCCTAGACAAAAAAATCTCATGAGAGATCAAGTAGTGCTGCTGGGACAATTGAAATGCTTGAAATGTTATGAGGAGCACTTTTATGAAGGGATTGTAATGTGTAAGTGTTACTCAGCATACAATTTCTTTTGGCAATGACATAGTAATGCTCAGGATCATAAGTTGTATAGAGCCACAATTGCCTTTATCTACCTCCTAATTGTTACAGGAAGTGAGATATCAGTATAAATTACTTTGGGAATAAGAATTTCTCAAGCAATATTAAAATTGCATGTGGGTGCTACATAGTTTCATGTTTCAGAAAGTAAATTGCATAAGCTGTTGCCTTCACAAGGTACCATACCCATCCTCTAATTACATGCTAATGAAATAACATAAACCCAGGCAGAAGTTCAATTTGTACTAGTTAGGTACAAGGTTATGATTCAGGCAACAGACAAATAGATACGTTGATCACATGGGATAAGTATTTGCATAGCCAATATAAAGTACAAATGTTTTGGCTAGAGATTTTCCATCCTCAGATAGCTGGACATTTAAAGGAGAACTGTTAGGACAGGTGTGTGCATACACACTTCTCTCACTCTCTTTTTCAGTGAATTCCATGTAGCTATTTTCTCTGCATTAGAACAATACCAGCAGGTATAAGCCTTTTCTACATTTTGTCCTCCCTGCTTTTCTCTTCTGAAGTGAGAAGAGAAAGGAAAGAGAAATAGGAATAAAACCCCCAAATGTCACAATAATTTTTAATACAAAAATTTTAAATTAATTATTAAAAAGAAATTAACTCTTTTCTCTGACACCAAAATAATTTTGAAAATTTCAAAACCCAGTGGAAGTGTTTTTAAAGGTTTTTTTAAATCCATTTTTAATTGGTCTTTATATATATCCTTTAAAACCTTTTCCAGCTCCATGGGACTAGAATGAGTGTCAAGTTATTGTGTGTTCTCCTACTATTCCAATCAGATGGGATAACTCACAATCAGGCCTTCCAGAAATTATTATGGCTTTCTGTGCTTCATTTTGAGTGATTATGTCAAAGTATCTTGCAGGGTCCTACCTTTTAAAAAATGTAAAATGCACATTTCCTAAGAATCTGATTTGGTTTTGTGATTGTGATTGAAAACTTGACTTGAAGATAGATTTTGATCAAAACATGAACTTCTACTGGAGTTTTATTGATGTTGCTTCTCAGTATATTTGAAATGCCATACGTTCCACTTACAAGCCACGTAAATTACAAAGGAAAACAACAATTTAATTTGAAGGCCCTTTCCCTCTCATATTTTTGATTAAAGGTTATTGTGCTTTAGCTGATTGCTGGCAGATCCAAAGACAACACAATTTCCACAAGTACTGATAGCTGTAAAACCTGCTTGTAGCACAGGCACAAAGTAAAGTTTCATAAAAAGCACTTAGTATGTATGGGTAGAATTCATGCAGGTGCAGGTATACAGGCAATATTGAAATAGAGGGTAGGTAAACACTGCTATTTTGCCTGTAGCAGGTTGGATTGCACATGCCAGCTGCAGTTTTCATGGGTTTCTTTTTTTGTTAAAATTGTAATGGTAATAGATTTCTTCTGCTACATCATGGAGCTAGTATTTTGATGGAAGAATGAGGAAGAATCTCTAGTAGATTGCATTTCTACACTTATGCATATGACATAACAAAGAGAAAAAATTGTACGTTAGTATTTTCCAATAGTTAACATGGATATGAGGAAGAAGACCAAGACCAAGTACACTTGGTTTTAACTTTTACTAATGTGTGGTGGGATGACATTTTCTTTGTTTGTTCCTGTGTTGCTTGACTACATTCAGGACCATCAACATGGAGTCAATTTTAAAAAATTTTCATTATGACACTTGATGTAAAAAGCTGAAGAAAAATGTGAGCTAGTTTCCTAAATGGCTGGGCCTGTACCTTTTAAGTAACTGTACTCAATGCAACTTGTCCTGTTTAGATATGATGCCTTGCCATTTAGTAGTCTTCGATTACTGGGATTCAATAGAATTCTTTACGTTTGGGGCAATTTTTAAAAACATTTTAAAAGGATTATTTATTACCTGAGCTATTAGGACATGGCTAAAAAGCAGGGTGAATAAGCTATTTGTTAATCATCTCAATAGCATGGGAATTTAAACAAATGTTACATATGCCTGCAAGCAAATGGTCAGTGTCTGAACCATGTGTTTTGCTAGTGAACTTCTGGGTCTCTGGTGATGTTCTTTCATGTGCCTGCCGAGGACATGACAATGCCAGCGTTTCTTTTAAAGATGTTAACTTAAAGCAGCATGATGCTGAAGAGAAGTTGTCAACGCTGCAATTGAAAGTATTCTTCATTATTCCAATGTCATTTAAAAAGTAACTTATTTCATGAGAAGAAATGGAAGTGTTAGGCCATATCAATCAGCATCCTGTAGTTCATGGCATTGTTCCCACAGAACCTGAATTTCACTGAAAGTGCTGCTCAGCTGCAACATAGCTTTAAGGAGAATTCTTTGTGCTTCTGGTTTTGCATCCTGTTATGAACACCAGCTTTGAATTGGGGGAGGTAACTAAGATTGGATTTCTTGTGTTACTTCTTATAATGCAATTAGAATGTGCAGTGCTATATCTCAGTGTGTCAGGGAAGGACTGGAGAGCTGGGCTCCAAAACACTTTGCTCCCAACTGTGAGCAATAGTAGCTGTAGTGCCAGCAGGAGAGCTTTTACAATGCAGTGATCAGCAGCAGTTTCTGTAATTCATTCTTTGGTATAACTTCCCCTGTCATTGCAATCTTCCCCCAAGAAGATACAATCTGTCATAGCCAATAGACTGAACTGAAGCTCTATGAAAATTCCAGCCCAGTCTGAGAAAGCTGCAATGCTCTGGGCCCCCAGCTAGCACCGAGCTGCTGGCTGTCTGCTCATGGCTCCTTGCTGATGTGCCAGACTGGTTTGATGCGAGCTCCTCTTGGCAAGTTTCTGCAGCCTGCAGTCCCACACTGCTGTTGTAAGGCAGACTTGGTAGGTTGGGACAGGATGAAGAGGAATCTAGAGTGATCTTGAAGTAGCAGTGGCTGTGTGAACACCTGTGTGCTCTTTCACCTCACACATAGCTATTAAATGGCACAACTGTTTCAGTGATTTCTGTGAATAACAGGGTAGAGAGTCTTTCCAGAGATAAAAATAATTTTATCAGGTTTTATGTTAAAAAGGCTTGAAAAATATTTTAAGTGCTTGATATTAAAGAACAGTTACCAGAACTGTAACTGTAAAGACTGGAAAGCAGTGCTGTGTCTATCACCAAAATGAGAAATGAAACTAGAAAATGCTATTCATGACTGGTATTTCAAATAATTGTGGATCCCGAATTTCCCATTTCTTTCTGAAGAGCCTTTAGAATAGGGTAGAAGTAAAATTTATGCATTTCTCTAAAAAGGGCTCTTGAAAACCTACACACATACCAAAGAATGACATATCAAACCTCATTTCTCCTTGTAGGTTATTTATGTTTTATGGTGGATAGTCTAGGTGGAATATTACTAGTATCAAGTTTGCAGGATAGCTGAAGAGCAGTGAACAAATACAGTAAGACTTCTTACTGTGTTGTATAGAACTTCTCCCACAAGCTTCTTTTTTTCTGATGTATATCCCACTTAAAGTAAATAGCATACCTGGAGGGCAATGCTGAGATGACATGTGCTTGCGTTGCTGGCTACACCAAACACAGCTGTTGGTGTTTGCAGACAACTTGGCCCCACACCTCTATTCAGCATGTAGTCTGGAGGTGATGAGAAACTGCTGAGATCCCTGCTGAGGAACAGAAGAAAGAAGCATCTTATCCTTCACAGCTTTTATCGAAAAACAAGTTAATCAAAATGCTAAACACTGATAGCAAAATACACTCACTCAGACTGATCTGAGGAGGTCGGGAAAGGCACCATTTGTCCGCAGCAAAGCTTTGTCGAGGGAAAAATTATCTGTGGAAGGCATGGAAGGAAGAAGAAACTGAAAATATCTGTGCTTGAGGAGTAGGAGATACAAAATAGTGATGACTGCAGAATAGCACATCCCCACTGATACTTTCAAATATCTCTACCACAGTTCAGTAAAATAAGCAGACAAGAATGGTTAGAGAAATTGTTCTTCATTTCTGCTTTGAAATTATTATAGGAATTATCTTGTTTTGGAACTCAGTAGAATGAATCCAGTAGTTCTACCAATTTTTTTTTTTCATTATACTTCTAGTTCTGAGTGGCTTAATAAACTTAGAAGTTTGTGCAGTAGCTCTCATTTGGGGTAAAAGTGTTACTCTAAACTTTGCAGGGATGGTGTTTGCCACAAGTTAGTGTTGTGCCTAAAAGGAGAAGGTGGTAGAACAGTCAGAGCTATTTTGTCAGACCAAATGGCATGCCAGACCAATTATGTCTTTCTCTGTCATACTCTGTTATATTAATAAGGATAAATTAATGCACTTTTTTACCCTAATCTGTATAATTAATAATTGTTCTCAAGGTTTTCCATTTAGGCTGCACTTAATGTAATACTTTCTGAGGTATGATTAATCCTTCTTTCTCACTTTTGTTCCTGATAACTAATCAATTTAATTTAATTCTTATTGAGCATTGATTTTATATGAACAAGTTTTGAAAAACTGTGACTGAGAGGCAATATGGATGCTACTGATTAACATGTGTAATTAAGGTTGGGTTTAATTTTTCTGCATTGCCTTGCACTTACCCATACTGAATTTCTCCTGTTATTTTTTTCTTCATTCAGTGTCAGGTCACAAATAATTTTTACAGCTTTTCATAGTTGTTTTACATTTTGTTTAAGTGGAATTTTGTACATTTTTGCCCTTCTCTGCATCTTTTGGGAACAGGTTGAATGCTACTGGTCCCAGCTGTCTGGGACCAACTTCTGCTGCAACTTGTGGTGCAAAATGACCGTTGAATTTGTACTTTTTTACTTTCTCCCTTTTAAAAGAAAGGATACTTTGTCTTCTTATATGACAGCCAAGAGTCCTGAGGAGGTTTTTCTAGTGCCTTGTGAAAAGTTCTTTGTTTGATTTCTATTTACAAGAGTCATCTTGTTCTCTCTTCTACCGTTTTTGTCTGTCCATACTGTTCTGTTGCTGCTTAGAGTGTCAAATCCCTTGCTCAGTATAAAGAAAGGCTTGCTAATCTGTAGCTATTCAGATTTATCTCCTACTTCTTAAAAGCTTCTTTAATCCTTGATAAGATGTCTCTCCATCAGGTGTCCTCTCCTGAAGAGAATCTATGCAAGGGTGACTTCCATGATAAACAAGGGCAGGATGGAAATATTTAAGTGTGAAGCAGTTTGTCTGATCCTATTGGAATGCTGATCTCTGGGGTTTCCTTTTCCTGTGGGATCAGTGTGTTCAGTTGATTTCCATGTACTTAAAGCCAACCTAAATGCATTAGTGATAGTAGTAGCTCTTGAGGAGGCTATGCTCTTAATTTACCACTATGTTCATTAGTTTGAGACTATTTATTTATACTTGAGTTACATCTATGCCCATCTGTATTATATATATTTGTATCATCAAATGAGGGTGTGCGAATGGGAGCTGTTAGAGAAAGAGAAGTGAAGTGACTGTCAGAACTTCACACCTGGGACAAGAAACTGCCATTGCTTTTGTTCTGCTCCTGAGGTAACCCTTGTGATTATGAATTGGGTAGAGAATGACTTAATATGCAGAAAAAAACTGTCCAGCCATCCTTTTTCATGTGGCAGCTTTACAGAGCTACTTTTCACATAGAAACTTCAATTGGGACATGATGGGTTTTTTAAGGTGGGAAGCTGATTTAAGTTGTCTTGCTAGCTCTGCATTTCCCTCCTTCCTCCTCCTGCCACGAGCTGCCCCCTCAGTCAGTCCTGCACGCATTTGTTATGGGCATGTTAAACAGCAGTTGAAGTTACTGTCTTGTGTAGGTGCTCATCATTGTTCCTCATCAGAAAGAGGTTCTTTCTGCAGCTTAGTGGAACTTGTTCCTTTTATAACAGGGCTTCTACATAGCAGAGGCACTGAAGAGATTATGAGACCTGAGGAAAAAAAAAATAATTTGCATGGTTTCCTGTTCTGCAAATCAATTTCAGGTTTAATTGAGAAATTGTTAGCATAGGCCCACCATTGCACTACCATGGATTTGGAAAACATGAATCTAGGTTTCATTTCAGTATTAAAGCCTTTGGTCTGCTGTTGCTTTTGTGCATTCCATTACGATCCTCTAAACAATTAAAAATTACAAACCCAAGTCTCTTTAAATCTGAAATATTTTTAAACCCCCCTGCTGAAAAAAAGAATTCTTATTAGAAATTTCAGTCATTAGGGTATAAAATGGAAGTCAGTGGATGCCAAAATTCCCTTCATGTAATGATGCATCAGTGGTTTTTTGGGTTCATGTTCCATCTGTAGGCTATTGTATTGCCCAAAACATAATTTGCTTTGCACTTGACTCAAGTAGTGTGACAGGAGTCTGTGCTTTCATGTTTGCTTGCATGTTTGTGTTTCAAGTAAAGATGGAATATGAAGCAGTCAAGGTTTGCAGTATGCTTATGTCAACATAGGGGAGGAATGTCCCTCCCCAGCTGCTCTATCACAAAAATCTGCATATGGTTTGCCTGCTGCATATTTTAAAACTTCTGGAGTTCCCACCTCCGGGGGTGCACAGCTCACCCTTCATTTTCAACTCCCTGAGACACCCACCATGTTACTTACTACATTCTCTTGACCAGGGCATTCACACACTGTCAGATCTGGACCAGATGCTAACTGGGAGAGTCACCACATCAACTGGTGACTCCAGGACCAGCAGCTGCTCAGGAGTAAAGGTGGAATAAAAGAATGCACAGTGTAAAAGCACACAATCGCTGACTGTTTCACAGAAAAGGAAGGCTTTAATAAAGGGAAGACTTTAACAAGTAGCAATAGGAAAGTATCAGGGAGAATTATTAAATGGCTGAGTAGTCTCCCTAGAGAGCTGATGAAGCATCTATTTTATCAGTCTGGGTTGCCTGAACAATTAGAAAGTTTGCTACTGGAGGCAAACATGCAATGCCATGCTGATAGACACTGTGACCAAATAGAGCTTTCTCTTCTTTTGCTTGACCAGCAGCTTTTAAAAGGAACAGTGTCTGTAAATGTTTGAATAGAAATTGGGCTTTTCCTCATCATCATAAACCTCCAGGTCTTTGTTTGATACCTTCATTTATTGAATAAGATTCTTGCATGCTGAAAAATAGTTGAGAATTCACTGAAGATCTTGAAATATATTATTTGGCTGGACACTTTAAAGAAATTCTGTGATAAAATTACTATAGAACTCTTATCAGAGCCTAGGGGAATGCAGCTGGGTGGGTTTAGTTTGCCCTATTACTATGGATATGCCATCTGTATGACATAGAACCACTTTACTGGTGAATACTTGCTCTTAGCAAAAGAGTACAGAGAAACCCCGATTATGAGAGCACCACAGTCTAATCTGTCTCCTTTCCCTAAGTTTGTGGTTAAAATCTGTTGGCGTATGGCCCAAAATATATTGCCTCTCTTACAGCAGAGCAAAAGTATGCAGAAGTATTTCCTCTAACAATCAAAGCTTCAGTGCAAAAGTAGTGACCCAAATTAACTGTTTGGAAGAAAAAGGTTAAAGGTGTTTTAAAAAAGCATTCCTGACCAAACTGAAATAAATCAGCAAACTTCACCCACACATCCTCTAAACCTGCAATCAGCAATAATTTCATAGAAATAAAACAAATGGATTGCCACATTCCTTCATGTCTATTACACTTCTGTCTTCATTGCAGAAATTACTCAGAAATGAAAAGCTGGAAGGAAACTTGGCTGTTGGTAGTAGTTTTATCACTTGTATTACAGCAAACATACTCTCCACAGAAATTTCTGGGATGCACTGTTTCTGGTTCTACATGCTGAAGTTCTTCATATAAAAACTCAAAAGCATTTTCTGTTCATAGCAGTAATAAATGAGTCCTTTGGATAAGTGTATTAGAGCTTTAGTTATGCCTACAAATTTTAGCCTCCATTCTAGAAAGGATCTTGTTGAATAGAAGCACCTTAACAAGCCTGTAAGCTGTGTTTTATTTAAGGTGCTATCTGGAATTGGGGTTTACCTTTAAAATAGATTTCTATGTGGCCTATTTTGATGAAAAGATCAGTGTTTAGCTACAAAACAAGCAAGAAATGGAAAAAAAAAATCACTCCGTTTAGCTCTTTGTGTTGCAAGATATCAGATGGGTAATAAGTGGAGTAAAATTTTAATTATAGAAGAATTAGATATGCTGACTTTCACTTCTGTTTACTTCAAGTTTATAGGAAAAGGATGAAATCAACAGCTTTTAATTAAAATCAAAAAGAAAACAGTACCTTTTCTTCACAATTATTACCAAGGGAGGGAAAATAACTACTTGAGACCTGTCCAAAAGTGGGGTTGTGAAGTAGAAGTCAGTTGGACTATGCTAGTATTCGTGTTTTAATAAAAGATGTATGTGAAATGGGAGATTACTTGTGTAGTGTTAGGTGTGAGATTTTGTTGTACTTTAACTTCTTTTGCTAGGGGGGAATATCTGGCTCTGAAGAAACTGCATTGGAAGAGCTCTAGCCTGTAGCAATGGCTTATCAGTTTTGACAGTGGACAGTTGGTAGCTGGTGGATCGTGTGGTAAACACCGGGAAGAAATTAAAAGCTGAGACTGTATAACAGGAGAGGTGACATTTATTAGGAAGAAATCAAGTTTTGTATAGTCAGTTCTGTCATAATAAAAGGATTATTATGTGTTGTAGGAAATACTGAAATCAAGAAATAGAAAGAGCTTGGAAGGCGTTCTTTATTGTGCTCTGAGAACTAGAGAACATGGGAAAGAGCCTTCTCCCGTGCAGGACTCTTCAATAAACATCTTTTCCCCCTGACATTGTGATATGAAATGGGAAACGCTTTAAACTATTGAATGGAGTACACCAATGTTTTTATTTTCAAAGCAAATACAAACATTAATTTGGGAGGGACATTGTAACATACTCTTATCTCTCATAAAAAGCAGAAACTTCATTATACTGGTTGAAAACAAGAGAACAGCAATGTAAATACCCTGAAATGCAACATTTCAGCTTGACACCTTAGAGACCGTTTGACACTTTGGCAGCTTTGTGTTCTATGCCACAGCTACCTTCCTGTAAATCATTGTCTGAGGAGCAAATTGTTAACATTGTCTTTTGGCTTCTAGTGCAGAAATAATGGCTGAGGCTGACCCACAGGGTAATATAGTGATTCCTGACAGAAGCAGAACCAAAGAAAAGTGTTACTCAGTGCTGATTCTGCAATATTTGTATTGTGCCCAGCCAGGTGCTGTGCTCTGTGAGACCCTGGACTGGTGATGCTCAGCAAAGTGAAGCCCCATTGTGTCTCTGCCCAAGAGATCACAGCTCCATGTTCTGGCAATGGGGAGATGATAGAAATGGGAAGTAGATTCTGTCCCCTTTTCCCCACCTCTGCAGATCCTGTGCATCCCTCTTTTTTTGAAGGCTTGGTGTGGGATAAGGTGCTGCTCACATGAGGACAGCTGATAGCAGAGAGGGATGATTATCTGCAGTTCATGTCCTAGAAAGAGTATGAGAGAAGGGAAGATAAGCAGGCCAACATCTTGGGGGAACTACCGGGAAAAGGCCTCAAGGGAAGGTTCAGTCTTTTAGTAAGGTGAGATTGGCTGGGACAAACTTTTCTGACAGAACAGAAATCTTGCTCTGTCTTTCATACCCACTAATATTGCTCTACATTTGTTATTAGCATTGCTATTCACGTTAATACCATGATCCTTCCTTCCTTTTATGAAAATCATAGCTGCATCAAATGGTACAAGCATCAAATAGCATAATGGAGTCTATGCAAAAACATTCAATTCCTTAAATTGAAACCCCATGTATATTGCAGAAAGAAAAGAATTTGATTATTCATGATTTTACTTCTTCAGAATCTGGGTTCTCCTGAGAGAAACATAATTCTCAATTACATTTCAATTTGATATAAATAACTTGTGAGAAAAGGTTTTAATTTCAAAAGTTGCTATGAGTCCTCAGAATTGATGCTAATCCCTTTTTGGTCAAGCATATACTATATCCCTGGAATAAATTGCTTAAATACATACTGACAAGTGTTGCTTAGTGTGTCAGCCATACTTAGAATATTAAGCAATGTGGTAATGTGGTGCTATTTGACACTGTGACCTTTACCCAGCAATAAATGCACATGGCACAATGGGTATTAGCTTTTACATGCCACAATGAAGACTGTTTAAATTGTTTCCCTAGGTTCTTCTACATATAAAAACTTAACAGTAAATTAAATGTGGTTTTCCTCTCATTCCCTCATCTCCCAGACACATATAATGCAGAACACAGAGTTTAAAACTCCAGCTGTTTATATTCTGAAAATGCACATCAGTCAGAAAACAGCAGGGATTAGGCATTTCCCTTTTATTAATATACCTTTTATAGGGAGGAACAGCAGCTGTAACTGAAAAAAAGCCCATGTGAAATATAAATGATAAGGAGAGGGATGGGTGGCAACACTAAAGAGACAGAGGTGGAACAATTGGAGGAAGCACATGCATCCAAACAGCATCCCTTTAGGTATTCTTCACTTTCACCTGGCTTGTTCTTAGTGTCTTCTCTACATTTCTCCAAGATTTCATCTGTGTTGTTGGCATGAAGGTGACTAAACGTTAAAAACCTTCCTTATTCCCCCCAAAATAAAAGCAAATTCACAACAGGTGCAGTGACACAAAGGCACCATTCTCAATAGAAGGACCTTAAGCTTTGGCTGTAAAATGTAAACATAACCGACATAATTCTGGAACACAATTGTGAAATGGGGTGATACTCAAGCTCATAAAATTCCTGCAAGATTCATATCCTTTAGATAATTTCTATATATCTGGATAAGAAGAACAGAGTCAGCATAGATGTGTTCTGGTTTAGTGCTTATTTTAGACAGGAAGTCAAAGTCAATGCAGTAACAAGGATGAAAAACACTGTAATAAATTAATTAATGCTGTAAATATCATGCATTGCAACAGAGGTCACATCTAACCATGATGGAAACAAAACTCCAGTAAAAGGCTGTTTCATATGTATGATGTGATTATAACATGTAAATAAGTCTGACTCCCAGCATTCTTGAACCAAACTGTCTCATGTTTTGCATTGTAACAATTGTTCCAAGATAAACCAAACCCATGTTGGAACCATTTGTATCTTTATTAAGCTATTGAAAACTTCTATCCCAAGATATTCACATAATTCTGTCTTCTTTGGTTACCTTATAGGTGAGAACACCAAAGCATGACCAGAGTTATTAGCTGCAGTCTTTCACACAGAGAGGACCTAGGTGCGCATGCTACAGGAAAGTGATTTTCTGGGCTAGAATTTCAAAGACTGTGCAAGTATTGTAATCAGCTGTAGTTAATGGAATCAGCTGAGATTGAACCATCCTTCATTTTCATGCTGTATCAGTTGTGTTTAGGTTCTTGCAAATCAGTGCATTGCTGTTGCTGGTTCCCTCCTGTCACAAATCTGCCTGCTGTTGCACAGAGGTCAGTCGCATCTTGAGTATCCATTTTCTTTAGTGGCTTTATCATACCCACACTATATAATCTAAACTTTCCTACAAAGTTACATGCAGAATATGTCCTTTTTCAGGGACTTATTCTTTTGGTAAGGTGAATTTCTTGATGCTTCCTCTTCTCCCTTCCATCATAATAGTTTTGCACGTTTCTACCCATCCACAGATCTCAAAGCAGAGCAATTTTTGCCTTTTCCTAGTTGTTTGTTGCTTCTTGGATTGTCTCAGTTTTCTGAGACTCCATGCTCTTTTTTAATCTGACCATTCTCTTAACTCGAAAGGAGGAAAGAGAAGAAAACACCTAAGCCTTTACAGCTGTCAGTTTTGTCCCCTAATGAGATTTAAGCTTCCCTCCCAAACTTTTACATTGGCATAGACCTTCCTCTTGTGAGCTGACTTCTGCTGGTTGTAGGGAAAGGTTGAAATCATAGGAATAGTTAATGACCAATACCTTTAGACTGTGATAGTTATTCCTCTCAATAAGTCGAGGTATTATAGACATAAGCAAGAACTTTAATTCCATTGAATATGCTGTGTGCTCATGCTAGAGGTGAGTGCAGTGGAAAACATAAAAATGGTGATCTTCAAACTTCAAAATATAACAATTTTTTTCTCCTTGTTCCTTGGTTAAGGTGTAATTTCAGGATATAGCCCCTTTACAGAATTACTTTGTCCAAACTGTTAAGAGAGTTATTTCTCTTTAAGTTTATAATCAGCCTGTTTTGTGCAACAGGGTGTTTCAAATAGATGTAGTATTCATCATTAGACCTTCTGATTTTATTGTGTGGTGTTGCTGAGCAGTAGTTCCACAGTAATTATGCTTCTGCCCCAGATGGTTTCCTTAATTTCTGAATGGGATGAAGCTTAATGTATGGTCCAAGTCTGGAAGTCTTAAAGCATCTAACTTTTGACCAGTGATTGGTATTCCTATTGGCTAATTTAAAGCTAACTTAGATATGGCCATATTGCACTGCAGCCAGTGTAAGATATCTTGCAGCCATCAAGCTATTAGGTCCTACCAATGTCAAAACAATTGTACACGGCAGTCTGGAAGAACACTTGCTATCCTGTGATTATCCCCTAAAGTACTTGTTTGGAGGTTGCTTAAGGAGGTATTGTGCCATCTCACTGTTTATGTTTTCAGCCTACCATCATAAAGCTTCTTGCTCATACAGGGAATTATTATCACAATTTAGGTATGTTATATTTTTATCTCTTTGATCCAGACATATCATAGCCACGTTATTTTCTTTATATAGCAGCATTCTTACACTATGTATGTCTGCTGCTATCAGGATAATCACCTCGTATGAGATAAAGAATGACTGTTACTAAATAAAGGTAGAAGAAATGGACCAACAATAGAGCTGGTATAGAAATTGTTGCCATAGCAATCTCTTCAGATGAGCTAGAGAATGTTTAATTGCCCAACCATCATGGTATGGTTTATAACTTGATTACTCAACTCACAGAGGGGATGTAGTCATGGGGCATGCCTTAGAAATCTTATTCTCATCTGGGCTCCAAATGTGAATGGCCAGATTCAGCTTGATATGATTAGGAATAGCAGAGATGTTTTTGTCTAGACTACAAACTCCCTGGGATAGGAAGCAGGCTCTTTATTATTTGTCTATAAACCACCTATTTTGGGTGGTGTCCCTGAGCATGGAACATAAATAATGACATGGAGATAATGAAAACTAACCCAACATAAATCTGTGCATTGGTGACCAAGCAGTTGCAGTTTATTGGGAGTGTTTTGCAGGCCAAGGACACTGTACTGGCATACTGTCCTAATTTACTGTGCAGTGGTTCTTCCCTCTGTTTCTGTCACCCATAGTCTAGCACAGTTAGATCCACTCAGAGTGCTGCAGTGCTGCTGTGCAGCTTCTCTCCTACCCTTCAGGTAAGCCAGAACATCCATCCATCTCAGGTGTCATTGTCACAGTCTGTTGTAGCATAGCCTTTCTTATTCAGAGGATTCTGACTCTGGTACCTAGATCCTTAATAGAATAACCTGTTGAATATACTCCAGTGCTGCCTTCTACACTTCACAAATACACCACAAAAAAACCATCCTGAATAAAGTCTCATTCCATCCTTTTCCCACCCTCTCTAGTATTTTCCCTGGCTTGTATGCCTACAGAGAACATGGCCATTGCAATCCTATCCAGGTGATATTATGTTCTCAGTTTCCAAGTGTATTTTCTCTCTTCATATCCAGTGGTCTGTCTTTCAATGTACATACTTTTGGGGCACAGATTATCCTTGTTTAGACTGGTACAGATTGATTTGACACCTAGCACTGAGAGGGCCTAAATGGTGCATGTATTTTGGGAGCAGGTGTTATATAATGACAGAGAAGTGCAAATAGCATTCAGCCTTTATGTAAAATTTCAGAAAGTCTGTTCTACATGACAGTGAAGACTTGTTAGATTTATTTAGATGCAGTCTGAAAAGTTAATTGGAATGATGCTGGTTGGCCCAGCTTGCTGACAAAGTCTTCCCATATCTACAACAATAGAACAGTAAAGAAGGTCCAAATTCTCAAGTGTCAGATGAATAATATGTAGCCAAATCATGGTAATAGTGATTATCTATGTGGTGGTATGAGGCAGAAGCAATCTCTGTAAGTGATGCACATTGTGCTAATCCCACAAAGTGTGAAGTACATCCTCCAGGGTTTCCTTATCTGAACATGCTCCCTTGCTGGACACTTTGGATTTTTGTTGTTTCAGTTTTTAAAAAATCCCTGTTTGCTCTTCTTGTGAGATTTTCTAAAATCTCAAGAATCAAGGTGATCCACCAAAATGGAAACGATTTTTTAAATTTTTAATTAATTTTTTAAACTATATTTCTATCTTCTGGACTCTTCTTTTGTTACATCAGAGTGCAAAATTCACTGAAACACTGGGAGCAAGTCCCACCTGTGCTAAGAGCACATCTGCTCCATACCAGTTTACTGCTTTCAGCACCTGCATTCATGTTACAGAAGAACATCTGGATACTATTACAATTATAGAAGGTGCGGGTTTTATTCTTGGTGCAGGATTGGACTCTGATTTCACAACCTTCCTCGAATAGTGAAGCTCATGTAAATACATCCTGTCCCATTTATAATCAACATACAATTAACATCAATAAAACATAATGGATCTTTATACTAATTATATCTTCATCATCATCAAAAATAATTGAGGTAGTATTAATGATGCTAAAGAGTAAAGGCTGTGAATTCAGCCCTCATCATCTGGGAGAGAATTGTGCTCCTTACATCCTTTCCTCTTTTCAAGTAGCAAATTGGTTGTGGATTTCTTTATCTCACAGAGAGAGAAGAGATAGAAAGCATAAGGCTAACTGGTTCTTGCTGACTTCAGATCTGTCACACAGACAGGAGCAGACAGTATTTATAATCCTTCAGTATTGTTTATAGAATATATTCCTACTCTTCCCACCCAGAAAACTGTAGGAAAATGCCACTGTCCTTGATTTGAATATGAGAGTGAGTGTTTGCATGTGCAGCATGGTATAAATCCATTCCACAGCCATGGCCAGATAAGGAAACAGACCTCAAGATGAATAAGTGAAAGGGGACATGGAATGGAGAAGGGAAAACGCAGGAGTGATTTAACCAATTCCAACTGGGAAAGAATATGAAGCTGTACCTGATGCGTGTGCTTCCTGCATCTTTATGGCAGTATTTTAGAAATGTGAGAGACTGTTACTTTGCCAGAATAGACAAGGAAGCATAAATGTAACCACAATGTGTAATCCTTGAGGCATTTTAGGTCATTTACAAATGTGTTCACACCATTTTATCAGTCAGGCATTGCTAAACAGGTGTGACCATTTCCTCCTGACACGTTTTCCTTGTTTCCTCCTTGTATGAAGAAACTCAGACTTTTTACTTCTGGCTATGGTTATTTTAACACATAGAGGAGACACAAGTAGTTTGTGCACTTGCTGAGTAATGGATTACTAGACCCAGCATATTATGTGTAGGCAGAAGCTAGGTTTCATATTACTTCCTGAAAGACTGTATTTCCAAAATAGTTTATCACAGCAGATGATCAATTCAGCAATATTCTATCTGTAATGTTGTATCACTGCAGAGAGAGAACATTTTTTGAAGTAGTATTTTCTGGATATAAGGATCAAATCTTGAGCTTTCAGGGATGTTTGTACTCAGCTGGAGAAATACATTATAGTTTGGCACAGATCTTCTTTTTATCATCCATAGTTTTCAACAAAAGATTTTGTTGTATGGAAGATAATGGCAGTGCATATATTCTGCTTTCAAATATGTTCATTCCTCTGAATTGTTTCAGCTGTCCTCCTCCTTCCAAGGTCTTATGTACATTATCCAGACAGCTGTCTTCCTTTCTATTCTATATGTAATGGTTATGCTTTTTTGCTAAGGTATGTACCTTTGTGTAATCCAGGCCTCTGTCTTTTCCTATTTTTCTTTTTATTATTTTTTATTTTTATTACTATTTTTTCAGATATCTTAACTTTAGTTATTGAAAACATGGTTTGTGTGGTATTTGTATGGAATGAGAAGAGGAAATTCTCTATTTGAAAGACTTTGTTTTTCAATTACATCAATAAGGTCTGCATTTATATATAATAAAAGATGCTATCCTTGCCTATGAACTGTGTCTTACATTGTCATTGTTTTCATTCTTATCAGGTTCAACTGTAAATCTGATCAGAGCTTTCACTAAATAACTTCTGGCTAATTTCTTCAGTTAAATATCTTGCAAAAGCAGGACAACTTCCTTAACATGACTCCATATCATCTGCCTCCCTTCTTTGCTCAGATCTTTTGATTACTTCCCCTACCTTGAAATTCGGCCTTCTGCTTGAACACTGAATAATTCCTCCTCACCACATCAATCATACCTCTAAAGCACCAAACAGGAATGTCAGGCTTTGGATTTGCTTTAGCCATAATCCCCTTCGGGGCCAGTTTTGTCTCTCCCCCTTTTCCTAAAGCAGTTTCTTTCCTCGTGGCATTCAGTGCTTTCCCCCCTCCAGGTTCTAGCTTATGCAGAACACTGCTGTCTACATTCTTTCATATAGAAGAGACTATAACCAAACCATCCATGTCCTCAAACAACTCAAATGGTCCCCCACTCAACTCACAGGCTACTACAAAAAAAGCATTGCTTGATTTTAAATTTGCTTGGGTTCATCTTTGTCTCATTTCATCTCTTCAACTAATAGAGGCTTGTTACCTGCTCTTACACTCTTCCATATTTGCCTTTTCTTTACTTAATTTTTCTGGATCATGGATTTCCATCCATTTTAACAAAGTCTTTAAGTGCTGATGCAAATAAAGCGATATTAATTTGCACCATTTTTTCTCATCCTTGCCTCAGATTTTCTCTAGTGGTTTTGCATTTCTGAAGGCTCAGTATTTTCACAGTAACACCTATTGTTGTGAAGCACCATCTGGGATACAACTCTAATGAAAAAGGAGGTACAAAATAACTTGGGTTTGGAGATATGCTGGTGAGAAACATTTGCTTAACCATATGGAAATCGCATTTCTTTAGAGTGCAGACCTAAAGCTAAAACAGTAGGGATGTCAAGGCAACTCCCAAGAAAAATTCTGAAGAACTCGCACAATATCTCTTAAAGAGTCTGTCACTTTCCTTTTATAATGAAGAAGTTCATTATCAAGTTAATGAGAAATTACACTTTAAACATGCATTTCTGTAGTTTTACTGTGCTCCCATTTAAGGCCTTAGTAAACTGTCTAACTTTGAGAAGTGTTGTGCCAGTGTTGTTTTTGATGAGTCCACTTTATAAATCCAGGCAATCATAATTAAATAATTGCTATTCATTGTGAATTAGATGAATTATATAAATGGTCTACATACATGTTTCTGTGTTGGATCAAGATTTGTGAAATCCTAATCAGAGAAAGTTTGGATGAATTAAAAAACCCAAAAAAACCAAACCCAACAAAACCCCCCAGCTCTTTATTAGGTAGGAGGTAGGAACTGAGTTAGTTTACTTTGGTAGATTTTTGGGGTAGGAAGGAATGTGAGTTTTGTTTGTAAATAGAATTTAATTTCATGTACTGGAGGTAGAATTATGCAATTAAACGTTTAAAAATGCTTCTGGCACAAAGATATTGCAGCACTGTTAAAAAGAGAAAGGACATTTCACACCCAGAAGTTATCCATATGGCCACTGACCACATGTTTGGTAGAGATGTGAACAATATGTCATTGGTATTTACAATTCCAGGTAGTTTTCTCGTATGCCATAAAAAGTAAATACTTAAGCAACAGTCTTTGCTGTGTAGATCTTTAATGGGTGTGGGAAATTCTCTTTATTTAGCAAGGAATGCCCATCATTTGCTGTCTTGGGAGATGTGTTGGCAACAGATGGGATCTCAAGAGCATTGTTTCGCTGTTATTCTGATTGTTAAAATGCAGTTCATTTCATTCCTTTCTTTTTTTTTTTTTTTTTTTTT